>WBNO01028117.1:771546-936737 GCA_013400575.1 Peucedramus taeniatus
GGCACGGCCGGGGGCCGGGGCCGGCCGCCGGGAAGGGCCCTGGGGCGGGCCCGGGGTGTGCGGCTCCGCCGGCACAGGAGCGCGTTCATTGCTGGAATGTGCCAGGAAAGGTCCCGCTCAGTGGGAAAAGAACGGCACGGGAGCGAAGAGCGCTGCTCTGTGCGCTGCTGCTTCCTTAAAAACAGTCCCGACAGCGTTTTTGGTTCTGTTACTTGTAACTGTCGCTGTGCTTGCTGTTTTCCCTCCTTTCTGCCCCCTCTTCTTTAAAAAAACCCCTCTAATTCTAAGGAATACCAAGTTAGGAATGCGGTATCACGCAAACGCCTTGAGGTGTTTTATACAAATTGGGTGTAATGAATATGTTTATTGTGTGGTTGGCTATTCAGTTTCAAATCTAAACAAGCGCATTCTTGTGGACTGAGAACCCGCTATTTACAAAGAATCTGACTTAGGTTTGTGTTTATTTCAACTTAACACATCTAGTTTCACTTCCTGTATTGTTCTAAGCACATCTTTGTGTGGCCTAAGATGAAGAGAGACGGATGTAAAACAGTATTTGACCTTTTCTACATCAATGGCATTAATTTTGCAGGTTACTTTGTGTGCTTTCAAAATGAGCAGTGAAGATGAAGTAAAGGAAAAATTGGATGCGGAATTAGATCGCTGTGTTGTGGCCATGAAGCCCTATGTCCTTAACCTGCAGAATAGTTCAGGTACAGATGGTAAAATGTGCATTTAACAAAGTCCTAGGGACTGACAATTATTATGTGTGGTTGTGCCACTTAATTTAACCAGGCACTTCATCTCTGACATTACAAGGTGCAGTTTTGATGGGGGCTTGCACAACTTCTAAAGTTGGGTGTTGTAGGTGCCTACTGCAATTGTTTGACCTTATCTGTCTTGTTTTCATGATTTAAATGTGCTTTTGCATAAATACATTAACATCCATCTTTAAAAACCTAGTTCAGTAGAAACATTGTTTTTGAGATAGCAAATATTTTTTTTAATTGTAGAGTTGTTAACGTTTGTTCAGAAATGTGTAATAATAGGAATATAAATTAATAAATGATGTTGCATAAAACTAATTTTTACAACAAGATGGTTATTAAAGGCACAAACCCTACAAATTAAGAGCTTTATGTGTAAACGTTTAACCAAATGAATAATTTCCTTATCTGATAGCAAATCTTGTGTAAATAGAGATTTATTTTTTTAAATGGATGAGGACTTATTGTGTATTTAAAGTATTAGTGCTCATGCAAGCTGTAAGTTGTAGTTTATGGCAGCTCTTGCAGTGAGTGCAGAATTCCTGGCATTTCCAATTCCATGCTGTTTCCAAAAGTCATGTAAACTTCTGGTAAACATGAATTTATAGAAAATATTTGTGCAATATGTAAATTTGAACCATTGTTAAAGACTTATTTTTATTCTAAGTACTTAACAATTTCTTTTATTTGATTTGGTCATTTAGGAGTTTGTTTTGTTTTAAACTTTGGTGTAGAAGGGAGAAACGTACAAAATTGGTGACAATGACGGCTTCTGCATGATGTTTTCTGCATGTTTGATTTGCTCTGAAAATGTATAGTGACCACACATATCTGTATTTTCAGAAAGAAAAAGATGCTCACTATGGATTAAAAAACTCTGCAAACCTTCAGCAGCAGGCATAGGAATAGTGGGAAGGGAGAATCGAAACTTGTATGCAAAACTGCTGCTCCACATGCTGCAGAGAGGAGTTCTGAATGGTCCCTTCAACCAAAAACCAGAGGAAGGAATGCTGAAAACTTTGCCTGCCTACATGGTGAGTGTCATTTCTTGATGAGACAAACTTGCTGAAATGCATCCTGGAATTGCTTTTCCATCTTAGATTTGGCACAAATGTGAGAAATAAATCTGAGTGGATTGAGTGGAGCTGCGTGTGATAAATAAAGGCATTTCTTTTAATTGATGCTGGGACAACCTTTCAATGGGAAAAAACTTTTTGAGACCTGTATCTTCAAAATTCTGGTTAGAAGGCTTATGTAAATAGGTGTTTGAAGTAACAGAAAGGTAATCTTTTTCTAGTTATTTGGAAAAAAATATAGTAAAAGGCCCTTGAGGCTTTCTTTTGTGCTAATCAGTAGATAGCTCTTGTGAAAGGAAAATTATTCTTAAAGGTGGTGACTTTAGTAGCTTGAGAAAACTGTAGATTTTACACAGACATTATTAAAGTTGGAGTTTGTTTTCTGTAGAACTGAATATGCTGTGTCAACCCTTGACATCAGCTTCAGTGACACAACAATGTCAATTTTTGGTAAAATTACCCATCCTGTAAGGAGTGCTGGAAAATATTTACACTATTTACACTGTTGCCATGAATTCCCATGGGTTGAGAAGGTGGCATTTGCACACCTCACTGACCTCACTGGAAAAGGAATGATTGTACTGCAGATAATCCTGCAAGAAATGACATTAAGGGTGTAAGGAATATATCTGTGTAAATATATTCTCGTGTTGATTTTGCATTTGTTCTCATTCTAGTCAGTTTATTTTGATGAACCCAGTTCACCGTGCGCTCGGAACAGCCACTCTGACTGCTTACCTGAGTGGGTGGTGGGAGAGCTGGGAAACCAGGACAGTAATGTATCCTCTGTGGAGGACTTAGCTTCAGCAACAGCTCCTGCACATGGGTAAGGTTTCTGTCCTTGCTGTAGCACTGTTTGATTTGTATTTAATAGATGAAAGCTCTGGATGTCTCAGTTTGGATGAGTTTATTGCACTCCCTCACGGACTCACCATCAGTGTTTGTGCTTTATAGACAGAAACTCTGGTAACAGCTTCAGTGTAATGAGAACTTCTAGACTGCTCTGTTCTTACTTTTCTCCATTGTGTCTTCTCCTCTGACTTCTTTACATCTCCTTGCATGTCCCATCTTCCTATCCTCTTTCTCTACCTCATTCTCCTCCTCCTTTCAGTTCCAGACACTTAACATGGAAAACCAAAGCCTACACCTGTAGTCTTAAGGCCATGATGCTGAAAGCAGCTGTTTTATCAAATAGTTTTTAATGTTTTTTTCCCTATAGATTAGAAATATAAACAAGCATACAGATGGTAGATTTAGAGGTTGTTCTGTGATTGTTGCTCACAGGTTTTTCAGAGGAAATGGAGTAGTGGCTCCTTGCAGATAAACAAGTTTTGCTGAGCAAGATTTAGGTTTTTGATTTGCAGCAGCCAGTAAGCTTAAACAGCGTCCTCAGTCCCAGTCAGCTGAGATTAGAGCATTGCAGCAGGGAAAAAGGGGTGAAATGCATTGTTATTAAGGCTTATTTTCCTGTTGGCTTATAAAGATGTCCCTGCAGTATTGAAGGAGTGACAAGCTGGTCATTTGGACACTTGGAAAACTTCAGCTCTATTCTGTCCTAATTTGTGGGAGTCTTAGGTAAATTCCAGTTTAATCTACTGTTCTTAAGTATTTACTTTCTGGATTTTCTTACATAGTGCAACTTTGTGCTGATTATCAAGATCTGTGTTCCTTTTTTTTCTTTATGTGGCTGCATTTCAGTCATGGATGGAATTTTCTCTTGTTTGCCCATTTTAAAGTCTCATTAATGTTTAACCTTTCTGAAATCCTTGGTGAAGGAAGCACTCTTAGACATAGAGTGAATATTAGTCAAAGCTCAGTAGGTGCTGTACAAGAGGAAGTGAGTGTTTGCTCTGCTTCTAGTTTCGTTTCATTGTGTTAGAAATACATTTTCAAGTTTAGTTTCAGAAGTCCAATGCTTTATTCATGTCTTCATGAAAAAGGCATTGCACTTACATCTTTCATAAGTGGCCACCATTAGCTGTTCTCTTGTAGGCACACTGATGTTTATGCTGTTTATCATCATTTTTCAATTATGCTTTTAGTTTTTCAGCAGTGATTTGGATAAGTGAGAGATGGACACTTGAAAGTTAAATCACATTAATACTGAGTATCGTGGAACTCTTCTGTATCCATTAACTGTGTGCAATTCTAACAATCATTTAAAAAGTTGCTCTTGTGTCTGAGGTCTCTGTGCCTCCTTTTCTTGAGGATTAGGGGCTCTTCTGGTTGCTTGCATTCGTGCTTTGATAAGAATCTGTGGTTTTGATAACAGACTTGTGGTTTAAGAACCAGAGGCCAGCAATGGAGAATTTCCAGTTGAGTTATGCTATTACTGATTTGGCCTTGGTGATACAGAGAATTGTTAGGAGGTGCTGTCCAGGTACCCATAATAAAAAAAAAAATAGATTTGACATAATAAAAACAAGGAATGTATCATGTTTTAGAAATGTTTTTTGACACCTTGGAGAAGTTTTTGTTACTGTTGTGCCATGTCAGGATAGCTGGCCTGGGTCTGGCCAGGTTGTGTCAGTCCCTGGGAGCAGCATCATCAAGTCAAAGCATCGCTCTGGGTGTAAGGAGCAATAAAACAATGTCAGCACAACTCTCCCCTGTTAGGCCCAATTTAACATACTGATCTCTCTACAAGGCCATATTTGTGGTACAAAAATACACCTAATTACTCTGAATTCCTGACTTGTGCTGTCAGCTGGGGTGGGATTTACATATTCCTCCCTCTTAATTTCACTGGGGCTCGTCCCCACTTGGGGAAAGCTGAGGTGCAGTTCCACCTATTCCCTCCCTTCTTTGCCATAGTTTTTTTCTCTTTTCTACCTGGTTTATAGTAGAATATTGGGAATTTGATGTCTTTTCCCACTTATGTCTGAACCTAAGATTCAGCTTGGCCTGACAAAGTTCCCAAAGTCATTTTTGGTGCAGTGAAGCTTTATTTCACTTTTTCCCTCCTACCCTGTGGGAATGAAGCAATACCTATATTGGTGATCAGTGTGGTTCCCAAGACTCTGCTGAGTTCTCTGGAGACCTGCATTGCAAATTATTCCCTGGATTGCAAATTATTCCATGCCAGGAGAAGCAAGTAAATGTAATTGAATAATGTTACTGGTTCAAAGGAATTAAAAATCAGGTGTACAGGCACAGCTCTGCCAGTGGATGCTTGGACCAAGAGTGGGGCTGTGTCTAAGGAAACCTGAATTTGTGTTGGAAAATTCTGATAGTTCTGTAGATTACATGAATTAATCTTCACAGCAATAAGAAACTTAATTTTCCTGCAAGTTTTACAGAAAAATACTGAAGGTAAATATTTCAGCTGTTGCGTTTTGAAAAATACAAAATATCTACATATTTAATATTTATTTAAATGTAACCATGTTAAGATATTACCTATAACCAACATATAGATCCTGTTTCTCTTTGTATTTACAATTTCGGATGAGCAATCAGTGCAGGTAAAAATGTAATATATTAAATATTTCTGGATGTGCAGTTTGTAGGGAGAGCCAGCAGATGGTGACCGAGTTCCACTGTATTTGTCTCTCTCCTCTGAATGTGCACTGGGAAAACTGCATCCGTGGGCATGGAATTTGTGTAGTTGGATAAAAATTTTGCATTCCAGCCATGACTCAGTTCCTACAACATTTTCTCAGGGCAAAATAGATAATGTCAGTGAGACATGTTTGAGTAACTGCTTGATGTTCTTTATCTCAAGATTCTCTCCTTTCAAAGACCCAAACAAACAGAAATTCTTTTCATAGTGATTTTTATCTTGCAATACAGATAATTCTGTGTTGGACAATTTTGACTTTTCCATATGAAGTTGTTTTTCTGCCTAAATAAAAGCCTGAGATATACAAACCTTACTTGCAAAATGGGGTATTGATGAATAAATCCAACCAGCTGGGACTGGAAAGGTGCAGCTTTATTTTGAAACGTGAGAGGGTTGGTTTGAAAAATGTTTAGATTGGTTTGAACAGAAAGCTGGGCTTTTTGACCCCAGGAAAATTCTCTGTGGTTATAGAGTGCCTGAAAATATTGTTAAAGGTTAGTTTGTAGTCATGCTGGACCAGGAAGAATCCGTCAATTTCCCTCACTTTGTTCCTAGAGGGAATATTTACTAATCTCCTTTATTAGCAGCAAATTGCTGCCTCCTCCCGTGCCAGCTCCCTGCTTGGGCTGAAGCAGGAGGTCACAGGTTGATGTCAAAACTCTGCTCATCCTTTACTCACCTGCAGTGGAGGAAAAAGAATCAATCTTGTGCTTTTTGGAGCCCGACTTGTATTAGCAGCAGGCTGGAAAAGGAAGTGGACAGGTGGTACATACTTGACATGAGCAAAATTATGTTCATCCGTAACAATCTTTTCAAATTCTGGTTGTACAATCAAGTAAAGGAACTTCCTTTTCAGTTCCTCTTCAAAAGAGCAAATACAGAACTAAGAATGCATCTAGACTTTTGTCCTTCCTTTGGTCAATTTGAAAATATTACAGATAGCTTGGGTTGGCTTGTGTATTTGTTGATATTCCTGAATCTCTGAATGATGAGGGCATGAATTCTGTTTTCTCTCATTTTTAACAACTGGAACTTTATTGCATTGTTAGGTAACCTGAGTATTGCTCAGAAAGGAAATCTGATGAAAGGGCAGATTTACTCACAGGCAAAGATTTATCTCCCTTTAATTAAAGGTAATTTTGTGTCAAATGAAATCTTGGTAAGAAATGCAAGAGGCAGTCATTGTGTTATCATATTCCTTTTGATCTTTTTACCCCTAAGACTTTTCTTATCTAAACTATTTACTGCTTTGTAATTGTTATTGTGCATCCATACATGTTGTTTATATGGGATTTATTGGTGCTGGAAGGGAAGGTAGGCTCCAGTTGTTGTATTTTTCTGTTCCCTGCTGTTCTGATGAAAGCTGGGGCCCTGTGCTTCGTGAAAACTTTGTGTTTGTCTCTCTAGAAGTGACTGGTTTATATTGTACATCCAACAGTCGTTGTTCTGTTCATAAACACTTCATTCATCTCAGTGTCTTTTTGGCATAGCAACCATCTCATTTGCTGCCAGATGGAAAGGAGGGGAGGTATTGAATGGTCTGATTTGACTTTAATATAATATGGCCAATCATAGGAAGGTGAAGGGACTAACAGGAGTTTTTAATTACCTTAATACCTGTGGACCTGACAGCAGAGTGTGTGCTGAAGGGTGTTTCACTACTGTTTTGGATCTTTTGCTGTATCAACCCATCTAATAAATGCCTAGAACTTCTACTTTATTTTGTTCTTTTCCCCTCTGCTCTGTGACTGAGAAATGTCTGTGACCAAGTGCATCAGTGACAATTCTCTTCACCTGTCTGCTGATCTGCATTTCCCCTTGTTCGAGTGTTTTATTTACAACAAAAGCTCTTCCAGAAAATCTCTCCGCTGGACAGAGCACTTGGTCATGCTGTGCTTGTGTCCTGTCTCATTTCTTTACCATCCCCCATAAGTTCCACTTTAGTCCATAAAACAGAAATGAAATGAAACTGAGACAAATCTCTGTGACTTGTTCATCTCCACCTTGGCCTTTCAAGCCACTGTCTTTGTACAGAGCTGTGTGTGTCGTTCTTGCCCTTTGTGTGTTACAGGATCATTTACCTTGTTCTAACCTATTTTTTTGGTCTTAAATGTCCCCCTTATGGTGCAACCAACCATCACCTTAAATTCCTCTTTCTTCTCTGAATCACTGGACTCCATCTTATATTGTTTCAGATTCTTAGCAATTTTGTTTCAAAAACATTCTCTTAGGTCAGCCCTCTCCTTAGCTTGAATTTATCCTAAAATCCTTTGGGAGATGTTGGGTGTAGTAAAAGAAAAGCAAGGAACACTTTTTAATGTACTGTCACGTACATGATATTTCTAGTGGGGTTTTTGGTGTGAGGTTTTATGGTGGTGTTTTTTTAATGGAACACTTAAGGCTTTTGTTTGCCTTATGTTAAATGTTTCTTTTTTTTCTCCTTTTTTTTAATCTTTCTATCTTGACAGTTATTTTCCTGTGTATATTTTAGCCAATTCTATTCTGTGATTAACATTCTTTGTGTGCCGTAAGTTGCTGAAAATGAATTCTTCTCTTTCTGCTTCCTCTTGTCATCAATAACAGGGGAAGACTCAGTGAGAAGCCATCAGTAATATCCTGTTGTCGGAGCTCTTCTCACCGGACAGATGAAGATGACCTAGGCACGTCACTGTCTGTAAGATGCTTCTTTTTGTCCTAAAACTCTGCTTTCCCTAAGTTGCTTTTATATATCCCTGTCAAGCTGTTATTTCCAGCTGTGGGGGTCATGATCTCTGTGTAAAGGTGTAGACATTTGGGAGGGAGTGATAGGGAGTGTCAGGCTTTTTTATTCCTTTTGCCAAGGTTGGGATTAAATGTGCTAGAGGGTATTTCTTGTTGGGACTCAGATGTTTATTAGTTCTTATCTATGTTGCAGTCTCAAAAATTGTGAGTTCTACAGCATTTCACTCTAACAAACTAAAAATGGAGCCATATCTCTCTCTCTCTACAAAGCCTTTTAAGGATAAACTGTCCCATTAAGTAATGACACCTAAATTATTTTTGCTTTTAACTCAATAACTAACTACTCGTGGCCCACAATGTGGTCTCTTTTATCCAATTACACGAAACCACCCAAGCCCATGGAGAAGGTGAAGAAGAAGGACCAGCCTCTGCCCTAAAACCTCCATCTTGCTTTATATATGTATATTACTATATTCTAAACCCTTAAACTCTAAGTTTTCCACCCTGTGATATTCCACACTTCTAATCAAACTCCACACCCACAATCCCAGTTCTCTCATTCCATTTTGGAAGCTTCTCCAGGGCCTCAGGTCAATGCAGTGTTCTCTTGGGGGTCAGTGCCTGGCAGCACAGAAAGTCCAAAATTCTCAGTAACCAGGGTTTCAACAAGGGAGGACTAAAGCTCATCAAAATCTGTCCTTTGCAGTGCAGGGGAAAAGAATTTCTTGTAGGATGCTCTCAGCTCATCCTAATGCTTGACCTCTGTTTAGTGTTGTGTGTTCAGTGTCTGCTGCATTGTTTTCCTCAGGCTTGGCAACGTGCCTGCATTGACATCATCTTGTATTTTGCAAGAACAGATTAAAGAAGGCTGCATAGATGCCTCTGGCTCTGTTCAGTGATGGTTGACCTCTGAAAGAGTGAATTTTGGACAGTTTGTTTCATCAGACTTTCCACAACGAGCATTTTGACTGATGAAAGGGCATTGAACAGGCTTTGTCTGAAACCCTTTTAGTCCAACATATTCAATGTTGTTGTTTATATAATTGTAAGCTTTGCACTGACAATTACTCCTGACAAATGTGTGATACCAAGAAATGTGCTGTTTACCTTCCAAAACGTGCTCTGTGGCCTTGCAGTGTCCTTCACCACACCTAGAGCAACCCTCACCCCTCTGTGAACGCTGAATTTCCTGTTTGTTCCTCCAGCTCTGCCCACGCTTCATTTTTGATTCTATCAGAGGAACAGTTGAGAAAGATTGCAGCTGGGCACAGTTGAGGATTTATGAGGACATGTAGTGCAAATAGGATAAACTGGAAGCTCCTTTCTGAGGAAATTTGTGTTCTGCTGTGCATCTGGGATAGAGGATTAGCAAGGGGATGGTTTATCAGGGCATGTTACAGGTGCTCAGTGGGCAAAAATCAGTGTCTGTACTCTAGGCTCTGATTGCTGTGAATGTATTTATCTGTGTGTTGATTGTATGTATACAAATGGAATTTAAATACAGAAATGCCATCATTAAAAATAAAACCACATGCTGGCTTTACTACATTTCTCCTTATTGGTTTCCTGTTTATTTTACTTCAGGAAATATTCCTTATGGAAGAGTTACTATAAAAAAAATATATTCTTCAGTTGAAACCTGGATTTGGGGCTTTAAAGTTTTGTAGGGGAGTTTTGCTGCTTTGGTTTATTTATTTTTAATATTTTTTGTTGTTATTGCTGGCTCTGCTGCAGCTTCCAGGTCAGTGTTAGACAAATCACTGCATTTCATTGTTCTTCAGCTCCATATACTTGATTCTCCTGTGATTACAGCTTTAAAACAGCCTTTAAGTGAAATAATCCTCTCTTGCTTTGCCAGTTTGATAAAGTTTGGCTGGCTGGAACAAACAATACCTTGTTCCATTGTCAGGGATGCTCTGGGATTTCACAGATGTTCTGGCATCGTTCAGGCCCAGGTAGAGGAGCAGGGAGACTTTGAAGAAACATTAAGAGCTGCCTCAACCAAGTGTTGATTAACAGCAGCCCAAGCTCTGGTCACTGGATGCTTGTGACAAATGAGATTTAAAGAAAAGGTGCTGGCAGGCCCATACACAAACCTCACTTTATGAGACAAAGTAATTCAGGCTTCAGTGTTGTTTTTCTAAATGCCTTGGCCAAGAAAATGTTCTGTACCAGCTTTCCTCATTATGACTTTCCCCATTAGATCCCTTAAATGTTGGTAGTTCCTGTTATCCCACAGGAAGAACCTCTTCTGAGGTAATTCCTGTAATTCCTGCAGCAGCAATAACCACAGCCCTGCTGGGTGCTGGAAATCAGGGAAGAGCCTTGAGCTGGACAGCAGCTGTTCTGTCCTCTGCTTTGATAACCTTCTTGCCTTGCTGTGGTTTGCTTTCATTTTTAAATCTGCTTTTTTATATGAAGGCTGATCAGGTGATCTCTGAATTCTGGATTAGCCCCAGAAAAGGCACGGTGGAGATGAATAGATGCCTGAAAATGGAGTATTTTGAGTCTTTTAGTAAATCCACCCTATGCAAAGGAAACCATTGCTTTGGAAATAAATAAAGAACATTAAAGTAGAGAGCCAGGCTAATTTATCCTCTGAACTGCTTTCTCAACCCAGCATCCTCTGGAAATGGAGCTGTTTAGGTGAAATGTCAGAAGTATTGTGACACTATTAGGAAGTGCAGTGTAGCTATGGCCAAGCCAATGAGAAGTTTAATTTTAAATTATCTATCTGCCAGCAATTCTGATATTTGCTTTGACCTTTTTTATGTTCCAGGATGATCAACACAAAAGAAACTTTTCATTGGATGAGGATGACTTCGAAGCACGACTCAATAGTTGGAATCTTGGGGTAAAATAAACTGAGTACTTCACTTATTTATTAACTTGCAGTGGGAACTTCTCAGTAATGAAGTTTGCTTTCTGAGCTTAGCCAGCAAAACTTTGTGTGGGAATCAGTCTTTTAGAAATGAATTTCTAAGGCTTGGAAAGGTTATTTATGAATGTATGAGAAGAAAACATTAAAATTTTAAGTAATAATAATCTTCATATATTTAATATGGTTACTCATAAATCAGGCAAAATAATGGCTGCTGGTCAAAACCAAGAATCTTACTCTGGTAGAAATTCAGACTAATTCTTGATGACTCTTTAACATTACTTTTTATTTATACTCGTGTAAATGAAAGAAGAGTTTGGCTTTCTGTGTTTATTTTTTTTAACCAAAACAGAATTTGTAAGTCATCAATACAACTCAGGTTTTTTTGGTCAGTGTGCCTCCTTTTGAAAGTGTTCAGGAGGCTTTTCTGTGTGTTCATCTCTTTCTTTCCCCTTTAATAATTCAAATTTGTTACTCTTCTAAGACTTTATTACCTTGGCTGTATTTTCTGTGGTATTAGTGCACAAAAATTCTAAGGAGACAATGAAGCACCTCTTCTCTGCAGCTGTATTTTAATATATTTTTTCTATTGTGCTGTTTTGTCTTTTTTGTAACCCTTTCACTTCTACCACCAAATCTTTAACCTATTTCATTGGTATTAATATCCTTATAGCAATTTAGTTTTATTAAAATCACTTTGATTTTAACAGGGAGGTTTTTTCTTTCTTTTCTTCCACATTTTGGCTTATTCTCACAGGTTGAAAGCTCACAGAGTTGCAGCCAAAGTTAGGAATGATGAGAGTGAGTTTAATGAAATAGTTCAGCCTTGTTTTTTGAAAAATAATCACGTATTTTCATGTTGTCATTTTAATCAGCTGCCAAATGATCCTTATTCTTCCTACACTATTGTCAGTCCAGAGGGATATGACAGCATTTAAAAATCTTGCCTATTACACTCCAGGTTTTTCATGGATGGCCAAGTTCTCTTCAGTGCAATCAGAAATGATAACAGAGAATATTAATGGTTTTCTGTCCTTCGTGGTGTTTCTCTTGCTTTTTCCAAGCTGAGGGTGGAGATGGGTGAAAGTGTCAGCATTGTGCAGGTGCCTGAAACAAAGGTGCAATCACTTGCAGATTTTGGATATTTGGGCTGTATTTATCCATTGAAAATATGAGCAGAAAGCTGTAATACCTTGAGCTTTTAAAGCTGCTTTAGGGGGGAAAACTTGCTCATGGCCATTTTACAAATTACACCAACTGATGCTGACAAAGGATCTCTTTATATCCTGCATTTTTATATCAGTGTCAATCTGCCTGCCTGCTTATCTCTTATCTCTGTCATTTTATTTGTATTTTATTTCTTTCCCTAATTGAAATTCCAGTTTGCAATCACGTTGTGCTGATAATGGCTGGTTATTAAACTGTGATGATCCTCTGCTGATACAGGAGCTCCCTTGGATAACAAATTGGCTACCGTGGCACATAAATCAGTTTTTCAAGTCTCCTCTCCAGGGATGGTAATTAAAGAAGTCGCTCATGAGAGACTTTGATTGCCTGATAAGACTTGTTGGGAGTTACCTGACAAAGGGGATTGGAGGTTGTAAAAGAGAGGTCTGTGAGGGCTTGTGCTGAACAGTATTTCCCTGCTGTGGATCACGGCCTCCAGTGGGTTCTGAAAGGGTCAGGAAGTTTTAAGTGGAGTGTCACTCTTAAAGAATATGTCACTGCTAAAAATAAAAAACCCCACTAAATGATCCCTTGGAATCTGTAAGGTTTGAGTGTCAGATGTGGCTGCTGTTATTTGCAAGCATTTAAATTGCCATGGGAGCATCTTGCTGTCCTTTAATTGCTACTCCCAGCTGCAAACTGTTTGGGAAACTTAATTTACAATGATCCCACCTCAGATACAGAAGACCCTTGACCCAAAAAATACTTCAATAGTGGGGGAAGATAGGAAAAGAGATATAGAATGGCTTTCACTTTGAGCTGCCTGGGCTGAAGAACTGTTGTCTTGAAAAGCTTTTGAAACTTTCCTTGGGTTTTTTTGGCTCTATAAGGATTTTTGTCGGTAAGAATCTGTGTAATTTTAGGAAGCTGTGAGTACTTCAGGCAAGTTTATATGCAGACCATGCTTTTATCCAAGAATCTGCAAATACCCAGCTAGGCACACACTGATGAGACAGCCCTGGTGTCTTCCAGCTGTGAGTTGCTGCTGAGTCTTCACTGCCCCAGCTTGGGCTTGTCTGGATAGAAATGACCAGTTCTAAATTGTTAATTTATTTTTACTCTTATCTTTCAGCCTCCTGCTTCTTTAATATATTTTAAATTTCCTCTTCTTCAAAGCTCTTGTATTTTTAAGGTCACATTCTAGATGTGTTTTCAGTTTTTTATGATATACCTACATCAGTGATTGAGGTTTTTTTTAATATTATTATTAAAAATACTGTGGAAACTTTTGGGAAATGCTTTTATGAGTTTTCTCCTAAGCTGAGAGGTCAGATCTGGAGGCTTCAGATGTTTGTTCTTAATAATAACATTTTCTGCAGGAGAAGTAAATCTATTGTGTTACTTTGCTGATATTGTTACTTTTTGTGAGTAATAAAAGAATTTTCCCCTTCTACTTGCAGCATTCCTGATTATCCCTATCAAACATTTTATGATTTGAGTTCTTTAGATTCTAATCAGGCATGAGTAAAGGTCTGAAAAAAAAGTTGAGTTTTGATTGTGATAAATTTGCTTTTCATTCATGGAATACTAATTTCCACTCATTTTACATACATTACAAAATGTGTTTTTCTTAGCCTGTATTGACCCTTATCTAAGCTGATGTGGGGACTGTCCTTTATCAGGTGTTCATGCCTTGAAGCTGCATTGGCAATGTAGAAAAGCAGAAATCCTTTTGTGTGGCTGTTTGAAGGGAGAAGTTTCAGAAGCAGGAGCTGAGACAAATAAATACCAGTAATCTTTGGTCATGTTGTTACTCTGAACTTTCTTTGTCATTCTTCAGCCACCTTGGAGTAACCTGGGCTAGGGGAACGAGAAGAATTTTAAGGTACTTTCCAGCCCAGACTTTTCTGTGATTCTGTGGTCTTATTTCATCAACAGCTGCCAGTAAATTTCTGCATATTGTTGCAGCTCTAGTGCACTTCATAACTGAAGGGAAGGTGGTTATCTGCTTATGTCTCAGAAATAATTAAATATTGTGAAAGATGTGTAGTGTCAGGAAAAGAACCGCATTGGATAATGCAATTAAACTGTCTTTGTTTCCTCTTTAGCTGAGCTTTTTAGATTGTAGACAAACATAATTTTTGGATAAAAAATTAAAGTTACATAAAGGAACAGCAATGAATTAAACCCCTGCAAATTCTTACCTCACCTGTCTGTCTCTCACTCTCTCTTTTATGATGCCTGTGATGCAGTTTAATTTGTCACCAAATTGTAGCCAGTTTTAGGGGTGACAAAGCATCTCTTTCAAACATCCCAGGAAATTCAGCACATCATTTTAGGTGGAAAGCACACAAAGAGATTGCACCCTGGGGAAACAGCAAAGGGCTTTTTAATCAGGGAGAACACAATTTTTCATCACTGGAATTCAGCCAGGACAAGAATTAACTCTTTAGCTTTTTCCAGAAGTGATGTGGGACTGACTGGACGCTCAGTCTTACCCAGAAGAACTTGTCCTGGGAAATGTTATTGCCTAAGAAAGGTTTGAGAAGACTGAGACCAAAGAAATTCTGTGGTTGGTGGCTGTGTTCATTGTCCTTCCTTGGAGGAAAATGTTTTAACACAGGGTTAAGTGGATGGAGTGTTGGGAATTCCTGGGAGGCTGCAGCAGCAGTGGATGCTGTGCCTGCTCTGTGTGCTTGGCTCACATCTGCCTGTGTCTTTCCAGTCTAGTTAAGCTCAACCATTTCTGCACAAGCCATTTGATTATCTTTTGTTTGGTTTCTCAGTCTGGCTGCTTACTATAAACATACCTACTGTATATGTTGTGGCCTTGGAGGGCAGCAGTGCTGGAAAAACTTTCCCACAGTGAACTCCAAGTGGTGTTGCGACTTCAAAAAATAAATTCAACTTCCATGCTGACAAACAGCCTTCATGTGCTTTAATGTCCTTCCACTAAGACTGCAACAGCAGCATTAAAGTGAACTTCCCTACAAATTATGATGTTAGATAAGAATGTCCTTACTCAAATTTCCTGAAGCTACTCAGCAGTTATTTCTGTAGGGAACATGCTGGCTGGCTGGGTTTGGTAGATTAAAGTAAGAATTTAGGGCAAGGTTCAGTTTAGTTGTTTACCATTTCAAAGTCTTAAGTGTTCTTAACTCTTTCATGTGTGTTTTTGCCATCCTTGTTTTGAAAACAATCCCGTTTTGTCTTTGATGAAGCTCAGGGGGGAATGTGCAATGAGCCTGCAGATGCAAGTGTGGGGCTTTTGTTCCCTGAATCTTAATATTTCCAATATTCTGTGAGTGGACTGACACTGGCTGAAGTTGGGCATTATTGGAGATACCCATGCCTGGATAAACATCTTCCAAAGAGTGGAATGGGAATTTGGAAGGGTAGTTTGGAACCATGACTTCAGTGTTGTCATTGTTGTGGTATTTACTGAGCAAAAGAGCAAAGCTTTGATGGGAGTTTCTGGACTGGACAATATTTTCAGCCTGAGGGATGGAATGTAATTGATGAGGATGAGACTTGTGGAAGTACTTAAAGCTCAGAATTGTGCTTTTCCTGCACTGTCTTTGCTTTTGGGGGAAAGCATTTCAACTTTTGTCAGTGCTTCACTCATTACTTGCATTGATAGCTTTAAAATTGTATAACTCATAAATACTTTTGACTACATTAGGTGTTGTTAAAATAAATAGAAATTGAAAATACTGAAGTTACAAATTATGACTAATTTGCCTGAAATACAGTTTTGGAATTTTATTTTTATGTACATTTCTGCAATACTTTTTTTTTTCAGTTTAAGAAAATATATATATTTTAATGAAGTAGATTATCTCTGTTAGGTGATGGGGATTTCTTCATAGGGATCTGATCACCCAACACCTCCACAGCTCTGGTTTAGGAGAAGGAGAAGGTGACCATTGCACTCCTCACAAATTGAAACATGATTTCTAGTCAGACTGCCTAATAGAACAGGGGAATCCAAAATCTTTTCTACAAAGACATTCAAAATACCATTTCTGTTAAGAAGTGGTATTTACAAATTAGAGTTCAGTTCTAGTTCAAATAAAGATGTCTTTCATGATGACATTTATTTGGTTCATACTCTTAAAAAAGCATGTGATTTACTGCTCTTCTCATGGCAGTCCTTCAGTTTCATACATATGTATTTTGGCTTGTCTTTGACCTTTTGCTTATTATTTTTATATTTGCATGTTTCTCATAAATACAGACTTTTTTTTTTCTTTTTTGGGGCATTCTTTATTGTGATATTCCCTCTTTAATGTGGTTTAATTTGGAGAACAAGAAGTTTTGCAGAAGACCAGCATGAAAAGAATGAATGTTGAGGCATTAAATGTTTACAGATCAGTTTAAGTGGATATAATCCACAACAAGTAACAAAGTGGGAACATTTAACTTCAAAGCACATATGGCTGCTGTTACAAAATCAAAAAATGCAAGACTTGGGCCCTACAAAGTATTGGAGGCACATTTTCCTTCTTTCCCATAAACAAGTAGGATGTACCTTAGCTTTTCAGATGGTTTTGAAGTGAAGGCTGCAAACAGCTGAATGTCATGGGCAGATAAAGGATTTTAATTGTAAATATTTACAACAATTTTTATATTACTTTGGCTTGAAAAAAAGCTAAAATAAAGGGTGATTCTGCATGAGAGACAGAGCTTTGGGAAATCAAGGAGCCTTTGAAATGTGGCTCTGCAGCCTTCTCCAGATTCCACCAGATATTGGTCAAGGCTTCCATTGCTCCCACTGATGCCAGACTGGGAGAACCTTGAGCTTCTGGCAAACACCTTCAGCCCTGGGCATGATCAGGAGTGAGGGCTGCATGGGGAAGTGGCCAAATTAAAGTGGGAGGAGGAATATAATACCTGTAAATTGTAGGTAGAAAATCCTATTGCAGCTACCAATGTGTAGGACAAAGAAAATCCAAAATTTTTCCAGTTTGTAATGTCTGTACCTTTTATTTCCCTCTCTCTTGATTTACTTTTCCTTCTCCTCTACTGGATCTCCCATGGGCTGATCCCACTCCTGTATTTCTTTCCTCACAGTCTCTTGTGTGTCCAAAATTCCTCATTTTTGTGACAGTGGGTGCATCCATGATTCCTTCATTTTCTGGTGGCTGCTCATGGATTTAACTGCCAACACAGGATACTTTGTGTGAAGGAAAGTTGAGTGTTTTAGTAAACTCCCTGACAATAAATAGGTTATTCCTAAATTATTGGTTTCCTGATGCTTTCAGCTAATGTATTAAAATTTTGGATAAAACCATTCATTGAAATTGAACTTATGTGTTAAATGTGAGTATCTGCAATGACTTCTGGGTGAAATATGACAGCTCAACTCCACACAGAAATCCTACATCACCTTTTGGGACAGGAAATGAATAATACTGTATCAAATTGAAATTTCAGAGGGATTAAGCATCTTTTCCACTGATAAATTCAACACACAAATTTATTTCATGCTACTGCAGAAGTGCAAGCATTTGATATATTTGCCATGCCTCGTAGATCAACCTAATCCTACAACTTTTTTTTTTTTTTTTAATGTGTATTGCAATCTCATTTATATTCCAGATCTCACTGCCACATTTTACAAGATTATACCCTTGAAAGCTTTTTTTGGGCATTTTGCTTTCTCTGTGATGTGATGTTTGAGCCTCATCGTGTGAGAAAATGAGAAAGATAGAGCTGTCTGATAGAGGAAGTGGGTTGGGAACAATGCTTTGTATCCAGTTCTTAAAAATAGTGATTAAGAGAGCTGTTTTAATTATACAGCCATGTTAATGAATTATTTCCTTATGTTTTGTCTCTATAACTTACATGTGTGGCTATAGTTTCAGCGCACCCAACTATAATTTTTCAAAAGCACTAGATTTTAATCAGTACAATCTGTAAATGTATTGTAGCTTTATACTGATTTTGATGAGAATTTAGCAACACAGTTGGAAATTTTTTGCATAAGCCTATGTATGTAGCTGCCAAATATTTTTATGATATGCATTGATGGAATTTTTACAACCACAAGAGTTGGGAGGAAAAAAGTGTCATTTTTGGTCCATTTACATTATCAAAATTGCTGAGTAGATTTCAGCCAAGTGATCTCTTAAGGAAGATTTCCTATTTCTCTAACATTTAAGTCATGTTGAAATCTCATCTGTGATTCTTTGAGTGATGCAGTTCCTGTGCTAAGAATAGTTTAGTTATGATATCTTGGACTAAATCAGACATTGTTGACCTTCTGATTTTTCTCTGCCTTGTTTTTTCAGTTAGAAAACCCCAGATACCTGCGAGAAAAGCGGATGCCAATGACTGTGGTAAGTGTTTCTATTCCCTTGGTATTTCAGAAGGGCAAACAAACTTTTTATGTTATTTTTAATCACTGCTCAGGATTGATTGTGTTTGGATTTACTGTTTTTGACTTCATTGGTTGTTTTGAACTTTTTCTTCAATAGATGACACCTAAAATTTGCCTTAGGCAGAGCAGCCCCTCTCGGCACCACCAGGAGCTGCTTCGAACGCAGGAGAAAGAGGTAGGGCTCTTTTAAGGCATTTTCCTTGGAAATTGGGCATTAACAAGGAAGTTATTGTAGCAGAAAATCTCATGGAAGAGAAATTTGCTGAAGTGACAGGGCTTGTCATTAAATGCTTCATGGATTTCCCAATTATTTAGGGAGGAAAAAAGACTTTCTGAACACATTTACCGGTCCTTTGAAGGAATTTTTAGTGGACAGTTTGAATTCTAGGCATTTTCCAAATTACCTTTTAATAGAGGCAGTGAAACCTTTGATTTAGTGAGGACTTTTGTTTGCTTTCTATATACTTTTCAAAATTAGCCAATTTTTACCTTATTTCTCATAGGATTTACGTTATTTCTGTATTTGCTTCATTGAGCTCCAATCCTCTTTTGGTCATATGGGGTTTTATTTTACTTCTTTGTAACTTTGTGAATTCCTGAGATTACTGGCCTAGCTTGGCTGTCTGATTCTCTCACACCATGGTTTTTTGTTTTGAATATGTGTACAAATAAAATTTTGTGGTCATTTTCACCTTTTTCATGCTTTAAGGAAGTCAACTGCTTGAGATATTTTGTCACAAGGTGCTCATTTTCTTTAACACATTTCTTTTTTTTGAAAGACAGTGAATCAATGGGCAGAAAAGGAAACTCAATGTGCATTAGGAAAATGATTACTAGAACCCCAAACCCAACCAAGCAATCATTAAACAAAAAACAAAAAAAAAAAAAATCCAGCACTCTGCTCTGTTTGCCTTCAAAATTTTTGATTTCAGAAATATGCTCTTGGAAAACTGAGACATATGTACATTGTTCCCTACTATCCAGAGGGACCTGAACCCACAAAGTACCCCAAATATGTCTGAGTTGGGGAGGAAAGGGCATCATCAGCAAAACAGGAAAATATTCTTTCATTTCCTTGGTGTCTTGTAAGGACACATGGATTGGAACTGTCCTAAATTTACTTTCATGACAGAAAACATCTTTAGCAGAGATACAGAGGAGGGTAAAATTGGTTGGCAGATCCTTCAGTTGTTAATAAAAGGATGTGTATGAAATGTTTTCTGGTACTACCTGGCTGCCTCACTTGATGCTCAAACAAGCAGCTGCACAATCCATGTGCCTTTCACTTTCTCTGCTCTGCTGTTGAATGTTCTTTTGTATTGACAGCGTTCAAACCACCAGTGCCTCAGGATGAGGCAAGGTTTCATAAGATGTGAAAATAGCCCAAGAAATAAATAAATTGAAAGCACAGTGTTGTCATTTAAACAATATTTTCAAATTAAATAAACAGGAATACATGCCAAGGAGCTACATAAAATACCCAGTTAATACTTTGCTAGTTCAGTGGAAAAATCCTCAAAGCCACACAGTAAAAAAATCCAGGACTTTTTGCTAATGGTGCTCGACTGTGGGCTGGTTTGAACTGGAAAGGTTACAGACAGTGTTTCACAATCACCATGTGTGTGCTATTAACGAGAAAACTTAAATGTGTTTTCATCTTATTTTGTTTGTGAAGCTCAATTAGGAATAAAGTCCTTTTCATTTATAGAATGTGAATGTATTAACAGAGAAATGGTGCTGTACAAAAGGGTCCGGGGGAACCATTAACTGTTTTCAACCTCTTTGTAGTACAAGGGGAGAACATAAAATAGGATAACTGTGGGGTTTTTTGCTTTTAACCTTTAGACCTTTGTTCATAAAGCATTCCTGCACCTGTTTAGAGTCTGTAATGCTGAACACATGGCCATGAGCAGTGATAACCACATCACAGCCCTGCGAGAACGCCGATGTCATCGGGCAGCGGCTTTTAGTCATCCCTTCCCCAAATACTTCTGACATGGATTAAACCATTTGGGAAATGGTCATTACTGAAAAATTGTGGGTTTAAACAAGGGAGATGCAGCCCAACAGGAATAAATGAATGTTCAGCAGGACAGCAAAGCACGACAGATGGGGTGATTGGCCTGTCTTGATAAAAAGGGAAAATGTCCCTTTGAACTTCACCTCTGGCCATCCTGTGTCACCCAGAGCTGCACGGGGCAGAGGAGGGGGAAAGGAAAAGTCTGGTTTGTGATTTTTCAGAAAAACAGATTCAGTACCATTGCTAAGATACAGGTTTGGAATTCTTCTGGAATGAGAAAATAAAATCAGCTATGTTAATAAACTGATTTCTTTTAACCTTTCTCAAACAACTAGTTTATCTGATATATCACTTCGAGACATTTTGGTATTTCTTTAAAGAAGTTCTCTTTCTTAATTTTTCATTTTGTCAGTCTTGTTTATTCTTAGCATTTTTTCTCAATTTCCTTCTGTTTTATTATTTTGTAAGCAAAGATATTTATTTATCTTATCTCAACAAAGGAAACCTAAACAAATCAGAGGCATATTGGAAATAGTTTTCACTTCTCAGTTGAAGGTTATACCTGGAGTAAATCTGTACTGAGTTGTATACCAGCTCTTTATTTATTTTTCAGACAAACTGGCAAGCTCAATGCTTTATGCAATGAATTGCGAAGCTTCATCTGTCTGGGTTAACAGAGAACATTGAGTGTTTCCAATGTTTTTGTTGACTTTATCACTCCTGTCACTCCTCTGTTTTGATTTTTGGGAATCCAGTGATAAAGCCTTTGGACACTGGAGCCACTGGTGCTTTTCCAGCCTCTTGTGTACTAAAGCAGCCCAGACTAAAGGGTCGTGCAGCTGGGGCAGGAGGAATTGTGGGGAAGGCAGTGGCTGGGTTTTCAGGAGAACACCTGTGGGATAGCTTCCACCAGTTTGTCATGTGGGGGGGGGAATGAGGAGAAGGAGAGATGAGATAGGTGCTGGAAGATAAGAGAGAACATAGCGAATGGGAAAAAGACTTTTTTTTTTTTTTCTGAAAATGCATCTTCATGGATCGAGGACCAGAAGTAAGATGAAAAACGAAGAGTGTTTTATGGGTTTATGACTCAAGAAGTCTTATCTTTAGGATGCAGCCTTCTTAAAAAGCTATTTAGGACCTTCATCTTTGTAATCTTTATTTCTGTTTTTCTCCTTTTATTTTGGGAATGAGCACTCCCTTTTACTGCGTGACACAAATTTTGTTTATAAAGATCATCAAGCCATTTATATGGTTTTACTGCACCAGAAGTGTTGGGATCTAGTGATATATTTACATGAAGATAAAATCTGCAGTGCTGATACAGTTAAGTCGTGGTCTGGCTAAAAGGGCTCTGGATTGAAGGTGTTGAAAGCAGCAGATTTACTGTGCTTCTCACTTATCTGGCAGGAGATTATAATTTGAAACAGAGCAAATTGCACGAGGGCTGTGATATGGATTTCCCCCAAGAGGGACCATACAGAGAATGTAGGGGAAGGAATGCAGGGAGGAAAGAAAGTTGTAAAACTTGGGAGGGAGAGTGAATAACACTGGCTGGTGTTAGCATGGAAAAGAGAAGGGAAGGAACATTTGAAGATAAGAGTCCCTGCAATTAGGAGATGGTGATCAGTGGGCATGGTCCTGCTGGGTTTGATTTCTTCCTCTTAATTGCCCTGTTCCATAATGAAGTATTTAAATATATGAAATTCGTGCCAAATACAAGCAATAAATAAACCCAGTATGGAGACAGTATCCTAAAACAAGGACTCTTGTAATTAAACCACTGAAATATTAACATTAATTTGTCTTTAGCTACATCATGGATTTTATATTTTTTCCTAATTGAAAATAAATATTATTGTTCATATCTTCCAAGGATGGCAAAAAAATATATCAGTATTGTTCTCTTGTGTAATATATTGAATTAAAAGTTTGTGCTCATGTCTGTGTGTGTGTCTCTAGAGTTTAAATCATGGTGGATGGATATAGAAGCATCTGTGTATGGAATCAGGAGAGCTGGATCCAGCCTCAAGGGACCTCCTTAGATGTGCTGGGACTGTTTGTGCTTTTTAATAACAGGAGGAGAATGGTTCTGGTGAACTTTCTGAAAGCACTTGAGTGGGCCCAAAAACTGAGTCTTACAATAACTGGAGCTTTGTATATTGGAATTTTTTTTCTTATTATCCCTCTGTTCTTCCAGTTCTCTTCTTTTACTGTTCCCCTTCTTTTGTCATCCTGTTCACTGGGGATTGTCCAAGCCATACTTCTGCTCATAAATGTCATGCTGATTTCCAAGGGTAAAGACTGTTAAGGTTTTTAATTCTGGTTTTTAATTCTTGTTAAAATGTAAGAACGTGTGTTGCTTACTGTTCACACAAGTGTGACCCATATGAGGGGGCTAGAAAAGGCAGATATGACATAATTATGCCTTTCATCGTGATTTTCACTTTTCTGTAACTTTTTTTCTTATGACAACTTGATTATGAAAACAGTTTTATTTCCCATTGAAAATATTCCAGGCAGTGACAGCAAATACTTTCTGGTTCATTTGAATTTTCTCCTTTTCTCCACAACCCCCATGTCTGTTTTGAAAGCAGGGTGTGATTTATATGGAGAATCCAGTTGTAAACTGATTCTCACCACTGAGTAATCGTCCTGAGTAGGAATCTGTTCGTTCATATTTAAAATCACAGCAATCTTGACTGCTGCTAACATAATTCCTGGCTGATTAATGTCCTGCTCCCAAAAACATGTGCAAGTTGTCCGTTGTGTTCCTTGTGAGGAAGTCACATCCTGCCTTGCTTTGATAACTCTTCAGAATGTAATGTAATAAACCCCAAACCTTATTTTATTGCTAGACTGGTGTGAGACACACAGTGGATGTCAAGATGAGACATGTTTTCATAAACTGGCTCCTGATTTATAATTCCTGATACCAGTCAGGCTGCTTCTGGAGATCTAGATGTACATGTAAAGTTATTTATTTATTTTTTTTGCAATAGTTTGTGAACTATGTCTTTAATTATTGCACATATGGGCTGGAGACATTGAGAAAGATCAAAGGGGTAGGTTAGCAATTCAAACTAGTGTTTTAACCAGTAGAATGTCCAGATGGTTGCCAAGCAGCTGGGAATTAATCTTTTGCTGCATGATTAATCTCTACCTCAAACTGTCTCTCTCTTGAAAAAAAAAGAGGAAGAAAGTTTGATTTCTTTTTCTTTTCATGTATAGATTCTGATTTTTAAGGGAGAAAAGACTTTTACTAGAAAAAGTAGGTGCTGTGCACTTATTTCTGCATGTTGCTTTGGTGAAAAGAAGGTGGGAGTACAGTTTTAGTGGGTGATTTAGGAGATCTTGAAATCAGTATAAAAAGTTCAGTAGCTGCTGAATTCAGCAAAAAAAGTGAGGAATAACACTGGGCAGAAAAAGTCAGTGTTGGTGACTCAGTGAATTTAGACTCATTCACTGGACTGTGCACTATGCAGAATTCCATGAAATTCTCAAGTGCCTTCCATTATATTCACATTTCACTAAATCCCTCTGAAATCTGTGTGATTCCTGCATGCTCACAGATTCAGCTGGGTTCAGTTCTCACTGCTGATACAGCAAGATGCAGCTTGTTGCATTTTTGAGCTGTCTTTATTGAAATTGCATTTAATACTGCTGTGGCTAAGCTGTCTTAATTTCTAAACATATACTGAACTTTTTTTTGGTCCTTGCTGCTGTCAGTGTCTCCCACTGGTGGCAGACATTTGTTCCATGTGGAAGTGGGACCCTGCAAATAAAGCTGTTAAATAACAGGATATGTTGTAGTGCTAATATCCATGTTATGTTCATTGGCCAGAGAAAACATCCTTGAGAGCACAAATACCATTTCCACTTATTACAGTTGTTGGGATACAGAGCTGGGTGCATTTCTCCTTCTCTCTTCTTCTTCCCACCACCCCCAGCATGGAAATCCATGAAAAATACATTGTTCTCTCTTGAAAGAGCCTAATGACATTTACATATGAATAAGAACAATTGTCCATTCAATTATTTTTCTGTATCAAGCAAATGTTTATTAATTTCAATGTCATTTCAAAAGTCAGATTTTCCTTGATGAGGGAAGCTGGTAAGATTTGATTTAGCACAAAACCTTTAACTTTTGGTGGCTATAAAAATGGGGCAGTGTCATATTCATTTTTTAATTGAGTATCTAGTTTCCCATTAAAGAGTAATGTGTAAAAATGTTGCAACTGGAAATAGAAATTGTATTTTTTTTTAAAGAGTAAAGATACAAAGAAGGGTAGATATGTGGTGGGAATTATAAATGCTTGTTAGGTCAAATAATCCAGTCCAGATCATAAACATGGACTTTTGTGGAGGGACCTTTGAATCTGGGCAAAGTGCCATGTTTATAAAGGGGCTTTTTACATTCTAATTTCTGGCTGTTCCACTTGTTTAATGCTGTTTTTATTTCAGTCCATCTCTGGTTTCCTGAGCTCTTTGCAGCTCAGAGACTTTCCAAGACATTTATTTCACCTTAGTCATTACATTGGATAAAAACATTGATGATATTCAATGCTGTAATTGGAGTAGTTAATGATGTATTGTTTCAAAATGTAGTTATAAGTTTGTTTATTTTCTGAAGTGGGAAGTGAACAGTATTTTTTCCACATCTTGTAAACTGAGTGCAAAGTTTTCAGCTATTCCATTTGAAAATGGAAGATTAGTTCCAATGTGATTAAAATTTGCATTTACTGTAGAAACTTCTCTTCAAAGATATTGTTATGAAATATAATTTTTTCCTGTTTTCACACCAGTGATTTTCTTTTAAATACTCTGAGTCTTTTTTGTAAAATGTGGAAAGTATTAATATACCTCAAAGCTAATCTTAAAAAATTTTGAGGGTACAGTGTGATACAGAAATGACACAATGAGATCAGACAGCTTGTTAATGATGAAGTGAAGTACACTGTTCCAAATTACCTTGGTCTGAAGTCAGCGTGTATTTATAATAAATCTTGACTGTTTTGCAAGTCCAGTCTCTTCTGTCTTGGCCTTCCTGTATGGTTTAAAACACTGTATAAATTATCAATATTTATTATTTTAACCCTGCATGTGAAAATTGAGTAAGCACAATTTGGTAGAAAGTTTGACTTGTTTGTTGATATTTTTTAAGAAACCTTTTTCTTCTGTGGAAATATCAAAGCTTTGTGTGCTATGCACTGATTCCTTTTAGCAGCTGCAGAACACCAAGACAAATAACTTTTGTCGTGTACTGTAAGATATACAAGTCATTGTTCTGCATTGTTAGTTCTTACTTTGAAGTTCTCATTTATTGTTTACATCCTTCTCCCCCTTCCTCGCTTCCTCCCTCCCTCCCCCATATATTCATAGACTTGGAAAAAAAAAAAACAAAACCTGGCAAGCAACAAGTTCTGTTTTGTCAAATAGCCAAAAACCCCAATCTGATGGATGTTAAAGCTCTGAGATGTCCCCCCTGGCCCGAGGGTGAGCCCTGGAATGAAGACAAGTGGGCAGGAGTTCAGTCATTCATATTGCTAACCCACTTATTGATTTGCTTTCAGATCAGGTATTTCAATATTTCGACAAATTTCTCTAAATGGGGACAAGATGAATGTTTGTCCTCTGTCATGAAAAAAGGAGAGATCACTTTTCCCCCCTCCCCTGGAGATTTATGACAGTTGCAGATTAGACAGTGTCAATTAAGCCTGACAGTTATTAAATGCTCCTAACACCTGAGCTGTGCTGTGGGATCAGGACAGTGATACCCCAAAACTCCATTTTCAGATAACTATTTGCTGGTTCTGGTGGTGTTTTGTTTTTTTAAATGAGGAAGAAAGTGTGACTAGGCACATAAAAGCAGCTCTGTTGCTACCACCCTTCATGGCTTTAAATAACAGGGACAGCACAGATGTTTGACATCAGTATTGTTTACATGGCCTTAGGGTTTAATTGCCTCATTCTCTTTGTGAGGAGGATAAACAATGACAGAAATCCAAAGGAATGATGTTCAGCCAACAGCAATGGCTGCGTTTCATACATAGTTGCAAACTTCCCAACTATAGCTAAATATCTACACTTTTTTTTTCCTTGTCTGTATGGTAACATGCCATAAATTTCATATTCTCTGCTGCCTCTTAACTGGTGATAAAAGATATTAAAACCAATGAGCCCGAGCGCCGTAAATTGCGTTCAACAAAGCGAACAGCTTAGAAAAGTTGGTTTTATCTGGTTTCTCTAAAACTTCTGAAGCTCTTTGGTACTGCTGTAGGTTATTTTGTTTCTTAATACGTGTTTAATAAATAAAGTCAAGCTGAAGTGCAGAGGGCAGTGCGTGGAAGAGCAGCACATGCAGTTACCTAGAGCTGTTCCACAGGAAATTGGGACAAGCTGAGATTTGACATTTGGGATCTGCGGACAGGCTCCACCTCGGTTTGGTGTGGCTTTAATTTGAAAGATATTCCTTGATTGAAATTAGTATTTAATGATGTGCTTCAGCTTTCAAATGGAAGGGGAGGCATTTTACTCCCAGCTGGGGAGAGCTGGGCCCTTTTGCTTCCACCCCAGCCTTCATGAGATCACTGCATGAAACGTGTTTACATGACTCAATTTTTTATCGACGTATGCGGTGAGATTGGGAGTCTGCCTCAGAGGGAGGGTGGGTCAAAAAGCAGATTTGGAAATGAAACCAGTCCTCCAGGCTTTGCTATAGGGCGCTGTGGTGTTGTCCTCATGTTTGCTGGCTTCTCCAGCAGTTTTCCACTCAAGAAATTGAGTGTTGGATTTTTAAACCAATATATCATGATTTTTACAGCAAATGCTCAAATTAACACTTCCAGAAGTTATGATGAAGATATATGTGGGGTTGGAACTATGGACCATTACAAAATTTAAATGCTGTTGGACATTTTAAATTTTTTTTTTTACCAGTTACTCAGTACAAATACAGCTTTCCTCTCAACACTAGCTAAAAACTTCATGTGCACATCAACTGTTGAATTTCAGACACTTTAATATGGGACTTCTCACATTTCTTTATATGTGCAGCTAAAATCAGAAAATTTTATCTCAGATTGTGGAGCTGAAGATGTGTGAGCAAAGCAATGATTCCTAAAAATTAGGAAAGTTGTGGATGAAGCACGTGGGGCAGAAAAGTGCCTGGGCTGCTGAAACTTCATGAAGCTTATAGAAGTTGAGGACCTTGAGTACTTTTCAAGGTGTCTCCTTTTTAGTCCTCACCTGATGAGGAGTTGGACTTTGTGATTTTTCACCTATTTTTTTGATTATTTTATTTCTGGTATTCAGAGGAAAAGCAACCTGGTTTGTTATTATAGCAGTTGCATTCATTAAGGGCTGATTTCTGTATCTTGGACACATTTTTCCAGTTGTTTGGTTGCAATTAGCTCTCCTTTTGGAAAGCAGTCCCAGAAGTGTGACATTTTAAGAGATGGCTGTTCTGGTGGAAGGGGTGTAATGAATTAATGAGCTAAAATTAATGGGAACTGGTGCAAGTGCTAGGGTGGTGCTAAAGGGGAGATTAATGAGAACTGGGAACCAGCTTCAAGTACAGGGAGTTCTGTTGTCAGCCTGGAGGAAAACATCCTGTGGCTGTGAACAATCACCAGCACTTGAAAATATATATGTCCATCTTTAATCTGAGTGAAATTCTCAATTTTGATTTATTTTTGTATTATTTCAGTGTACAGAATAATAAAACCTAGACCAGCTCTTAGCTGATACACACCACCAAGGATTCATTTCTATCAGCCAAGACATTCTGACATTATTAATGAGTTTTAAATGTAATTTGTGTGGATTTAGTAGCTGTGTGAGGGCAGTAGCTGTACCTCAGTCATTCATAAGCTTTTAATGTAATTCAAGTAGATTGGAGTCTCTTTCATATTTAGTTTCTGGTATTTGTGTTTTTATGAGACCTTCATATTTATTTATGGCATGTTCACAAGCTGTCTATCTGGAAGTGGATTATTACTGTGCTCTTTTTATTAAATCAACACTTATTCATCACCTGGTACTAAGATTTTCTTCTCTAATGTCACTTTGTTGCAGTGATATATGCATATATTTCTTTTCATATATACATATGTGTAGATTTCATGGATAGACGATGCACTTTTATCATAATGCTTATTTTGGGAAGATAAAAGAGCTGGCTGACAGCTGGGAATATGATTTATTTTCTTTGGATTAATTGTCAACCTAATTTTTTTTCCTCCTCCATTAATTTGCATAAGACTATGTGCAAACAGTTGGGAAATGGATTTCTTTATCTGTGGTGTAATAAGTGGTTGTTGGTTACAAGTCATCAGTTGATGAGTTCAGAAAATGAAACAATTTTCTGCTCTTCATTCTCTTTTCTCTTCTTGAGGAGCCTTCCATGTTTCCTGCACAGCATTTTTGAGTTGAGTTGGATTTCTGTAGCTCACATTTTCAAGTCACGATAATGTTCTGATGTTTTCAAGTCCCAACAAACCTGTAAGACAATTGAGTCATATAAAAAATGAATAATGTGTGTTTAGTGTTGGTCTGTGTGAGATAAAGACTCATGCTAGAGTGGCAACTTTTGATTAGTCAAGGGCATGGAAAATAAAGGCAGAGTGAATAATGCTGTGGAGTTTGTGAGTTGGGATATTACAAGTCAGGTTCTGAGTTGAGCTAAATAAAAATGTGAGAGCTGGAAGTGGCTGGATGGTGATGGGAATGCAGTGTCCAGCCTCGAGGTGGGGGAACCTCAGCACCTTTCAGAACAGCCAAAAGTCAAACACAAAATTTTCTGTAGGCCAAAGACCACTTAGAGTCATCTCCTGGAGGGGGTTTGGTGCTCCCTTTCTAAAGTGAGGGGGATCAGGGTCTGTCTTCTGAAAAAGCTTTTCAGTCCACTTTGCTTTCTGAACAGTGACTGTTAATAAATGTAGGAGTGGAACAACCTGAGTCTGAACTCAAGGTGTCACTTTTGGTTTCTAGAAAAGCCTTAGAAACATGAAATTCCTTTCATAGCTGTCCCGAAGACCGCCTTTAACGGAGTACTCAAAACATGCAAGAAATTCAAAAATACTTGAAAGATGGAAACTTAGACTCTGAGTAAGAATTGGCAATGTATTTCTGTGTTGGAGAGGTTCAAGTGCAGCTTTGAACAAACACAGGCAGAACAGGAAGTGTATTTCAGTGATCCAATCCTTAATCCCATCATAAGTCACCTTTAAAAGGAAATGTGTTTATAATGTGAGCTCCATGAATAATAGAAAACAAACAAAAACAAATGTGCATCTGGGCTAAAGGACATTCTTTGTGTAAATGTAACACCTGCCTGAAGAAATGAAAATGAGTTTACCAAACTTGGTATATTAACAGAAATATTAAAGTTTTTTTCCTAAGTGTTTATTTAAATTAAGGATGATAACTTGTTCTGGGCAGTAGCAGTTGTGTTTATTGCCAACTAAAACATCCTACAAATCCATTTTTCTGAAGAAATGTTGTAGGATGACAGCTTTGGTAACAATTGTATTGAATAAATATGAAAATATTGAGAAACTGAATATAGATTTTTTTCATAAGATTACTTTGTTGTTGACTTCCCATTGCCTTGTGAAAGACATAAATGAATAATTAAAAAGTTATGAAAAGGTCATTGGTGTAATTTATTCTTTATTTAAATCATGTACTATTCTGTTTTGCTTTTAAAGCTGGAACTGAAAATGAAAATAGCAGAAGGTAAATTTCATGAAGAAAAACTGAAATTACAACAGAAGCACGATGCTGATGTTCAAAAGGTAAGAAGTGTTTGTACTTTTTTTCCAAAAGCAGTGTATTAAACAATAATAGAGACTATGATTATCATAAATATTTATCAGTTGTTCTTTAGCTTCTTCACAATTGCAATTAATGTTCAGTGGAAGTCAAATTGTAGGTAACAGTTGGCACAAACTGAGAGGAATGCAGAATATTTTACTTAGGAAAGGGAAAGCACTTTCAGAAAGGAGATGAAAATACAAGGCAATTTGTTTGTTAGAACAAGACAACCTATTTTACCAGCATAACAATTTCTGTGGGAAATCATAAACTCGTGATTTTTCTGTTAGAGAGAAAACATTTGTGATAGAGAAGAATGTGAACAAAATTAATTTTTCATGGACAAAATATGAAATATAACAGTAGGAAAACCCACGGGTTTATCATATGTATTCAGGCTCATCCAGCAGCAGTGCTTGCTGTCCTGTCTCTGTTTTGACACTGTCTTAGAGCAGAGGCAGGTCACCAGTCACCCCTTGATTTATGGTACTGCATTTTTAAAGTTTATGCACTCTGAACTCTTGCGGCACTAACATGGCACCAACTCTCTGGGTTACACTGGGTTTGTCTTTACTGTGTCACATTACACCCCTCCTGGGAGGATTATACCCACCCCAGACCATCCTGTTACTATTAATCCTATGTTTTAGAGGTGGGGTGCAATCCTGTGAGGTGCCAGGTGGCCCTGGCAGGGCTCTGATCCCGGGGACGGAGCGGGAATCCCGATCCCGGCGGCGCTGATCCCGCTGTAAGCTCAGCATCGCTCGGTGCCTCTGCTTTGTTTCCTAAAGACTGAGTCACAGGCTTGGAGGAAGCTGCTTGACACAACTCTGTGACACATCAAAGCCTCCTGAGAGGATGTTAATATTTGGTCAGGTGCATATTTGGCTCATCTGTTCTCAAGGCCTTGGAGCAGAAGCAGTGAGCAAAGCTGAGAGTCTAAAGGAAATAGCTTTGTGAGAATAAGAAATAGTTTAAATGCTTTCTCATCCCTGGAGTTGTCATCCCTTCCTAATTGATGTTAGAATCCCATCTTTTGAAGTCGTTTAATAACGTTGGATATTTTAGAAAAGGTTAAATAGTGTCGTATTAATCTTTAAAGACACAAAACGTTTATTGCAGATGGAGTAATATTGTTTTAAGATGAAAGCTTCTGTTTGATAAGAGATTTGGGGCACTGTTATAAAATTTCTGCGACTTTAATCTTTATCTTAAACACAAAGTTTAAATTAAAATACTATCTCAAAGTGTGCAAATATTCAAGCTTTTTTATTTCCAAACTCAGCCTGTACAGAAATGTGGGTGTAGTTACCCTCCTATACTTGCTCTGTTCCAGTCCATTGTTCCTTAGGATCCATGTGAGGAATTTCAATTGGTGAAGCACAAAAGACTGTAATGAAGTTCACCAACTTATTTAAATATTTCTTCAATCTGCTGAGAATTTTAGATGCTTTTAAATACTGTTAGGCAACATAAGTATGAAAATCTTTTCTATTTGCAGCAGTAGCACCATGAAACTTCCAAACTCAACAAAAACTCAGCACTGGGTTTGCCCAGGTTTAAAGGAAAACAGAAAAACTCACCTTAAAACATGAAACTCCTTTTTTAATCTGCTTTTTCCTACATTTGTCTAAACCAGTCATTTGTTTCTGGCTTGGCAGTTTTAACTGGAAAAATGATTTAGGTTCAATCACTTAGTCCTGCATGACCTGAGCACTTCTTGCACACCAGTTATCTTGTGCACTGGCTGTAGTTTGGAATGTTTTGGACTTATGTTAGAATATTCTGAATTTTCTCTGCAGATTTTGGATAGAAAGAATGACGAAATAGATGTGCTGAAGTCTGCCTACTTAAAGAAACAAAAAGAGTCTGAGGAGACGATAAGAAAACTGGAGAAAAAAGGTGTTTTTTGTCCTCATGGTTGTCTTCTGTGTGGTAGTATTGTACTGCATTCTCTTGTGGCTGTGGGCTTGTGTGTTCCTTCTGCAGACATCCCTTTCTTCATCATTTGCAGCTCTTGATTTAATTTTTTCCTTTCGATTCTGAGATTCTTGTCCAATTGTCTCTGCTGTTCCAACCCAAGTGTTCCAAGAGGCCTGTGATCTATTACACTGAACACAGGTTTTATGAGCGTCACCAAAAAAAGTTTCTTTGATGCCACTGAAATATTTTGGCCACTTCTTTCAGTTTTTTTTGAAATCCCTGGCTCAAAGTTCATTTTTTTATACATTCAGTACATTTTAATCAAACCACAACGGGTTATTTTTAAGACTATTGTAGCAGGAGATTTCAAACATGAGTACTCTTGAGTGGGTCACGAGTACAAAACTCACCCTCAGAGTGTCTTGTCAGCAGTTTTTAGTGTTAGTTTCTTTCAGAATTCCTTGGAGTCCATTTGCACTATGGACTAAACCACACTGGAAAATAATACAGGAGTTTGGTAATCTGTGGACAAAAAGGAAGAGTGTTCCATGTATTTTGTTTCAAATTTGCCAGACAAGGGATCTGGGGCTTCTGTCTGTGAGCTGATGGTTGCTCTTGGCTGGAACAGGTTGAGTTGGAGTTGCCCATACTGTTCCAGGTAATGAAAATCCTCTAAAAAAAGTGAAAATGTGAATATGGACCCACTTTTTCCACTAATGGTGATGCCATCATTTGCAATTTAAGTTGGGGAAGTTCATTTTCATGTGTATCTTGGGCATTCAACCTTCACATTCATTGAACCTTTTCCCCTAAGCATGCTCATAAAATCAGGTTGAAATAACTATTTTCTTGGGGTTATACAGAGTTTTGCTGATGTATATTTACTCCTTCAGGAAGGAAAACTCTGAAGCATTCTGTAAACAAAGTAGAAAAGAGAGAACACCTTGTAATGACACAGAATTTAAGTGCTGCATCTTAAAGCAGCACATCCATTAAGTATTTAAGAGCTAAAAACCATCAGAAAGCCAGGTCAGTTGGAAAACTGACATAAACTGATTGTATCTACTGCCAACACTGAAAAATCCCAAAGGTCTTGAATGGTTGTTGATTTTTTTCCCATTTTTAACAGTTCAGACCCTTGTTCGTGAGTCCCAGGTTGTGAGAGAAGCCAAAGAGCAGCAGATTGCAGAGCTGAAGAAGATGTGTGAGCAAAGCAATGATTGCTTGAAAAATGAGTGGGAGAAAAGGGTAATGAACAATACTTCCCTCCTTTGACAGACTCCTGCAGTGTTTATCTGGGATAATACATTTTGTCACTCAAAAAATAAATATACAGAATATGTTTTAGGGGTGTTTTTTGCGCTGATTTTATTTTTTCCTGAAGTAATCAAGACTCTTTTTGCTGATGCTTTTACGCCCAGCTGGTCACCCTGTTCCTGGGGTTCATCTGGCCTCCTGGCAGTCTCTGGATCTGTTAGGGAAGTGTTTATTTCTAGCTGACCTGACATGGAATTTTAATCTGGGTAAACCTGCTGCTACCTGCTGTCATGGTGATTCCTTTGAACTCTTAGTCTTGCAATGGGTCATGAATTCTTCAATGTATTTTTATTTATTGTTCAACTCAAGACAGCAGCAAAGCAAAGGGAAGAGCATGTTTATTGTGAGACAGTGTCACCTTTGTCCAGATTATTGTCAGTATTTGTCTTGCTTCCCCCTCTCAGGAGAGGGAGGGTCACAGAAAGGACAAACCCACCTCCCTTCATGAACTTTGCTGTACAATTTAAATTTTTTGTAGCCCTGCATGTAGAAATGAAGTTAGATTTAATTCTTACCTTCTTAAAGGCAAATCATAATCATAAATTGTCCTTTGTGATGAAGATCTTGAGGCTCCAGTGTTGGGCATTTTTTTGTTTGTTTTTTTTTTTTTCATAGAATCCCAGACTGGTTTGGGTTGGAAGGGACCTTAAAGCTCATCCAGTGTCACCCCCTGCCATGGAGGGGGGTGTCCCAGGCTGCTCCAAGCCCTGTCCAACATGGCCTTGAACACTTACAGGGATGGGGCAACCACAATCTTTTTTTTGATTTACAGAAACAATATTTTCAGAGAGGACAGAATGTGAATGATCTTTTCAGTGATTCTGCTGATATGCTACAATAATATAACACTTCTCAATGCTAGCTGTAGCTGCCATTTGTTACTTTGTGCCTTTTTTTCTGGTGCAGCTGCACGACGCCGTGGCTGAGATGGAGAAGGAGAAGTTCAACATCCGGAAGAAGCACACGGAAGACATGCAGGAGCTGCTGGAGGAGACCAACGCCCGGCTGGCCAAGATGGAGGAGGAGTATTTGCAGCAGACAGAGTCAACTGTAGGTTTGCTTGTAAACCTCTCATGACAGCAAGTGTCTTTTAGAGTATTAAATTCCTTGTGTTTGTGTTCAGGTGGACTGGAAGTGCCCAAGGCCAGGTTGGATGGGGCTTGGAGCAACCTGGGCTGGTGGAAGGTGTCCCTGCCCATGGCAGGGCTGGAATCAGGTGGTTTTTAAGGTCTCTCTCTACCCAGTCCATTCCATGGTTCTGTTATTAATGCACATACATCCTTATTTTCAATAGTGCAATGCAGTTGTTCTCTCCTGGCACAGGGCACTGTCCTGACAGCCTGTCCAACCAAGGATTTTATTCCACAGATAAAATTAAGCAAGGTACAGCCCTTCAATCAATGTAACACTGATGTCTTAGAACCAGTCCTTAATTAAAAATATTTGATTCAAGTTAGCAGAACTTCTCTCTGCAGGTTTGTAGACCATTTATATTTTACATCTGTTTTTATGGAAACATGATTTTTTACTCACCCACCTCCTCTTTGACTGAGCAAATGCTTCTGTTAGATGAAAGATGACATTAAAAGGATTTTAAAATAAGTATTGATTATTCTAATTTATTACATTTCTTTTCTAGAGCAATTATAAGCATGTAATTAGGTATAATCTGGATTTTGTGCCTGTTATATAAATGATGCAAAAAGCAAAAAAATTAACAAGTTACCTTAAAAAAGCATCCTGTACTTTTCATCAGGATGAAGTACAAGGAACATTGAATGAGTGAGAAGACAATGTCAAACAAAATTTATTCCTTTATTAATGAATGTTGAATTTAAAAATTAACATTCAGATCATGTCATAGGTAACAGTAAATACAGAGAAAAATGGACACAGTCTGTCAGCAAGATTGAATTTAAGAACCATCAAAACTAGACAGATCTTGCCGAGCAGCTTCTGATTTAATAATTAAACAAGGTAGAGTTCAAGGCAGGGCTTAAGATGAAAGACTAGACTGTCACTGGAAATTAGTTTTCTTTTTTTCTCTCTCTCCTTTCTCTCTCCTGATTTTTAAATTCTTTTTCTGTTGGTATTTCAGAGTTTCCCTGTTCAGATTTCATGTTGTCAGGAATGCCAGTGCTGTTAGCAAGTGGAATTGGCTGAACAATTTCACTAATGCCATAGAGCTGATAAGGAGGGGTTTGTACCCTGAACAAGGATGAACTTCCTTGAGGGACATGGGGCCAGCCAGCAATTATATTCAGTGGTATATTAAAAATTACTCTTTTTTAAAGTATTAAAAAAACCAGCCAAACAAACAAAAACCCCAAGTCCCCAAAGCAAACAACTCTCTGCCCCCAGAAAACCAAACCCATACTGAGCAGCTGGGCACAGATGGAGAATTTTGCTGTGGCTGTGAAATCTCTGTGGCCACTTGCCAGAGCTCAGGTGGCCATTCAGGTGATATCTCTGTGTGAGGTTCTTGCATTGGCTCAGGTTCATGTCACCTCCAGTGCTGCACAGGGCAGATGTTTGGGGTTTTATTTTACTTTAAAAGTGGGGGAAATTTCTGTTCTACTTCCCTCATCTTCAGGCCTTTGTTAATAGAAAAATAACTCTTATACCTAGTCTGGGTCTGATTTTCTGACTGCAGCCTCCTAAGAAATTCTTCCCTCATTTCCCTGCATATTACCACAAATTTGGGGGAGAATGGGAAGGCCTGGAGTAGTCTCATGCTACCTGCCTGTCCTTACTCTGTTCATGTTTAGATTTGTTTATATTGCAAGATGAAGTTTCAGGAAAAAGATACAGCTTTTGAGAGATGCTTGTAATTTACTGAAAGTTACTGCAATGAGATTTCTGGAAAGTCTAAACATGCTTTAAATATATTATCATCCATTGAAATATTGTTTTCTCTCCTATTTTAAAGGAATTATAATTTAGAAATCAGTTGCATATGCTGTTCTGCGTAAGGGAGAAGAGATGTCACTTTGAGGGGGAATAAACACCCACATTTTGAAGATATATTTATTTTTATATACAGTATAGAATTTACTGTCATGATTGATGACAGCTTTACCATTGTAACTCTTGTGTCTCTGCATCACCAGAGAACCTCGTTGTTCAAGGCTACTGAATAACAACTGGGGTATTCCCTCACTAATTCTGGGCTTTTCTCAATAATTCTCTATTCTTTTAGAATGAGACAGTCAAAAAGCTGGGGGCCCGTGTGCAGCAGTTGACTGTTGAGGCTGAAAATAGTAATTTACAACGTCAGAAATTATCTCAGGAGAAGATTGAGGTAGAACAGCGCTACCAGGAGGTCTCCTCCCAACTTCAGGAGCTGCAAGAAAGGTAATTCAATAACAATTGCTGGTTAAACTTTTAACAATATGGAGTTTCCAGAAGCAAACATTATTAATTTTGTTCCGGGAACACACTGAATTGCATTTGACATTAGAAAACTCTCATGAAAATATATTAATTGGTGTCAAACTCATTTAAAGTGACCCAAGCGACCACCTGGAGGAGTGTCTCACCTTTCCAGTATTTATGAGCAGCTCATTCTGTGACAAGAGCACGTGGCAGACGTTCAGACTCTGTGGAATTGATACTGAGCAGGTAAAATGCCAAAATATGAATGCAATTTCCATATTCTGTTTGCTTGCTCTCCGTGTAGGTACAAGTTACTTCAGAAAGACAAGGACCAGATTATGCAGGAATACCAGGAGAACCTTCAGCAACTACAAAGTAAACTTGATGTTGATAGAAATTTTCTGAAGCAGGAACAAGCTCAGGTATGCTGCCAGGTCTAACAGGCAGGAGAATGGGGTTTATTTCTTAAGTGCTCTCCTCACTATCAATATGATGCTTATGAATAAATGCAAGGAATTTCTCAGTTCCCCAAGTTAGTCATGAGTGTAAGTTTAAATAAAATTGGGATTTAATTTTTTATTCTCAAATTTGACTGAAAACTCATCTGAAGTTGGTCATTCTACTGTGTGTGTATTTCTACAGCTGATTCAGATAAGGTGCAATTAACATCCTGATTTTGTTTGTGCTCCTGTAAAAATTCTAGATACACCCTTGAAGACTTAATGTTTTCATAAAGCCTCTTCCATGACAGAAAATTTTTTTTCCAGAAAAAAACAGTCCTGCAGGCCTCATAGTATTGAACATTGTATTAAATATTTAAGTGTTTAAGGAAATATTCTTATATTTTGCAAGTGTAGGTTTCACCCAAAATTTAATAACTCTGGTTTGTTTCTGGAAAGGCATCTGTCAGGTTGATATCTACCTATATGCATAAGTACAGAGATGGTAAATATTTAAAGTGAATTTAAAGTTAAATAATTGTAGAAAAGACTCAAGTTTTAAATACCATTTTTTAATCCATAGAGCCATAGGACAAGTGGGGTATTTATTTGCTAAAATTCTCTGAGCTTTGATGATAGTTTACTCCATATCATTTACAATGTATTTCTACCAATTTTTAGTAGATTTTAGTAGGGATTTTTTATTATTAGGGGTGTTTTTTTGTGCTTTTGTTTCCATTTCTAAGCTCACCAGAGGGCCCAAACTGATTCATCCAGAGCCGTAAACTCATACAGGTTTTTTCTCCCAAGTTGATAATTTTTCCAGTTTCTGGGAACTTTAGAGAAATAAATTCAAAAATGCAAAAGAGCTAATGAGGAGTCCAAGACAAAAACTGCTTTTTCTGTTAAATCCCTGCAGACATGTGATGTGATTGCAGAATTACGCCGTGAAATGGCTCTGCTGAAAAAACAATTGCTTGACTCTGAACATCAAAGGAAGCAACAGCTGAGGGTGAGCCCTGACTTTCTTTCTCAGAAATGACCAACTCTTTTTACTTTATTTGATGATTTAGATGTTTAGAAATCTATCTTTAAATCTGCTTCTATATACCATGCTTGCCTGTTTCTGTTTTATTAATGGAAATATATGAAATGTCACATATGGTTAAAGGTTGATTTTAAAAGTGTGGCGAAAAGAGAGGTAAGAGCAGAATTTTCACAGAAGTTTTCTGACTGTTTCTTGTGGTTCAAATGTTAAATAAAAGAGTTTAAATCTGTATTGGTGAATTACAAAGAAGCCTGTCAAAGAATGATGAATATCTTTTTTTCCCCTCGTAAACTGTAAACATTTTTAAAGTTTCGAAATTGTTTTTAATTTGCACTGTTTAATAGTTCAGTTCAATATTCTGTCTTCCTGTAGGCATTTAAATTAATCCTTCTATCTCAGGGTAATGAGTTCCACATCTGTATCATGTATCAGTCCTGGTTGAGTTTTGGCATATACCAATGTCTTTCATTTCACAGTTGATATAGTGCAGAATGGCATTTTAATAGCTCAGGAGAACAAGTTGCTGTTTCTCTTTAGCAAACATGAATCATGACTTTGTAGATAGTTGTGTTATTTGGTGTTGGTTAAATTCTCTTCTATGTCAAGAGAATTTTTTCATGATGATAAAAAGTGGGTTTTTATTTTGTTATGGACTGTTCTATATGATAGGTAATGTCTGTGTTTGATGAATGCTCTGAAATGGAAGAAAAATGGGATTTGTTTATTTAGAATACACATCTTCCCCTCTGCAGGAACAAGAATACAAGGGTCAGCAGGACAAGCTTCACTTGCAGAGTGTGTATGAGAAACAGGTAATATTTCCAGGAAAATCTCCCATCTTCTGCACAATTTTGTTCTGTACAGGACTTAAAAGTTGAAATTTTGAAACCTCCAAATAGTAAATTTGGGAATCCAAGCACTTCACAAGGTTTGGAAAAATATGGCCAAAATCAAATAAGATTTTAAGCACAGCTGTTTAAGGACAGGGATATCACCTCTGATTTTAGGAGCCTGTTGCCAGGGGATGGAGGCTGGGATGGCATTCCCAAAAAAGTGTCCCTGGCAGCCTGTCCTGTGTGTGTACACTGCTTGTGGTGGCAGCTGCTGTTATTGGAAGGAAAATGAATAGAATGAAACCTGGCCTGACCTCGTGTGTTCTCCCATACTCCTTTTCCCCCAGGGTATCTCTGTTCCATCCTTCTCCATGTGTTCTCTAGATATTGTCAACAGGCATCGTTTTTACATCAGAAGCTTAAAGTAAAAAATGTAATTTTCATCAGAAACACTTCATCTTAAAGCACTTTGCAAATCCTGCCTGCTCTTTTAGACTGGGAACATCAATAGGCTTCAAATTAAACTTCAATTTTAGTGACATTATATGTGCAACTCATGTGCAGCCAGAGGGTGCCTTAGATGCCTGTTTAATTGAAAGGATGTGTTACTCAAACATGTCATTGCCAAATGTGGCAAATTTATAACATAAAATAATGGATTGTGATCCCAGCTACTTGTCACTTGGTAATAGCACTTGTGACATGAATTGTAGAGAGGTTTTGGTTTGAGTTAGTTCCTTCTGCTGACTTGAAGTCAAAACATTCTTTGTTCCAGGATCTGCCATGGTTTAAACCTAGCCTACATTTGTGTTTTCAGTCAAGTCGTGGGTTTTATAAATGTTGAACTCAAGAAAAATCCAGGATTTTTGATTGATTTGCAGGCCAAAAAAAAAAAAAATTGGCACAATTTGACTGAGGTTTGAGGATCTTTTGGGAGAAAGCTCCTAAGCATGGGCTGAGAGTGTGTCAAGCAGTGCCTCCAACCAGTGAGCCCAGGGAGGGAGGTTGGAATTCTGCATCAGCAAACAGGGAAGGAGAGCTTTTCTCTTTATAGATAGCTTGACAGCAGTTTGTTCATAAATTCTGGTGTAACTGTTTTCAAATCTAACTCAAATCTTTGAGAAAGGAGGAGAAGAAAAATACCAGTGAATAATCTATGGGTATAAATCCATAAACCAGGATGGATTGGCCCATAAAATACTAAAACAAGTAAAGGAATCATGAAGTTTCTGCTGCAATCTGTTCACTTAAAAACCTACCCATTATCTAATAATCTTTATGAGTCTGCAGTGGCTGTTGCCTCTGAGGATACTTAAACATCAAACAAATCATAGGTAGGAACCTTAAATGTCACTGTTTGATTAAATGTGCTTATCTGCTGGATCAGGAACCAGTTAGGCTAAATGGCTTTACAAGCCAAGGAAACACCTGCTTTTTATAAATAATCGACTGCTTGTTTTCCAAACATTCAGCTCAGCATCAGAAGAGTGACAGATTATTCCTGACAGCCATTCCCAAGCCACCTGTTGAATATAGAGAATTTTACCAGGTTTGGCAGTAGCTTCTTCATTCTCTAATAGCTCATGGATTTGGAGGCTCTTGGAACCCAACTAAGTGTTCCTGGAGTGAACACCTCCATGGAACTGCTCCCAGCAGAGATTCTCTGCATTTGTTTTTTCACTGGCCTACACACCTAGTAAAACCCTTTTTTAAAAATTTTTCTTTATTTTTTTTTCTTTGTTTTATTTATTTATTTCCTTTATTTTTATTCTTTATTTCTTTACATTACAAATGACTGTAGGTGGATAAAGGATTTCATGTATTTCCCATCCCCACGTTGTTCCTTAAGCAATTCTAAAGCAATACAACTCTTGGATTATGTACAAACTCTTGGACTTAACCTGCCCTTGGCAAAAAACATTACAAAAACTCTTCCGGGAAGTTGCCAAATTCAAGAGTTTTTGTAACTATTTTTAGGACTATTATTGCTAATTGTTCTATTATTATTATTCTTTAGGATGTTTATGTAAGGTATTTATGTTAGATATTTTTTATTGTAAGAATTGATCAGAAGTGATTCACTTTGGGTGGTCACAAATTGGTGAGTAGGAGCTCTGCACCCTAGAGAATACTGGTCATTATTTTGGGCAGTTTCCTGTTTGCTTTCCTGTATTATCTAAAGAAAATCTCATTTATTTTTATGTAATTACTGATATTTCTTTATTCTAGACAGTAATATTCACTTTGAGAAGGAAAATAGCTCATTGGCTACATTCTCATACTTCATCTCTCTGTTAATCTCTGCTTTTGCATTTCACATAATTTTAGAAATCCATGGATGGTTGTCTACATCAGTGTAAAAGGAATATGCAAATAAATAGTTTTTAGAATTTAAAATAACATCGGTTTATTTTAACTCAGACACTGTTTTGGCTAAAATATGTGGTGTTTTTTTCCTGACATGGCAGATTAATGGCATTCGGAATGATCTGGATAAGGAAAGAGGGGATGCTCAAAAGAAAATTCTCCACCTGGAACAGGCTCTGAAGTAAGTGAATATGGAATAATTGTTGAACCATCCCTGGTATTTTAAAATATTTATTTATTAATATTTATTTATTAAATAAACATATGCTTTATCTCATTTAACTGCCCTCCTATAGTGTTTTTCCTGTTTTAAAGCTGCACCTTCAGGGTTCTGATCAACCACAAAAATGAAAAAACTAAAGTAAGAACCAACTCACCCGAGTTTGTTGACTTTAAGTGGTGGGAATAAAATAGAATTGAGGTTAATGATGTCAGCTGGTCTTGCCCTCTCAAATAAAAGGGCCCATGTTCAATTCAGAGTTTATTCATAGGAAGCAAAAGATCAAAACTAAAGATTTGTTGCTTTGAGCTCTTCTAGAAAACTGAATAAGTTTGAAAGATATATTTAGTTAAAATATATTTTAATTTAGTAGATGATTATTCTGATTTTATATTTTATGTTTAATATCCAGAAATTACAAGTCTAATGCAGATTTTTTCTCTTTGATACAACACTTCTTTGTGGCAGTACTTGTTCTTCTTGTGGATCTAAAGCTGGGAGAAATGCTCTGTAGCAAACAGTTTTCATTAACTAACTTGGAACAGGTTTTTTTGCTGACTTTGTCCATGAACAGCTAATCAGGATGCACCAAGTTTGATGTTTCCTGAGCACAGGAGTGGTTTATGTACAGCAGATGCACATAGGACAAGATCAACTCTTGCTATGCTCCTTCCATTTTTGATTATGTAAATTATTCTTTCCATGTGTTAATCCAGTTAAAAGTCAAAGCTGTGGAAGTAATTTCTAGGGGAAACAGATTATTCTGAAACAAACCAGAAGTTATTTGCTAAAAGTATTCAGTTTAATATCACAATGTACCTTATCTAGGCTGGGAGAGGCAAGTAAAGATACTTTTATTCCATAAAAGTGGCAGGGCTGAAGTCTGTATTTCTTTATTTCTATAATCTCTGAGGTATTTGGCATAAATAGAGACTATCTTAAATCACTGCAGACATTAATAAAAACTCCAGCTTTTAATCTTTAAATTCTTTACACTGACTATTATTTATAATTTTGGGGAGGTTGAGCTGTTATCAACTGCACTTAATCTTTTAGTATTTTACCATCTGATTTGTTGATAATGAAGTTGCATTAATTTTCTTCCACATCTTTCAAATAACGTGTCAGTTTGCACTTACTTATGTTAATAAAACCAGTCTGGCTTTGCAGCCCAGGGCTGATCCCCACGTGGGTGCAGAGGAAACTCTCTCCAGGCAGGATCTGTGAGCTGCTGGGGATTTGGAACCTGAGGAGCTTTTGCAGGAGCTGAGGACATCCTCAGTTATTTCAGATATTCCTTGGTTGTATTTAAGCTTAGGTGTAGCTTGGAGTTGGAGTCAGGATTTGAAAGACTCAATTTTAAGAGCCCAAAGTGCTGGTGATGCTCCAAGGGCCCTGAATTAAAACAATGTTGGCAGAGCTCAGTCCCAGCTTTGTATTTCCTGTGGGTGAATCCTTTGGCCAAAACTGGGGATGGGGCAGCTCCTGGGATTGAAGAGCCCTGGGGACTGTTCAACAGGCTAAAAATCATCTGCTGTTTCCCCCACAGCAAGTGATTAATACCTCTATGGTTCTATATGTATATACCTATGTATTCCTATATGGTTTTCAAAGAGTCTCCTAGTACAGGCTGCTTCTACTTTTCTGGGTCCCCTCTAAATGAGAATATTCTTTGATATTGTATTTTTCCCAGGGTCACTTCCATGTCCTATAGCACTTTGTTTCTCTTATGTTTTTTCTTTTCATTTAATTTTTTTGATTCAGGGTGTTGAAAATAATGTGGAGACTTCTAATATTAAATAATATATACCTCTCCCAATTGAAGTGGAAATATTTCATTATGGAGATAGTTTACTCTAATCAAACTCTATACTACTGCTCTTTTGATTGTTTTATAGCAGGGATTTGGGGCTAATTTTAAGATTAATAATGGAATTAGTAATGCTAATAAGTAAGTGAATAGGAATAAAAATTAGCTTTCAAGTGTGGTTTTGTCTGGCTGGAGACAGAAGTTGGCAGATCCACAAGGATGGATTTAGGATCCTAAAAAAAAGATATTTGCAGAAATGCAGTGCCCTAGTCCAGCCCAGCTCACATTCTGCTGGTTGGGATTTCAGCTCTGGGTCTGAGCTCTGCATTTCTGACCAGGGCTGGAACAGACTCACATGCCCAAGGCAGAGGAGCTGCCAATCCTGCAGGGCTTTCTGCAATTCAGGCCATTCATTTAGCACCAGTGTGTCTTGACAATATTGAGATTTTTTTCATATATGTGCTTTTATATGATATACAGGTAGGTAATGGATAAGGAGCACTGATATTTTTTGTGGCAGAAATGGATGGCTTCCTTATGGCTTTTTTTTTCCATTGCTGCAAAAATTATTCTTTTTTGCAATCCCTTTAATATGAGTCCATAGGATCCAATATCTTATATAAAAACGCTTCATTTTGCTGAATTTCTTTAACTACTTGCAGAATGAAATTAACTAACTCCAAGCTCAGGCAGATCCAGTAAATCTTTAGAAAACAACCTTGTCTTGCATGAGGTGGGTGAAAATACAGTTCAGCATCTTCCATAGAAACGATGCCTTGTGGAATTGCAGCTCAGAGCCCAGTAGGTGCATCAGTGATTTCTCATAAACTACTTTGATCTGAATGCACTTTGATTCTGAAATGGCCACAGGATTATATCTTGAGTAGCTGCTGAGCTGCAAGCACATAGAAAGGGAAGTGGCAGGCATTTTAGGGGATTTTTGTTATTATTATCATTATTTTCCCAGTGCTGTGACAGCAAACAGTGCTGCTGCTGTTTCAAATGTATCCACACTGATGCAGAATGAAAGTGATTTGAGACATTGTGTGGAATAGCAAAATCCATGTTTCTGAAAGCATCTTTCACTTCAAAAATAAAAAAAATGGTATTGCCACAGTTTCAGTACCGAATAGGGGTTTACATAGTTTACAAAGGTTTTTTTTCTTCTTCTGAAGGTAGAAAGTTCATGGTAGAAATATCTGTCAAAAGCAAATCTTTTGCAAAAGAATTGCTCCAGCACTCCTGACTCGTGGTGGTGACTTGTAGATATAAAATTTATATTTACTTCTGCAGTGCATGTCACAGGCATTTCTTCATAGCAAAAGTCACTGTGAGAAGTGCTGCAAGGGCTTTTCTAGAATGTCCTTTAAATGGCATTTCTATAAGAACAAAGTTTTCTTGAAAAGCTTCTCTGTAATTACTTGGGGGGAAAGGTTGTTTCTCTAATCCCTGTGGTTTGGTTGCAGAAAATGTGTCATGAGAGTGGGTTGCAAATAGGCTGAATCTCTGCTGTTCTTATCTCTCACAGTGAGAAGAGGAGTAGGAAATAGAGGTATATAATTTGTCACAGTACAAACTGAATAGAATGAAACAGAAAATAAATGAGAAAAAAAAATCTGTACCCATTTTCTGCTGAAGAAATTGCATGGAAGAGAAAGAAAAGGTCTTGCTGACTTTATACAGTATTGTTAAACAGCTCTCAGCATCATCTCTTGTGTCTTGTTCTGTGGAATTTGGATGTTTATTCATTCAATATATTTATTTTGCCTCTGCTTATATTTTGGTAGCAGATTGTTCAATACTTTGAGTTTACTATGAGAAATATCTATTTACTGTAGGGAAATATTCCCCATTTTATTGAAGATTACAGTCACAACACCAGCTCAGGTTTGAGGTGGTTTGGTTTTGACACTTGCATTCTAGAGTCATGAGAGAACCCCAGACTGGTTTGGGTTGGAAAGGACCTTAAAACCCATCCCATTCCACCCCTGCCATGGCAGGGACACCTTCCACTGTCCCACTGCTCCAAGCCCTGTCCAGCCTGGCCTTGGAGACTGCCAGGAACAGGGATATCCCCTTTGTGGCTGCATAGGCACATAAAGTTGGTCTCTCTTGAGATTGAGAGATTTTGGACTAAATTATAAACATCCTGAATAGTCTGAGGCTGTGGTCATCTGTCACCCTCATGGGAAGTGCAGACCACATTGATTTCTTCAGGATAAAGGTTGTGACAGTTCTCATGTACTGGAGAGAATTATGGGATCTGATTTAATGCTTTTTGCTTTGCTTGCCTCATACACAAATAACATTTTCATGCGCTCCTGAAGTACAGATTTCTGAGTTGTTGTTCTTCAGTTCTGTGGTGTGTGAAGGAAACAAATGTTAAGAAGTGACCTTAGGAGAAATGAAATTAAATTAAATTCCCCCTGTACAGGTGCAGATACTGTAGTTAAACACTGCAGCATCAAGGAATGCTCACACATCTCCACTCCAGTGCTCCACAGCCTTCTCCCTCTCACTTTTTGCTTTTTTTTTTCAAGTCTGTCTGTGAAGCCAAATCTCAGCACTTTGCAAGTGAGGATGATACAGAGCAAATGCTGAGCAGCTGCTTCATTCTGACTCACTTAATAAAATTATTTGTTTACATAAGGAACTACAACACCTCTTTTTTTCCATGGCTTCTCTACCCCTTGTCTGAACTTGTTTAAAATTCTGGGGAAGAAAGAGGGGCTAAACTGCTAAACTTTCTAAAAACCAGTAAAGCCACTTCTGTCTATTAGCAGATTTTCCCAAAAGTTTTCCCAGTAATTTTAAAAGCACACACACAGAGTTCTCACAGTATTTTGGGGTTTGGTTTAGGTGGCAGACCAAATCTTTCCAATCATGACGTGGTGTGAAGGTGGTGCCTGCAAGTGTTCAGTAAAATGCAGAAATTAAAATGATTTGCCTTTCTTTCCTCATGAATACTTGTGTACATTCTAACATGGCAGTCAAAGAGAAGAAGTTGATTTCTCATTGGAGGGGGTGCCATGGAGTTTCCTCACTTCAGACTTGAAAAAGATTTTCCCACTGCTTTTTGTTATTCCAGTGTGAGAGCAATGCTCTCTCTGTGCTTCCCCATGCTGGGCTGCTGTTTCTAGGGATTTTGTCAGGTGTTCAGTGGTACTCACTTTATTTTAAATTTCCCGTTTTGTGTAGCACAGTTATTTCTGCTACAAGGTTTTGCCTCATAGAAAATATCCGATAAAAATGAGTTGGCACTTGTATTTCCTAAATCAAGGTGGAAAAAATGCTCTTTGGGGAAGGAAATACTTTTTTGTTGGTACCAGTTACTCTTCTTGAAACCTCAGTCATTTCTTTATTCAAAAAGCTTCACTTGTCATCTCCTGGTGTGCTTTGCCAGTCATTTGGTAATTCTGGGTCATTCCTTACCTGCCATTGAGCCAGATCCATGGAGCTGGAGCTATTCTCAGGCTTCTCCTGTGGTTTTAAACCTGGCATTGATACCTCTAATACCTTCAGAGGGTGGCTTTGATCTCAGCCTTGCTAAAAGCAGAAGTTAAAATGAAATTAGCATTGTCCTGGAGCCTCAGGCTGCCACAGGGAGTGCCTGGATGGCAGCGACACCGAGGGTCAGTAAATTCCCATCTTCTCTCATTTTGATTTCCCCAGGGCCTCTCTCTGCTCTGGGCTCTGGTGCAGTGGGATGTTCTGAGTTTATGAGATTCTGTTTTCATGCTACCCTGAGTATTTTATTAAGGTTTTGCTGTTCTGAGCCTTCCTGGCCTCCTCCAGCAGTGCTGGTTCTGCCTGGGGTTTCCAGTTCACCTGCACTGGTGAAATGGGGACAAGGCAAAAATGGGCAGAGGGTGAGGTTGTCCTTTGCAGAATCTTCTCCTACAGCTGTGGCTGAGTAATGACTCATTTCATTGTATGGTTTTCTTTGATGCACAAAGAGATTTGGGCTTGTTTGATATGAAAAGCTCTTCTTGCTTTATTCAGAAGTACCTAAAAATGCATCAAACTTTAGCACAGGAAGTTTTATGTAAGGGTCTTCTAGTCCTTAAGATTGCTTGTATCCTGCAAAATTCCCATGGTGTTTATTTAATTTTTCTTCTCTCTGTAATACCAAACAGTCTAAAGGTGAGGGTACATAGATTTGAGAGAAATAAATGATGAACAATCTGCTACTGACCCAATAAAGAGGGAAACAGATGAAGGCAAGGAAAAATAAACATGTGAAGAGAGCTGGCAGAAGGAGGTAGAATAAATAGTAATGGAAATAAAATATTTTGTTTGCAATTTACATTTGCATAATAGTTAGATCCCAGCATTTTGAAAAGAAGTAAAATTTAGGCTTTTCAAAATATACAGAAGTTATAATTTGAAAAAAAGCTGTGGTTTACAGTGGATCTTGAGAATTTGATTCTACCAAGCCTTTTGAGAACTTTGTATTTAAACAGCTGCTCCTTCAAATCCTCTTGTATTGGCTTCTTGGAGTGGTGTGCGTCAGAAATGCCCCTGCACACAGCAAAACACAACAGCCTGAGAATCATCAGTGCAATGATAAATAAATAAAGGGAGTGATAGCTTTAACCACAAGCTAATTTTTTAGTTCTTTTTTTCTTTCTTGCTTCTCTAAGTTGAATCCAAATTCTGAGTAATTGCTTGTTGTTGTTGTTAATATTTTCAGGGTAATTGGCTAAGTGTAGCTGTTTTCCTGCAGTTAATTCCATTTTTCCTTGAAAATGAAGTATTTGTGTGTGGAGAGAATTCTTGTCAGAATGGAAAAGCTATTACTATTTAAAGGCGGAAATAATTAAAGGAATATGAGCAGGCATTGTCTTTAATTCCAAGTGTTGCAATAAAAGAGCATTGTTAAGAGTTTATACTCATGTTCATTGTGTTCATCATTATCTTTTATTAAAATGTTGAGGGTTGTCTCGTTACAGCCATTGCAATATGATGAAAAAAGCCACATTTGTGATTTAAAAACAGTGATAATGTGATGTGGCTGAGGAGTTGGGATCTAGTTTTACTCTTTAAAACTGTGTGTGTTTTTTTGGGAGGGTGGGTTTTGGTTTGGGTTGTTTTTTTTTTCTTTTTTTTCTTTTTCTCCTTTAAGAATCAGTGGAAAACCAAGCAGCTGTTCTCCACTTGGTGCTGTGCTTGAGCATCTGAAACCTTTTAGAGCAAAGCCAGTCAAAGTTTCCAGCATATTGTGAACATTCCCTAACCCTCGCTCTAGGGGCCACAACGTGGAGCATGAACAGAGGGCTCAAAAATATGGTAGCTTTGTTTAATAGTCTCACTTAAAAGCAAAAATAAAGTGTTCTATTAACTATTTACAGCCTTTCATTTTCTTTCCCCCCGTTTCTCTGGAGACCTACTGGCAATAATGAAATATGTATTGAAAGGAAGGCTCCAGTTGTACAAAAAAATGTAACAGTTGATTTTTAATCCTTGGCTCTGGGACTGTTACGTCCCTCAAGATGGTTATAGAGATATCACATGACATCTTTTTAGTGATAACAACTGTGAAACTGGTTTGATATGGTACACAGCTTATGAAATGAGAAGTATTGCCTTGTGAGGTGAAGAGCATTGCTGTGTTATGCTGTAGCACTTCATTAATTGCTGTAAATTGCTATTCTAATAATTAATGTTGTTAAGGACTATCACGATCACATTGACTAAATGAATATATAAATAATCAACACTAATGGCAACTAATTGTTCCCTTGTTACTCCAAAGGCTTCCCTCTCACACCAGTGTATTTTTCAGATTTATTTCTTTTCTTATTTCAAGATCATACAATGCACAAAGCATTGATGAAATGGGAAAAGCTTTCAGTTGGCTAAAGAAAGTTGTTCAGATGATTGAATTCAATTACTGATTGTTAAAAAGCATGAAATGTTTCAGGCTGTCACCTCCTTTGAGTCACTTAGAAACCATCTACAAAACAGTACAAGGAAAAGCTTTGTTCTTGTTGTTGCTCAATGATTGTGATCACTCTACTTGAATTACATTTGATAATCTTAATTTTGCTTTTACTTTTTATGTGCTTTGTACAACTTTCCTTCAGCTTCAGCAACAATACAACCAACCTTCATGGAGGAGTTGAAGCTGATAATTCAAACAGTACTTTTAAGGAAAAGAAAATTGTGACAATCCATGTCCTTTTGCAAAGAAGAAGCCAATGAGCCAAGTAGACATTCATGGTTCCCCAGAGTTAAATATCTTTATTAGCTACTACAACATGAATATTATTACTCTGAATCCTGAACTAACCAATTATTTTAACCATAAAATGAGTTACCTTAAGTCAGTAGAATGACAGGATGAATTCTGAGCCCTTGTACCTCCTTAACAGTCTTAATCCTGGCAGTTCATCCTCAGCATCTTTGGTTTGCCAACCACTGTTGGCTCTGTCACTCTTCACACAGCCTGTGCTGTGCTTTGTTAGTGTTAAGTGATTCTCCTTGCCTGGCTCTGTCCTGTGCCTGGTGATTTCTCACATAGTTTGTCCTTGGATGGTTTATTTTATCCACCCCCAGCTCTCGGTGCCACAGCGCTGTTCTCTGATCTCCATCTTTGCCTTCTCTGCTCCTCTTCTTTGGGTACCTCATGAATCTCTTTGCTGTCTGGGCTGGCTTTCTGGGCCACCTTTTAATTCCAGACTTGTCTCCCCTTTTCTAAGCCATTATCTACACCTGTCTCTCTAATTCTCTCCTCCGTGTTGTCCTTGCTGAGGTTTAGCCGTGGTCTCAGCATGGGAAAGCTGTGATTATTTAATCTCTGCTCTAATCCTCCTCCCTTGATAACTGAGCCTCTGTGCTCTCTCATATACGTGGTGGATCTAAATCTTGGAGACAGTTTCTGCAGTCTGGAGCAAAATTACCAAGTTTTCCTTTCCAGCCACATTTACAACACTTGCCCAGCCTTTTAACCCACATCACATTCATCATTTGGCAGTTGCTGTTTTATTCTGTTTGCACAGCACCTAGCACAACAGTGCTCTGTCATTATGGTAATGAGAAATAGTTATAATAATTATTAGTGTGTTTAACCAATGTCTGCTTAATTTGTGAGCCATTAATTTTGAATGTAATGCATTAGTCTTATTTCAGTGTGATACTGCACACGTGGAGTATTATTTGCTCCAAATTCATTAATGTCTTTAAGGAGTGATTTAGTATGTTAATGTTATCTCATGATTTATTTAAAACATAAGTATATAGTTTGAAACAATAATTGTATTGTAAATATCTTCCATTGTTGGAGCTTACTTGAAGGAATGCAGACCAGCTTTTTGATGTTAACATCTCAAATTATGCAAACTGTAAACAATTTATAAGTGGATTTGTGGCTTTTTCTCATAAAGACAAGCTCATCTTATTCTTAAAATTGGGGAACACATTATATTTATTTCTTGCTTTTATATTTTTGGCTTTATTTCTTTGAAATGATAAAACAAGTTAGAATGCTTTCTAACAACTCCCAAATATTAAAGTGCCCAGGGACAGGATAGGGATGATGTTTTGAAGGCAATAAATATTTCAGCTTCACATTTCAGTCTTTCTTCTTGTCTCCTTTGATCTGGCTTTGGTTTAGTTATCATTCCGCTTGAATGACTTCACACTGTCTCTCTTCCTCTCCACACCAAAAAGAAGAAGTGTTCTGCACATATTCCATGTGTTTGGGGCTGGCATGGTAGGAGAGCCCTGGTTGTTCCTCACTGTTTGTGGAAATCCCAGCCCAAGCTCAGGGATGTTCCAGCCACAGCTGGGGTGGGGGCAGTCAGCCCCAAAGCTGTTACTCAGCTATCACTGGGTGTTAAAAACAGAGCAGGAAAAGCAAAATTGATTTTTGTGTATTTCACAGATTTGGCGTTACTACTGAAGCATTTTTCTGTGACAATGAACCCATTAACCCCTTTTTTTACAGATATGTGGTATTTTAGGCCTGAATACATCATTTATGTAGTGGAATATCTGCATGCCAGAAGTTAGGTCAGAGGGGCTGTTGCAGGGAGTGGCTTTTACTGGTTGTGGCACTAAAAAGTGGTAGCATGGGTCTTGCATTTGGCTATAAATTTAATTAGTTAATTAAACTGCTGCAATTTTGTGGAGTCCTGGCAGTACCAGAGCATCTCCATGCCAGGGAACTCTCTGGGAACAGGAGCAGGATTGTGGGTCTGCTTAAATTTCCCTCTCTAAAGTCTAATGTATGTGTCTGTGCACTGGATGGGTCCTCATATCTGTAGGCACTGAAAATAGTAAGGTGAAATTCCTGAATTTTGGTTTCCATGGGAAATTTGGGTATGTTTTGATGCAGGTTGTGTTTTCAGCTACACAGTTTGCTGTGTATTATGTAAGAAATTGTGCTCTCCGTGGAAATGTGTTTATATAGGGGATTTTTTAGGGTTTTTTCTTTTATCTAAATGAATTACATGAATGGTGATAAATGATCTTGTTTCAGCACATATTAGTGAGAGTAAATTTTTTTTTTTGTGCCATTACATGAAAAGGCTGTGTAGAAACAACAATATCCTTCTTCAGCTGCCTTCCAGCAAGTGAACAGTTTGCAGTTTGGTGGGGAGCAAAGCAATTTTCCCTCAGAAGTAGCAATATTTAGGAAAGAGAGGGAGGAATGGGCAAAGACTTGTGTGAGTACAGCAAGTCTGAGTACATAGGATTAGAGTAATGTGGGAATGGCAGGACAGCCTGGCCTTTCCCAGCAGGATCTCAGCAGCAGCAGTGGGGCTGCAGGCTCAGCCATGAGTCTGCTTTTCCCATACCTCAGCCTTCTCTCAGTCATTTGATTTAGTTTTAAGTAGCCCTGTGAGAAGCAGGGAGTTGGACTCAGTGTAGGTCCCGTCCAACTCGAGATATTCTGGGATTCCTGTTTATCTCCAGGCATAAACCCAGAGTTGTAACAACCTGAGAGAGACTTAGACAAGGGATGGAGCCTCTCCCTCTTGTGGAGTCCATCAGAATTTAAGTTTCTGAAGCTTTTTTCTGTGGCAAAATATATCCTTAGAGAAATTCCTTACTCTGCTTCTGTTCTTCAGCACAGCTGGGATTCAATGGGCTGTGCTGCCAGCAGGTTTTGAAAACCTGGGGAAGAATTTGCCTATTTGTGAATTAAAGCCTGGTGTAATTTTATAAGAAAACATGAAGAGTTACCCAGCCTATTACTCTATTCCACTGAAAATCTCTCTAAATGACACACAGGGAGCTCAGGTGTGGATTTGCTGCTGGGATGTGAAACTCTCTGTCCCTGTGCAGCCATGGGGGTACAAGTGCTCAGTGTGTGCTGGCACTTCATGTCTGAAGGATTTTAATTTATTGGCAAGGCTGGGACCTAGCCAGGTGCATCTCCTGCTCCCTGTGCTCTTGGTGAGCCCTTGCTGTTGTTCAGGGAGTTTTGGGAGCCCTCCAGGAAGGTGTTGATTCATCCAGCATTTGCTGGGACATCCCAAACTTAATTAACCTTTCCTATTAACCTCTTAATTACCCTGTGCTTCCTTAGTGCAGTGCTGTAAAGTCTCACTGCATTCAGTTGTTACCCCTTGGAAGATATTTTACAGAGCAAGACAAATATTTATGATTTAGCATGAAGAGGAAGCATGTAAGATATTTGTATTTCTCATCAGTGCACTTCAGGGTGCTGATTTCTGAAATTGAAATTCTGGACTTCACAGGCAACTTTGCCTGAGATGGTTTGTGCTGTGTAAGACTCCTCATTCCATTACCATGTCCTTTATACACTGAAACAAAAGGAATTTGCTGCTTTTTAAATTGGGGGCAAAGAGTAAATTCACCCTGTTTTTATATTCAGGCCGGCTCAGCTTTAGGGGATTTAAGTGATGTAATTGTATTGTATTGGGCCCCACAACTAGTCCAACTGAAAAAAATAATCTTCAAAGTGAATATTTTAGTGCTTCATGCAAGGCACATTGCTCGGTGTCTTGGGAAAAAAAGTGAAGCTTTTCTTATATTTGTGAACTGAGGGCCATTGTTGTACAGGTTTTCTAAGCTTCTGTACAAATCTGAACTGCACAAAAAACAGGGAGTGCTGGCTCCCACATCCTTAAAAATGAAGGTTTTTTCCTGCTTATAATGAGATGTTGCATTTATTCATGGGATTAAGTCCTTAAAAGAAAGGAAGGTGCATAAAACCACATTCCTAGAAGTTTACATCATAATATTTCAAAATAAAAATGTCTTGCTGAGGAAGAAGATGCATGAATTTGGAGCCTCACTATGAGCATGAGGCCTGATATCTTGTCCTTTTATGTTTAGATTTGTTGTGTTTCCATCTGACTGGACCAAAGCTGTTTTCCCAGTGACACTTGGCAGTGTGGATGTGTTTGAATAAGCTTCGATTTTTGGTTTTGCTTCCAGTGTGGAGTGGAATTATTAGAAGTGTTTTGCAGAGAGAGAGATTTGTTATCCAGGGCCCATTGCTGAATTAAAGATCTTTGGGAGCAGAAGTGGACATTTTCCCCTCTCCAAGGTAACAAATGTGGGCAGAGCTCTTTCATATTCTTCTTTCTGAGGTAGATTTTGTTCTGGCAGAGGGGAATGATGTGCTTAATGTAATTCAGTGTCAAACAGCTGTAAAATTAAAAATATCTGTATTCAGCAGCTCCCTGGAATGTGGGATTTGGGGGATAACTGAGCCAAACAGCAGGAGCAGATGGATAACTGATCCATCAGCCAGTTCCTATCACCTTGAGGTCTGGAGGTGTCATTGGTGTGCCCATTCTGAGGAATGGTGGAGGAGTTTTGTACTTGGGATTTGGATCTTTTGGATCCTCTGCAGGAGGAATTTAAATCCTAAATGCTATTTTGCCATTTGAGTTTAGATGGGGAAAGAAATGTTGATTTTGGTAGTGATGTTTTTTTGCTGAGTAATTTTTATTGTCTCATAAATGAGTGGGGAATGTGATGGCTTAGATTGACACAGATGTGCTTCCCCCCAAAAGGAGTGTGGAAATGGAATTGATGAGGCTGTGGAAATAAAGCATATCTGGAGAGGTGATGGATGCTCTCTCGCAAATTTGAAGATAATTTGCACAGGTATTCTAAGAACACAAAACCAAAACCCCAAAACAATCATCACCAAAACTGTGGTACAGGATTTTGTTCCGTTTTCCTCCAGTTTCTGCTGTGGAAAAAAGGTATTTTCCTTTTTCTGTAAGGAGAGGAGCAGTCTCCTATTCTCCATTATTCCATCAGCTGTGAGTGAGGCGCCAAAATAAAACATTTTTTTTAAAAATATGCATCATGAAAAAAACCTCTAGAAGTAAACAGCAATGTACTGACTCAGGGCTTGTGGCATTTCTTTGATCTCTTTGCTAATGGAATTACCCTGCTCTCCTGCACTGCAAACAGCCGCTTTGTGAAGATGTAGGATTATGTTCTTTGTCCTTTTGTCAAAGTCTGGTCTGCAAACCACAGAAGAGGATGTGAATACTGTAACTTTGGGCTTGGCAGCTTCCTGACCTTTCTGAAAGGCTCTCTCAGTGCTGCAGCAGCTCCTCCAGGGCTGGCAAGGTGACAGACGAGATGAATTAACTGGGCTTTTCCGTCTCTTACGTGTCAGATTCTTTGTTTTATATGGAAATAATTTCTGTCAAAATGGGAAATTTATCGTGAGGTACTTCCTCTGCCTGGAAAATGAAAATGTCAGCCCCAGGTCTGTTTGAATGTGTCTTCTGTTACAAGCAATGGGTGGAGCCAGCTTTGTCCCTCGATGCCACCATCGTGTTCTCCAGTGTCTGAGCACAAAGTCAGGCAGCTCTGCTGACCTGTGGGAGTAGGAACGTGTCACAAAAAGTTAATAACAAAACCAGTAACAAGTTAATAAAAGTTAGTAATATTTGAGAACTCACAACAAAATTTCTGAAATAATTAGAAGTTACCTGAATTTTTGTCTGTGTTGTGTCAATATGGTGAATGCCTCTATCTTTTCATGTGTATCTTTTCATATATGTGAATTTACATAAAATATTACAGAAACATTACTATTGATGTACCCTGCAATCTGAAGAAACCCAGCCTGATTTCTATAGATGTATCAGGTTTAATATGTCAAATAGTGTAGGCTGTTGATATGAAATATCTTTGCACAGAGATTTAACATCTGTCATTACTGCAAAGGCTGAATAGACATCACAGCATTATGGCTTTCTAATAGATTAAGAAGAAACCACGTGTCACACATTGCCCTGCTTTGCATTTTGATTTATGACAAGCAAGGAATAATCCTGCACCTTGTCTGAGCAAAGATGGCACTGGGATAATTTTCTTGGTTTTTTGTTTTGTCTTTTTTTTCAATCTGGAAAGGCAATCATACTGAAAAGAGTTCGCTTAAGTATTGGAGGGTGTTAAATCTAATTTAATGAAATCTAATTTGTTATTATTTATTTATTCTTACTAATATTAAATTTTGTTAATTAGATGAGATTAATAAAAGGGGTTCTACAGTGGGTAGAGAGCCACTGAAGCGAAGAGAGACTTTGAAGGTGGAGGTTTTGTTGTGAGCTGTGGACGCCGTGTTTGGGCGTGTGAAATTCAATCGGAGAAAGCGAAAATAACTCCGGCCTTCCATCGCCTTCTTCAAAGCCCTGCAAAGGGAAGTTGGGCAGAAGCTGGGACAGGAAATTGAAATCTGAATACTATTTTAAACTGATCGGGTTAAAGGCCTCTCTTTTACACCAGCACACTTGTTCTTTTATTTGATACTTGAACTCTGAAAATTTTCTGTGACTTTCTAGGGAGAAGGAGGAGCAGCTGAGGCGGGTGACGGAGGTACAGAGGCTGCAGGCCCAGCAGGCAGGCGCTGCCCTGGAGGAGTTTAAGCGGCAGGTGGAGCTGAACTCAGAGAAAGACTCTGCTGAAATGAAACAGCGGGTGAGGAGGTCACAATGCCAGCCTTTCTGAAACTCTGGCGCAGTGGGATAGCGGATTCTGATCTTATAATGCCAGAAACATGCTCCACTTGAGAGTGCTACATCAAAATCTTTCACAATGTAGTGTCTTTGCAGCGAGTCAGAAAGGGATGGTGGCGGGTGTTTCATCTTTCTGACAAAGCCAGAATTGTCATTGTTATAAAGATATCTGCAGTTATGATACTGATTAGGGATTTTTCAGGAGTGAGAGTATAAAGGGTTAGTTTATACACCCTATGGAACAACGCTTGTCATTTCCCACTTAAATGTGTCTCTTCCTACTCTTTTCCCAGCGACTCTGTCTTCCATTAATGAGCTCCTGTAATCAGTTTGAGCCCAAACAGGGGCAGAGCCATGGTGGCTGCTGGCAGTCATGTGCAGAGGATGGAAAAATCCATTTTTCTGTCCCTGAAAATCAGGGGGTTTACTGGCTTAAATTTCTTATGGAGGAAACAGTAGTTAAACCATTCTCCTGGGAGTTTATAAAAGCAGCCCAAGAAGTGAAAGAAGGAACAAGCAATAGGTGATCAAAAAGAAGGGGAGAGAAGGGATATTTCCTAACTCCTTATGTGGTTGAGATCTCCAGACAGAACTCCAGCTTGTAATTCTGGATTTCAAGTTCCGACCTCACCTGCCTTGACCAAACCTCACTGCTGACAGGAGGGTGCTGCAGGCTGGGACTGGGGTGGGGGGCTGAGAGTGCTGCCTTAGGACTGAGGAAATTCCCTTTTTGTTGTTCTCAAAGCTTTTTGAAAATCTTCACTGCTGATATTTTTAAGATCCATGCAGACAGCGAATAATAGAATTTGGAAATTAAAAGAAAAAAGCAAGAACAAACTTATAAAAGCAAGATGTATTCAGCAAACCATACCCACAAGGGCAGTACAACAAATCCTACAATTTAAATCTGACATTTTCTATACTGTGTGACCCTCCTGCAATTTCTTCATGATGACTTAAAATAATATCCTAGTTCTGCTCTAAAAGGGATGTTGTCTAATTCTAGAAAGGCTAATAATAGTTTCATTCACTTAAAAAACCCTTCAGCAAAGAAAACCAATTCAAAACATAAGAAAGTGCAAAAGAATTTGGAAAACATAGTCAGCCATAATTTTAAAATGACAGTAAATTTCTTTCAGAATACTGCTGCATTCTGGGAAATTTTGAAAATCAGTTTTGCTGTACTCCATGAATCAGCCAGAGGTTTAGTCTCTCCTTGCTAGGGTGCTAAAATCTAGAAATATTAAATGCTATTGTACAGTTGGGTGGTTCTATTCTACAAGGAACCAAGGTCCAAGGAAATACATTGAAGGAACATTGCTGAAGCTCTCTCTTCATGGCCTTGGACTTTCTCATTCCTCTGCATCCACATACTCGTAGATAAATCCCCCAGTACATTGGAACATGCTGGAAAATTCTGTGTTTTGTGGTGAGGTGGAATGTATTACTTACAAAACAACTGCAGTAGCCATAGCAACACTGTCCTTTTATCTGCATTAGGAATACTGGGCTTTAAACCCATTTTTGGTGTGAGATAAAGTTAATTATGGAGATGAGTAGGATGGGGTCATTTTCAGTTATTGCAATCAATATTTGAATCTTTAGTTTGGCTCTATGATAGTATCATTTATTTTGCCATCTGCTTCCTATTTTGTCAAGCTTGTGATTATTAAGAGTCACCTGATGTCCACTGGTGGGTGGGTGGCACGTGTTTAACTGCAAGATCTGCATTTTTTCCAGTAGTAATTAAAAAAAATAGAAATAATGCATAGATTATGTCATGGTACTGTAGATCTGGGACTTCCTGGGTTTGGCATATAATGATCAAGAGCCTTTGTTGTAGTTGTTGGAAATAGATGAACATGAGCTAACGAATAAACTGCAGAAGCCAGCGGATTTAAAGCATCTTTGCATATGTTTTTACTATTTCACTTTTTAGAACATTTTCATTCTCTCAAAAAAAACTCCTTTAGTGCAGTAACACGATCTGTTATTTTTCTGGGTTTTATTAACCTGAGTAAAATATGGCCATGGACATGCAATTTGAGTAAGTTTGGAGCCGGAAGAAAATTATTCATAAAACGTTGATTGCTGTCCCTTTTCTTAATGGCAGATAGTAGCAGTGAGGTTCAGGAGCTGGTTCCTCACTGGTCTCTTTTTCCACTTTCTATTTGGCCAACTGCTCCTGCTCCAGTCCCTTCCTTTCCTGCTGGAGTGCTCTGCAATAAAATGCTTTTCCCACTCCGAGTGCTGCCTTTTCTCCTCCTTCCTGGCTGGGGAGTGATGTCCAGGCCAATTGGCACAGACATCTGTTGAACACTGAGCACTCCCTTAGGCCAAGCAGGATTTTGGCTTGTGGTTCAGAAATTCATGGGTTTCTTCTTTTTGTGGAGCAGATGGGCTTGTGGTCCTTCAAACCCCTCCACCTCTTTTCTCTTTTTAGGGACACAGTTTATTCACTGCTTATGTTGGGATCTAAATCTAAAAGTCATTGATGAGTGTGCACTGCAGCAGAGTTACATATATATATATATATATTTTTATATATATTCCCTTGGAAACATGCCTGATGTACAGCTAACAGTTGTGCTTTTGATACAAAAGCCTTTGTTAATTGAGTTGTGAAATTGCTTCCTTGATGCTGCGTGCTGGAATCTGTGGGACTCATTATTCACAGGCGATGACTATCTTCAGAGGACTTCACTTGCAGCCAAATAATTCTCTTTTAAGTTATTTAAAGTTATTTTCTGATTTAATGTAAACTTGCTTTAATTGTGTAGTTTGTGCTCTGACTCGCACATGATTTCCCTTGAATTTCCACAGGCAGTGTATTTTTAAGTGAAATATATTCGAGTCTTAAATATGTCTAGAGAAAATATTCACTTAATTTCGATGGGATATTCAGCACTGTTGAGTGAAAAACTGAGCCAATCCTTTGTAATTAGGGAGTGGCATAACAGTGATCACTATGTCCTTGAATAACTAATAATCCTGTAGAGACTGAATATTCATTTTCACCACATACAAATGGTGTTGTTATCATTCCCAACAAGTGATATTCTCCTCTTTGATGGTTTACAAACAACTGTAAAAATGTCAGAACATTTCAAGCTATGCCTTTAAAAAAAAATAAATTAAATATTCCCTTTCTTTTCCCATGTAGATGGCAGAGGTTGAAGCAGATCTAAGCAGATCAAAATTGCTCCGGGAAAAGCAAGCCAAAGAATTCTCCTGGCAGTTGGATGAGATCAAGAAGAGATATGAACAACAGGTCAGTTGCTTTGCTCCTCCAGGTGGAGGGGAGAAAACACCCTTCCTGCAGCTGTAGGTCACTGTGTGTTGCTGTCCTTCCTATAAAAACACAATTTATAGATATGCAGAGTTTTGTGATGGGGATGGAGAGGGGAGAACCTACACAGAAAATACTTTTTGTTTCCTCTTCACAATCCTTTGTACCTCCGACTCTTTCAAATTGTTTCCCAGGCTTACAGGTGACAACACCTATTTTCATAATCACCAGGTTCAATTATTTAATGCATTATCTGTTTCTCTTCTTGTCAAGAAACAGCAGTTTGTTCTTTTTATCATTTTTGACACGGGGAGTGTTCGTATGAATGCTTGTTTTGGCCCACTGAACGTGATTTTCTTCTTTGTAATGTAATTTCAGGGTTGGGAAATACTCAGGAAACGTTTGGGTGGAGACAAGAAAGTTTTGTTCAGTACTGCTGTGAAATGTAAAGGGGGGAAAAGCAGAAGGAGAGAAATTACTGCAGGACACAGACTTGAGAGCTAAGGAGCTGCAGCACCAGACACTGAGCTGGTATTTGGTCATGAAATTAAAGTGGCCTTTGTTGGTAACACCTGCTGAAGGATTGAAAGGGGGGTTTTAGTACTTTATAGGAATGAGGTGGTTAATCCATTAAAGTTCTCTCTTATCACTGTTCTTGTGTGGATCTAAGCTTGCATTTCCAGCAGGGAAATGTGGTTTCATTTCTGTTTATCTTCTGTGCCGTGAGAGGATGAAACGCTGAGGTTGGCTTTGGTGCCAGGCCTGCTCTGGTCCATCTGGAAGGGGCTTTTCAGTGAATTAAGGAACAAGATCACTTTGGTAGGTGTTGAGAGACCCCTGCTCTGTGCTGGGGAGGAACAATGGTGTGTTTTGTGTGTGGCTCTTGGAACAGAAGGGAGTTTGTTGGGTCAGATCAAAGCAACGTCACCACTTGTGCTGCCACCTGACAGAGGTGACATATTGGCCTCTGGAAGGGTGAGGGACATCTCACAGGTGTTCAGCTTAACTGGGGGATGTTATTTATGATGATTCCTGCATTTAGTGATTCAGAAATCGTCAGAGATACTGGGGATTTGTGCAGGAAAGATGAGGAAGTTTGGTGTGTCAGGGACTTGCTGAAAGGAGGGCGATGGGAGTGTCAGGGTCAGCTGGACATCTGCCTTAAAGGAATTTTTTTATTTAGTCATATTTTCACATCATTTTAGTGATATAGCTGGCTCACGTTTTTTCTTTACAGTTCTCATAATTTGTAGTGCGTCGTTAAAGTCCAAAGTAAGCATTTATTCAAAGATTTTGTTCCCATTTTCCCATCCCAGATTTTAATCTGTAGAGATAAATGCTAACCTGCAGTGTATCAGGAGTTACAACATTCCTGTTCCAACCTACAAATGGTGAAATTTTTTTAATATCCATTGTAACATCCACCAAGCCATAGATAAAATTTTCTGCCAATATTCAGCTGACTTTGCACACTAAAGGCAAATGATAATGTCTCATATTGTCATGGCTTGGTTTTATGTGTCTTCTTATATCCAGACCTTCTGGAGGTCTGAATAGAAAACCCACAAAGCAAGAAATTAATGTGAGAGTTAAAAATTTTTTGGTGAATCTATTCTGTAACAATGTTGATATTGTGGTAAACATCAGCAGAAGCATTTTTCACTGAGATATTTACTGCTTCTCATGTATTTTATTTAGGATAGCTGCTTTTACTCTAAGAAAGAACAGCTAAGCTTGATGAGACATCACTGGAACCCAAGGGTTTCAGCCCTAAACAGCTAAACAATGAGAGCCTAAGAAGAATTTTCAGTGGAATCCTGTTTATGCCCTTTTTAAAAATTTATTTCTCTTTGTCCTTCATCTGGAATGTTCTTTGAAGTTGGTGAGCATGAAGAATACGTGCCCCTTCCTGCAGATTGCAGGGGGTTATCACTGGGAACGAGGTTCTTTTGGGAGGCACAAAGCCTCTCCAGCCCCACCACGGAGCAGGATGAGCTCAGTTCTTCCACTCTTAAAATTTCCTTTCAGTACTTCCAACTTCTGTTTCTCTGCACTGCTCTCTATTTATGCTTCAGAACTTCTAAGCCATTTTTAAAGCAGACTTTTCCTTGCCTTGTTTTACTGCATATTTCTTTGGTTGTTACTTGGCGAGGAACAGACTGATTTAAAGTGTTTAAATAGAGCAGTGAATTTGAAGTGGGGATACATTTTGACAGGGCTCCAGCAGACTTCCAGTTGGAAATAGACACCCAACCAAAAACCTGGATATTTTAGCTACCTGAGAAATGTAGTGATTGCTTCGAGATGTTCTGCCTCAAGTGTCTGAATCTATTTGTCAATTGAAATTTAGACATAAAAAGGGAAGGGAAATTGCCCTACAGATTTATTTTTTGTTGGCTTTCATGGTGAGTGGCAGGGGTAGCACTGATGGCAACCTGGAAAATTCAGTTGCCTGTAATTTTAGTCAGATTGGTAATAAAGAAGCAGATTGACTGATGTGTTATCCAGTTCTCCAATCTGAGAGACATTTTGGGAATGTAGGCACTTGGAGCAGTGGTTTCACTTCTCTGCTTTATCTGAATGGTTGATGTCACAGGACTCTGTTTGAACACTGATTTCAAAATAATTATTGGTGTGAACATGGACTGTTCATTGTGGGGCTGAAAGATTGCTCAGCCTGCAGATTAGACATACTGATATATTGGTATTTATCTCATATTTATTACAACAAATAACCTCATACATTGATATTTATTTATCTTTGTCTTTTGCTTCAAAAATAATTTGGAAAAAACCACAGCAGTTAATATTTTGTGAGGTTTTCAAATGCACTCATATCCATTAATAAAGCAAAAAAGGAACTTTTGGATCTTGCAGTATTTGGTTTCAGCTGTCACGTGTCCCTCCTGGTTCCAGCTTCATCTGATTCGGTGCCACTTGCTTTTGAAGTATCCACTGAGAACACTCTCAGAGAGAAACTGGTGGCTTTTTTTTTTCTTCTTCTTTAAATATACTTTAGCTCAACTTTGTTCTACTTGCAGCTGTTAGATTTGAAAGTATATTTTGAAGAAAAAAAATAACTCCAGCAGCACCAGAGTTCCTATCTGCTGGGAGCAGCTGCTTTCGGCACTTCAAAGCCAGTGGACAGCACAGTGAAGGCCTCAGCCTTTCCTGTCTTTGAAATGGTTGCAGTATCTGTAGTTGAGCTTTATGGCACTGTCAGCACAGGAAGAAAGGTTGTTTGGTTTCTTGCACCCCCTCCCTTTTTTCTTTTTTTCATTTTTTCCCCCTACTTTCTAATTACATCCTCAATTTAGCTCAAAATACATGGGAAGTGTTTCTGGTGAGTTCATCTTCCTTGAGTCCAAATGTTTGAAAGATCATGTGCCCAGGCTTTTCAGTGATAGGTTTTAGTCAAATTTGACAGAAAAGTTAAGGAATTTGCTGGATTTTTTTCCCATATCCTTCTCAGTTGAGCACTTTCTGAGAGCACATGTCTCGTGTGGAGTGGTGGTTCCTTGGCAGAGATGGGACAGGGCTTCATGCAGGGACATTCCCCAGCACACTCAAGTACATGCACACCTTTGTTTCAAGCAGATTTTCATAAACTGTCGAGAATGGAACACTTCCAGTGAACTTAATATGATCCTAATGCTTAAATGACATTAGGTTATCCTTTAAAAAAAACCCAAACCATTAATAATCACTGTGATCACTATTACACCCATTTTTTGCTGTGAACAGTTGCTGAAGTGACTGAGTGAACATGAAATAAATGAGATGCAAGATTAGTAAGAGAGCAAAAGCGTAGGAAAATTTATTTTCCAGCAAGGAGAGAACACACAAAAACAGTTAATGAGTTATTGTGATAGCAGGATGGGGTTACCTGATGAGTTTTGGCCATACTCTCTGAGATTAAGTGCCAGCCAAATATATAAATAAATCTTTTGGTTTGGTTCATCTTTAACTGTGTTTATTCCCTTTAAAAAGAATTATTCATGCTTCCATAGGAAAGTGGAAAGTTGTTACATGATAGCTGAAGAATCTCCCTATATCTCAGGAAATCCTTTCTTGTGACATTTATTGTTGGGTTCTGACTTCTGTAAAAGTTATGAAGAAATTAGAGTTGTCATCTTGTCCTATGTATCCAAATACGGAAGAAAGAGACACCTTCAGAAATATTTTCCTGGGTATTTAATGAAATCACTTTGAAATCATGCTAAAGACAAGTCAATAGACAATGCCTTCAAGTTGGCAGCAAGACAAAGGTGTGGTTGAGTTGAAATATGCCTTTTATAATAAAGAAAGTGAAGTAAAGAAGTGCAAAATAGCTGGTTAAAAGTGAAAAAAGCATGTTTGTAATGTTACCTGCCAGCAGCAAGGACAACATCTGAGGTGCTGCTGGGACACTGTTCTTGTTTTAGCAGTGTGATGGAGCAGAGGAAACTGTTATTGAGAGGAGAAGAAGAATATTCTGTAGATATTTTTGTCTTTTATAACTTTCTAGTGAGGTTAATTTAATGAAAAGAGTGAGGTTCTCTCAGGCAAAGCATTCATTTAGTAATTAACACTAATAGAGATAACAAGCTCCACCTCCAGCTCGCTTTGTCCCCATACCCTTGCTCTGATAAGAGTTCCTGCCACTGCACTTCCGTCCTAGCTTTCCTTCTGGCCTTGTTCTTCATTTTCTGGTTTTTCAGCTTCTCTTTTACCAATCTGTTACCCACCCAAGTGAAGGAAACACTTGCAAAGCCCAGTTTGAAATCTGCTATTCCTCAGACAGGCCAATGTCCCAAGCATTTCTTTGCTGCCCATTAACCTGGCCATTTCTTTTCAGAGATCCACAATCCATTTTTAGTATGCTGGTTTAGTTATGAGGAGAGAGTCTTTGTGAAGAGCTTTGTTCCTCTCTTCTTTGTCTGTACTCTAAGATAATTGAAATACAGTCTGTTCTTGCAAGGAGGCCAAATGAGCACGTTAGTAGAAGCTCTAAATTTTTCATGTCATCGGCAACAAGCTGCATAAATTTCATTTAATAAATTAATCTAGGATGCATAAACGTTTCCTTTGAACCATCCTAAGACACAGATGAATACCATTTGTGCAGAATATCTGAGGAATAGTTTCTTCAATCAACATCAACTTTTTTCTTTATAGCTAAAACTCACAAATGGGAAAAGGAGACGAATTTAACCTCCAAGTGAAGAGTGGGTGGAAATCTTCTCATGGTGCCATTGCTGTTTACAGAATTGTTAACCAGACAGATGGGTATTTGCACGGTCTCCTTCAGGCATCTGAGTCGTGTGTGATTCAGAGTTAAAAGCCTGAGCTCCCTGTGTAGTCAAAGAATCCACTTTGAGGGGAGGAGGGAGAGGGAGGCGATTCCAGAAACACAAACGGGTGCCCGCGGTAAACAGCGAGTCAGGCTGGGAAGGCAGCTCTGTGTTCAAAGAAGGTCCTTGGATAAGCTGAATCCCTAAACAAAGACTATATACAGCAAATTCTGCACCAGAGCCTGCTGCAGACAGTCTGTTAGTTGGAAAGAAATATTTCTCTTTGCAGCCTGCGATGGGTTTGGTGGTGTGGGTGGATGGGGAGGGGAGGGACCTCCTGATGTTCATCCTGCACCAAGTTGGATTTAATCACAGGGATGCAACTCCATTTCCAGTGTATTGTTGTAAGAAGGCTGGAGAGGGATTTTTCTCAAGGGCACATAGTGATAGGACAAAGAGGAATGGCCTTGAGCTGAAGGCAGGTTTAGATTAGATATTAGGAGGAAATTCTTTACCTTAAGGGTGGTAAGGCCCTGGCACAGGGTGCCCAGAGAGGTTGTGGACTCCCCATCCCTGTTAGTGTCCAAGGCCAGGTTGGACACATCATGGAGCAAGCTGGGATAGTGGAAGATGTCCTTGCCCATGGCAGGAGCTTGGAATCAGATGAGCTTTAAAGGCCCCTTTCAACCCAAACACTTTCGTTGTTCTGTGATTTAAAAACAAATTTACTCATGCCAGAAGATGGGGAAGATGGAATGACTGAGGTGGGGTTTGTGCTGCCCATACTTTAAAAATATTAAAATTCTAAAAAGCCTTTATAAGTAAAAATGTACAGATCAGGAATATAATTTTATATAGTGAGAATGAGACCATTCAGGTGCATTATTTTAGAGGAGGATAAATCAAACTGCAGTTTGGCTAAAGACCAGCTTGTTACTTTTAGAGAATTTCTTGCAATTCTTAGTTTGCAGTTGAAAAAGAATTATTAGTGGTTGGTGAAAAGGTATAAGTATTACAGAAAACACAGCCATACCAATTGAATTATTGCAGCTTGCAATGAAATAGAAATTCATGTACATTACCCCATGTGTGGTAATGTGTGGTTCTGCACAGATGTATTTTTCACTGTCCCATCTGCCCTTGGCTCATTACAGCCCTTATATCTTGGGAGACCTTCATGTTTCAACTTACAGAAAAATTTTCCCCAAAAAAAGTGTAAATTAAAATCCATTTAATTTACCTGCTGCAAGGGTGCTCTGTTCTCTCTTAACTTGCAGTGAAGATGCTCCTTTTCTGCCCAAAGTTGTGCTGAACCAGACCCCAAGGTGATTAGCACTCACTCCTCCAGCAGGCTCGATCAGATTACTTTCAGCAGCAGTATTTGCAGGGATGGGTAATCCCCATATCCTCATGGAACACACAGGTTTATTGATAGGCTTAGGAGACAGAAAACACTCCATTTTGCTGGAGTTGTTATTTGGGGACAGATTATGGGCTGTGCCCTGCCTGGGCAGAGGCTGGGGCTGGTTTTCAGCAGGGTAGTCATGCAAACACCTGATTTACAAACACCTAAATGATTTTAGGATGGAAATGCTGGAAGCAGAGGTGCTGCAGTTGTGCTGCAGATTGAGTTTAGCTCAGTGACACATGCAATACATTGGTGGCTTCTCCAGCCTTCAGTTCAGTCATGCCAAAGCAGTGCTTATAAAATCATCCTGCCTTGCAAAACCATATTTTATATAGGTGTTACTTAAAATATTTCTGGAATTGCGGACATAAATTTACATGAATTTTCATACTTTGGTGTCAAATATTTATTGTAGCAGTTACATTTTTCAAAGAGGTAGTGAGCTAACTAATTTCCTTTCCCTCCTTTGGGGACTCTAAAAAGAATTTCAAAGGCGTGCTTGTTCTTGAGAACAAGTTGAAATTGTTCTAAAATTGAAAAGCCTAAACTTAGCGTGTGATGTAAAAGCAAAAACTGGGTAGTAGAAGGCCTTGTCTAAATTAGGGACTTTCAAAAGGTATTTGCTGGTGTTGATTAAATTACAAATCTTTGGCTTCTGAAAACATCTCCTATGATCAGCGGGCTGTTTATTGTCGATCTTTGTTCTTCAGGCGTGCTAACAGCAGCAGGATTTCACCTTGGCTCTGAATTAGGCTGTCTCTTCTTTTAGCAAATTGTCCTAAAGCACCTCCCCTTGTGGGTGCAATTCCGTCTGCCTGTGTTCATCAGCTGAGGTGTCACTGGCCTGGGCACAAACCACGCTGCCAGATTTGTTTGTCACCTTTTTGTTTGTGTATGTGAGTGAACAGCAAGAGACTGTCACAATTCTTGCATTAGTCTTTTTTAGCTCTTTGTTAAGAATTTCGTTTTCTTCTTAACGTCCTTTTCTCTGCAAGAGTAAGGAAATTTAAATTTCGGTTAAAAGCTAAATTTAGAAGAAGTAGTGTAATTAAAAGCTAAGTTTAAAATAAATAGTGTAATTCTGATGACAGTTTAGTAAATCACCTGTTGGCTGTTGCCTTGAATGTTTTTCTATCACACTGTGTGGAAATAATTTAAAAATGAAGAATTCAGTTAAGAAGAGATCATAATTTTCAAATATTTGTGTTACTTGATAACAGCAGTGGTAAGAAAGGCTCTCTCAGGTAATTCCTGCTTGGTTTTGTGTCCAGGCCATGGCTGGAGACAGGAACAGATGCGCAGGGAAGGGAATAAGAGATTTTCATCTTTGGGAGGACAAGATGAGGAAACATCCAAGGCACAATGAATGCCCTGTGATTATGGTAATAGGGCACACACGATTATTTAATGAATGTTTCTTTTCAGCCTCGCCCCTAATGCCCATTGTGAACATCGTGTTGCTTGTCTGGCTGAAATGTATAGCACCTACAGTGCCTGTCCCTGGACACTGAAGGGCTGGAGTGGAGCAGACACTTGAATGTGATCTGATGAAGTGCTCAGCATCAAGGGGTAGATGCAGCAAGATCTCAATATGACAGAATTTTTGAAGGAGTGGTTTTGTTATATCATTCATAAAGGCGCCCTCTACCTCAAAGAGGAGACAGAATCTGTCTGGTTTGTGAAGAATTAATACAATTTTCATGCAGTTTCCTGTGATGAAGAAGTCCTGTTGTTGCTGAAAAGTGGCGTGGATGTTCTCCTTCCGTTTTTTTGTATATCTTAAATTTTTTTTTCTTTAAAAAAACAACCCATAAAAATACAAGAATGAGAGAAGGAGGAGTGGAAGAGAAGCCATAGTGCTTGGCAGCAGTTCTGAGGAGAGCAGGAGCTTCAGGGAGTGCTCACCAGGGCAGAGAATGGCTGCCCAGTCACTTTGTCTTATTTATTTCGTTTGTTAGGAATGTGGGAATACCTGCTAATATTCATTAGGGAAAATGGGTGTGGAGGCCTCTGAGGGATGAAAATGCTCTGGTCCTCATCCTTTCTCTCCTCTCCTGTTCCTCCACCTCTGCTCCCTGCCAGAAACATCTTAAAGTACCAAACCAAAATCATCATGGGGAATACATAGCTTTAAATGAAGAGAGTTTTAAATTTTTTCTTCAACAAATTTGCCTTTTGTAAAACACTTCCCCTCATGGTACCACCCTTTCTCTTCCCACGGACGAGCTGAGGGGACACCCCTCCTGCTGAAGGACCTTTTGCTCCTTCCACCTGTTAAATTAAAGTCTTTGTGTCTGTAAATGCTGAAAGTAAAGAGATTACTAAACAAAACAATTTACTTTGGTCGGTGAGGTAAAGGTGTAAAGAGTTGGAGAAGTAGGATGTTTCCCCTGCTCCCTCTGGGTCACATTCCCTGCCTGCTGCCTTGTCTTCTGGTAAAAAAGTGACATCTCCAATAATTGAAGCTCTCCACAGCAAACTGCCTTAACCCAGACCTACATGGAACAACCAGCTGAAGACCCAATAATTACGACAGCAAAATGTTTGAAGGGAAGGGCTTCTCCTGTTGACACGATTTCTTTTTAATCAGCTCTGATTTGTGAAGGAATACTAAACATTTTTTCTCCTAAATCAGAAAAAGACTTTACAGTTGGAGCAACAGCCTTTTCTCTTAAGCACAGGATGAACACCGCGAGCATCCAAGAGAAACCAGTTTTGTACAGAAACCTTGGGCAAAAACCTGGCGTAAAGAACTTTGTGTGAGGATGCCAGGCCCAGCTTGGAAAATGTGAGGGGTTAACCCCTGCAGGGACTTCAGGCATCTCTTAATGAGCTCTTTAATGTTATTAAATAATGTAGAAATGTTAAACTGCAATGTTGCATCTGTTCTTCTCACACCGTTTGCGGAAGGATGCTCCCAACCACAGCATGGACGACACGTTTCCCTTTTAAACTTGCAACATGCTGATCTGCAGTTTGAGAAAATGCCCTTTTTTCTAAAATTTATTTTAACTTAGCTTCAAATTTTCCCCGCGGAAGCCGGGCAACCAGCTGATATCATTCCAGAATTGAATGCTACAGCTTTAAGATAAGGTGCCGGGCGCTCTCCGCGCTCACACAGCGGCTCCTCCCGTCCGCTCTTTTTTTCCTTTCTCATGCTGAAAATATCCCACCATGTTCACGATAAGAGATTTCTCCTTTTTTTTTTTTTTTTTCTCCTTTTTTTTTGTTATTTTTCTTCCTTCCCCCCCTTCCTCCTTCTCCGAAATCCACCAAAACTGAAGAAAAATCCAAGTGACTGTTCTTAGCAGCTGTGTGGCCCGGAGTTCAGTGGGGAAGCGGCTTCCTGCCGTCCCTATTCATCACCTGCTTCAAAGGCGGCCTGGCCGCTCCAGTGTGCAGGCCAGGTAGGGTGCCTTTGTGCGCAGGCGGGAGGATTAATATCAAAGCTGCAGCAACCAGGCCCTTGGTCTCAGGCTGCCATTCAGGCAAGCGGGGAGAGGCTAAGAGTGGCCAAGGTCACAGCATCCAGTGTGGTGCGGACTGGGAACGGCTCCTGAGAATAGAGGGCTTCTTATGAAATCATGGTGCAAGCTTGCGGCACAGCAGGTGCCCTTCTGGAACACATACATCTGTTTATGTTGGGATAGCGTAGCTGACAACGGGATAATAGAGCTTTGTTTTTTTTATAATTTTCTTGCTCTTTTTTTTTTTTTATTTAAGGGAAAAAAAAAAAAAGACAACTCTATGCGCCAGCGTTGAGGAATATCGCAGGAAGAGCGTTCGCTTTGGAAATCATAAAGAATTCTTGCAAAGCTTTAATTGCTGGGGTGGGGGGTTGTGTGTGTGTATACTTAAGCGAAGGGGCGAGCAGGCTGCCTATTAACCATTTAGGATCCTCAGCCCTGCTGAGGAGCAGCAGCGGGATACGGGGGCACCCGCCACACAATGCGACAATGCCTCCCCTTTTCTTTTTTTTTTTTTTNTTTTTTAAATATTATTTTTTCGTACGCTTCTGACATTTGTACCAACAAATTGGGTAAGGATGCGCTGGATTTGCTCGGTTGTCTCCATTGTTGGGATTGTCTGGAGGAATTCTGTCACGCTAACGGTGGCTTTTTAAGAGGTGAGGTAATAGTGACGTAAAAATAAAATTGCCAACTTGATGAAATTAAGGGGGAAATTAAGCTGTAGACGAGTTGTCATGACGACAAGGATGTTCTATTGATGAACTGTACTCCTCCCTGTCCAATCAGATAGTGGAGCTGAAGCTGGAGCATGAACAGGAGAAGACGCACCTATTCCAGCAGCACAACGCAGCGCAGGACTGCCTGGTCCGAGACCATCAACGGGAGATGGAGAAACTGGACAAGCAGCTTCGCACTGCCATGGCAGAGCACGAGAGCCAAACTCAAGACAGCAGGAAACGAGACGGCCAGGTAACGATCAATAACGCTTGAAAGGCGCCCGCTTATTAGAAATTGCTGATAATGAGTGTTTCCTGTTTGCCAGCATTGTTGGTGGTGCTCGCTGGGGGAGCATTTGCGAAACTGGCACATAAACGTGATTTCGATTTTCTTTTTTTTTTCTTTTTTTCTTTTTCCGCTTTCCCCCCTCCCTTCCTACTGCTGAATAGGGCTTTAACTGCAAAAACCACAGGTAGCCAGATTAAAAATCCCATGGTGCGCTATAACTCGGCCTATTTATAATCTTGTCTCATTTTCTTTCATGATGGATTTGTTTAAGAAAAAAGGTATCTGTTCTTTTTCCCCCCCAACCCTCACACTCACCCCTCCTTTTCTTCTTCCTGGGCAAATCCATGTGAATTATATCTGCTTCGTTCGTGCGCTTTTTTTTGTTTTAAATCTCTGCAGGTAACTCACAAATGGCTTTATTTCCTTTTGTTCATGTCTTTTTTGTTTCAGTTTTTGTATTCTAGATTTGCATTGTGCGTTTGGTTCCGTGTGTCGGATGTTTGATAAGATGATGTGGGTTTGGGGTCGCTTACCATCACGTTTATTTTCCTACACACACGCACCCCTCCCATCCTCCATCTCTGTGGTCACTGTTGGAAGCCATTTGGCAGAATAACCCCCAGCTGAGGTAGCATTTGACTCTTCAAACTTCTGGATGAAATGCACACTGTCAGCATGGAAAATGATCTTTATGAGTTTTCACTTCAAAAACCATCTTACTGCCTTTTTTTCAATGTATTTTGTAAGGACGGCGTGGTATATTTTCCTAAGAGCCTTTATTAAAAAGGCCTGCAATGGCAATAGTCTAAAAACTAAGGTGATTTTCTAGTTTAAAGAGTTTATAGAAAATAATCTTTCCTAATCAGCGTTAGAATTGCTTATCACGCATGGATTATTTTATACCCAAACTGGACATTTTGGGAAAGCATCTTTAATGACGCGTTTTCCGCGCACCACCACCTTCCCTAGGAGATGTTAGGCTCAGACTAAGAGGCATTTTCCCTCTACTTTCCTGTAGACTGGTAGGCTGTGGCTTTTACTAACACCTCCAATGGAGCTAAATGAAACTGAATTGAAAATTTACTTTTGAAATCAATTGATTTTTTACTTTGGACGGCTCAGACTATCAAAATCTGGCTTAAGGAAGTCCATTAGGAAGCAAACGGCGTCTTGGGGGTGGTTGAGAGATATATTGCAAAGCCAGGACTTATTTCTCCATTTCCACCATTGTGGTTTTCCAATGAAAACGGGATATACTTTGTGAGAACATTGGGCAGGGGATACTCAGGTGGTCTCTGAAAAAAAAAAATAAACCTTGCCTTTTATTTTACGCTGCATTGTAAGAGCGAACAAAGCCTTAAATGGTTCAAGGGATTGGTTTTTATCTTTGCATTTTTTCATTTTGGCCCAAGATAGATTCATCTTAGCTCTGGATCTGTTTGCGAGCGTCTTTTCAGAGTTGTAGCCTCCTCTCACCTGCATTTCTGCTGATTTTTTTTTTTTTTTGCGGACAAAGGCAGAGCTGTAACTCCCACATTTAAAAAAGGCAATTTTGGAATTATATAGAGTTATTCTGTCTACACACCAGTGCTCATCCTGTTCCTGTAGCACTGAATACAAAAGGAAAGGGACTCTCTTCAGCAAATCCTGAGAACTGGGAGGTGTCTTAAGTCCAGCTCTAGTTTGTGCTCTTGGGGATCATTTCTGGCAAATGTTGGAGCCCAAAGTTTGGTTGTGCTTTCTGTTTGCAGGGGGATCAACGATGCTACTACAGGTGCTCTGTGAAGAACTGGGAATTTTCACAGCTATTGGGGGAATCTGAACAGTCTGAAAAGCGGAGTTTGGCCTTTTTACAGAGCTTTTCTTTGTAGTTTGAATATCCCTGTACAGTCATTTGAACATTGCTGCCATGAGAATGACATGTAAATTAGGGAAGAAAGGGCAGTTGCTTTGACTGGAAGAGCTGTTGTTTGTTTAAATTCTAGCGAGACTCTCCCAGCTTTCAAGGACGCATATTTTTCCATTTGGAAAATGAATTGCTCTTCGTTCCTTCCTCTGGTCTTTGTGTTGAAATCCACCTCTGTCTTTGCAGTGAGCTCAACAGACAATACTGGTGTTTCTTATGGAATTATAGCCCAGATTTTTAATAATATTTTTTTTCAGTCTTCGCATATGTTTACTAAAAATGCGTGTTTGGACATCTGATATGACTAACGGCCTAATGTCCTTTATGAAACATTTGCCAGGCTCTAAACAAAGGTAACCCACTCATTTAATGGGTATTTAACAACACTCTTTAAAAACCTGTTAAATTGGAACCATCTTTGACAGCAGTAATTTTTAGGAGTGCTTTGTGTTGCAGCGAAGGTGAGATGAAATAGGAGCGGAGGCCATTTTGCTTGGCGAAATGAAAAGTGGATTTGCTGGGTTATTCAAAAAATTTAAATAATAATTAGTGTTAATCACATACGAGTAGCTTGGTTTGAAGGACCTATCTGCTCAGTGTTGGGTGAATGATGTGAAAGCACCGTTATTAAAGGTATTCACTGGAAGTCTTTCTTAAATCCTTTTCCATATGAAAGAGTAGCGTATACGTATTTCTTAATGTAAGTGGTTAAAATATGTATTTCTCACTATATTCCTGAAGACAGCTATGACTGAGTACTGCAGATCAATTTCTTTTACTAATACTGTAAAGATTAATTTAGGTTTTTTATTGCATATCCAAGGTCTCTACTGTCACGTAGGTCTTCAGATACTGTGAAAGACACAATCCAAAATAGTTTGATTTTATTCAAATATAAATACATTTATTAATGCTTTAATCTCAACTAGAGTATAAAAATTAAGATTTGAGTGCCTTGCCAGATATTAATTAAATATAAAACAATGTTATTTCTTTGTGAAGTGTAAGCCTAATATATTTTCAAGAAAGGAATTTGATTGAAGCGTATCACCTTTTGTTTTGATGATAAATTTCTGGATAATGATTGCATTCCGCCTGGATTTCTCCATTTCTAGGGTTTTTGCTCTGATTTTTTCACCTGGGGTTGTAATGCTTGGGGAGGAGTAAATTGACTTGTAGGTCAATAAAAGTCAAAGCAGTACAAAGGCTTTTATGCCATGCTGTGTTCTTGTAGGCTTTTAAATCCTGTACGTTTTCTATGAACTACCATAATGTTGTTATTCTTTAAACAGTAGCTAATCACACAGGATTATGTTTTTTTTAAAGGGTAGTTTTTAATCACTACTTCTATTTAATTTAGATTTCTGGATTTTCTTTAGGAGCATTCTTAAGTTTGCTCCTACATTCCGCACCTCCCTAAGTAATTTTAGTTTATCCATCAATTCACAAAGCAGAGAGCTCCTTGCATGATGGAGACCTTCCTTTGTTTTAATAAAAGCTGTCTTGCTATGGAATCAGTGATTTTCTGAAGCAAGACTTCAGGTCACAGAGAATATATCCAGTTTGCTTGGCGAAATGAAATAGCAAGGTTAGGAAATTTTAATAACTGAAGCGGAGGGGCTGAGTGTCTGTGGCGCCAGTTGTGCCCTCATATTTCCCCTTTGTCCTTTGAATATCCTTCTTTCCCCAGCATCTGCCACGTGCCCTCAACCAGCTCAAAGATTTCCATGTTCCAGCTGCTGTACAGATTTGGATCATTTTCCTGCTCGTTCTTCCACCGTTGACCTTTGGGCAAGAAGAAGAAATAAAATGTACCCCTGTAACATCAAATACAGCACTTGGCACTAAAGGAGAGGAAAGAAAGTTTCCACGAGGAAGCTGAATCTTCTTTCCAGGTCCTGTTCTGAGATAATTGGCCAGGCCACTGTGTTCATCCAGTTGTAATTGGGTCAAGAGCAGCTGGAGTGCTCGGGCACGTTCTGCCCGCGCGTGTCACTGATGTCACGGTGTTTAATTTTAACAGGCAACGTTTGTGCTCTCAAAAATGAGGCTGCTCTAAGAGATCACTGCTCTTTTGGGGTGTCTTGGGGCTCTCAAGAAACCCTTATTGGTTGGGAAAGGAAAACCTTGAGTAGTTCTGAAGCTGTGTGAACACAAACATTGAGAGTGAAGCTTGTTACAAAAGCCCCGACAAACAGGCTGGAGGTGGTAAGAAGAGTTAATAAGGTGTTATCCCACGGCTGAAGGATCTGTTTCCTTTTTCCTCTCCTGCTTTGTGAACTTTTCATAATCCCCTTGGCCTTTACCATCCTGGTTTGCTTTCCCTTCTCAGAAATCAGCGGCTCCTCCCCTGGTGTCCCATGTACAGCACATCCCATCACTTCTGGCTTCTCTTTGGAAATTTCTTTCTTCGCACTTGGGATCAACAATCTTTCTGCAGCAATTGCTTTGTCTGAATTAATTTGAGACTGTGGAGTTAAAATAAAGAACCAGTAGCAATCACTATTTTCATTCCAGCAATGATAGTTATTTTCATTCCAGCAGGTTCTTGCTATATGTTTGTGGTTCTGTGTAGATAATTAGTGTATCAGCCAAGTGGGGTAAACAGTGGACATTTATCTTGGCTCCATAAATGTGTGAAGGGTGGCTGTGCTGCTGTGTGTCTGCTGCAGAGCTCTGTCAACTATTGACAAGAAAAAATACAGAAAAAACCCCAGTAGAGACATTACTTACTGGTTTAGTGATAGCTAAATACCCAACTCATGCCCAGTTTCTGTCTGTATGCAAATACTGCTGCAGCAGTAATTTTGCAGTACTATATTAATAGGAAGGATTTGGGGAGCATTTTTTTCAGAATAGGAGACTCTTTTCAACTTTGATCTGAAAGAACCTATTGTTACCTACAGATAAATCACTGATCTACTCTTCTGCTTCATGTAATTGTTTTAATATCTCCAGACACCAGTTCCCACATGGTTGTTCTCCCAGTATCAGTGGAAGCAATTTGCTTGAGGGGATCTGGAGAGTACAGATAGAGGTAGCCTGGGAAACATTTAGATGCTGACAGTGCTACTGAAGTCACTTCTGTTTACAGTTTGGAGTAAATAAATTATATGACTCATTCTTTTTCTTTTACTTCCTTTCCTTTTCTTAGCAGAAGATGTCTTTGGCCTGAAAAGAAATGCACTGCTTGCAATGCAAGCTTTCTCTGCAGCCAATCTGAATCCTGGAGTTGCAATCTAAATATTTGTTTGTTGTATTTTACTTGGAGAGTGGCTCTTGGGCTGCCAGTCAGACTCCTGTAGACAGACAGCCGTTCCCTTTTAGCCTTTCTCAAACAAAAGCTTTTGGCTATATTGCAGCATGTTTAATTTACCACCAGTCAGCCCAGGATAATGAACATGACTGTTGATGTAAAGTATTTAAAGTACCAAATATTTGTTGCAGCACTTGTGTGGTTTTCCTTGGTTGTTATTCACAGTCTGCTGACTCAGGGCTGCCATGGATCCCATTGATGAGGAATATCTGCTGAAATCAGGGACCTGGTGGTGGCTCCCATGGAGATGTTTACACTGGGTTTTCACTCAGAGCATTGCTGTGAAATGGTCAAATGCAGCAGTTTCTTGTGGAAATACTCAAAGACTGTGAACCCACAGAGCTGGTTTTCACTTGAGTAAAAGCAGGGGAGCTGTGGGAAGAGTTTGGGCTGCAGCATTTGCATAATCTTTGAGATAAGAGTTCAAATTGAGCCTTTGCTCTGAACTGGAGCAGGCAGTACAGGCCCAGTGTTCTCTCCATCAGGGTCTGGGTCTCCTGAGCACATCCCTGCCCCTGCTCAGGTGAACCCACCTTGGCACATTTGTGTTCCTGTGTCCCACTCTGGCTGAGCTGCTGCCTCGGGTTGGGACACCTTTCCAACACCTGTTGATCCAGCTGTGAACATCTGCCACTTCCTCCCTTCATGCACCCTTCAAAGTGTCCCTGTGCCATAGTGGGTGATCATCTCTGATGTCTCCAGTGTTTTTCCTCGACTCTCACTCTTCTCATTAGAACTGAAGTTGGACTGTGAGGAATTTGGGGTGGGAGGTGTGACTTCACTCTCTCCTTTTATACTTCACTCAGCCCAGCACTTGAAATACTTAAAGACATTTTTGGAAGGCATACATAATAGTGCACAAATTGTCATCTGCTGATTAAAAATGTTTGGTTAACTTAGGAGACAACAGACATTTTGTGCTGTCTACAGTGTATGTAAAAGAGAAAGCAGTTGCCATAGAAACTAGCTCATCACATAATATGAACTCTGAATCTGAGATGGAGTTCTTTTCAGCAAAATTGACTTTCTGTTTCTATAATATGAAATTGAATATATCTGGTAATCATTGTAACATTGCAATCAGTGTTTTTATATTCTTTTTTGTTTCATTTTAAATATTGGCAGCTGAAGGTGCAGTGTATAATTTCACTTGTCTAGGGGCAGGGTGTAGATTGTATGGCAGTAATTTTATTTTATACCAGCACTCCTTAATTAGGAAGAAGTGATTATTTCCTGCATAGATATTAATAAACATAGATTAATTTCTCTGAATAGAAGTGAGATCAGTTTTGCCCATCAGTGAGATGTAAAGGATCTTTATGCCAGGTTTTAACACATCCACTGGGTGTGGCTTTGCAGGCAGGGTTTGTGTGTGATGGCTGCAAGGAATGATTAACACTAATAGACAATAAGCTGTGCATGGTGTGAAATCATTTCTCACATTAAGGAATCCTGAAGTCAGAAAAGATCAAGTACAAACAGGTAGTAACTGCAGCATTTGAGGTGGTGTAATGTAATTTCTAAGCAGAGAGGCAAAAATACTGTGTTAGTCTGCAGAAATGATCGAATTACAATAAAATCTCTTGATTTTGATTTGATTGATCTTTTGATTTGATTGAAGGAGATTGTGCTTTCTATGGGAAGATTGGTGTATAGCAAAGCCAGGCTCTGAATTTGTTTATTGATATCACTTCCAATTGTGTCCAAGTCTTCAAAGTGTAATTTCTGTGATATTGGATTGTTCCAAATATTCCAACTAAACTTATTTAGTAAATGTCTGCTGCACAAGGAGGGAGTGCTTGCTCACAACTTTATTAATGTTTTTTAGTTCTTATGAAAATTGCTTTTCTGTGTTATCTTGTAATGTGTTTGAAACAGTTGTTGAATAGAAGGAAGTTGACTTCTCCTAGTTCATAGAACAAGCGCAGCAATTTGAAAAACAGCAGTGCCATCCACTTCAAACATTCCCCTGAGTGCTGAAGGGACATCCTCTAATGGGAGACCAGCATTCATTCTAGAGTTTTTTCACAGCATCATAGAATAATTTGGGTTGGAAGGACCTCTGGAGGTCACCGTGCCCAACCTCCTGCTCAAAGCAGGTCTGACTTCAAAACCACATCATGTTGCTCAGGGCCAAGTCCAGCTGAGTTTTGAAAAACCTGCACTGGTGGAGATTTCACAGCCTTCTTGAGCCAAATGCTCCAGTGCTTTACCAATCCAGTGTGAAATCCCTTCTCCTGGATATGCAACTAGGATATCTGCTGTTAAAATTTGGATCTGTAGGTTCTTGCCCTTCCTTCAAGAAGAGTCTGCCTCTGTCTTTTCCACAATTCCTTACGCTCAGTTGAAGACAACAAATCGATTTCTCTTTGTTGTTCAGTTCTCCAGGCTGAATAAACCTGGCTTGGTGAACTCCCTGCAGGTCCTGGTGATCCATTCCTCAGCTTGCAGTGTTTGAGGTCCCTGTGGATGGCACCCTGACTGCTCACCCAGGAAATGCCATCCACAGTATGGCACAGAGTCACTGTGTCCATCATGCAGGGCTTTGGAGCAGATGTTCAGCTGTATCAGCCCCATCTGAACTCTGAGAAGTGCCACTTGTTGGCTGACTCTTGACTCCTCCTGTTCAAACAGGAGTTCTCTGCTCACACTCTGCTCATCCCCCCAGTCCGTGTCCCTTCAGTTTGACTGTACAGACCCTGTAAAGTCTGTATCAAAACCTTGCTAAAATCAAGATAAATGACACTGACACTTCTCCCCTTTCACCACAGGATAAAATCACTTTATTCAAGCCTGCCTTGCCCTGGTTTATCCAGCTTGCTGTTCCCAGTGACCCTTTTATGCTTCCTGTGCCTGGAAATTAATTTCAAGGATTTTTGCACCATCATTTTTTCCTGGGATGGAGGTTAGGGTGTCCTGTGTGTGATTACCTACTAAGGTGCTATGTATTGCAAATTAAGTAGTTAAATTTCTTAAGAGTGTGCTTTGTCTCTCATCCCTTGTCTAAAGAAAGATTATCCAAAATCAATTTAGTTTCTCTTCCTTAGGTCATCAGATGTTAATTCCATTCACTCACTGCCACCATAAATCAAGTTTTGAACAGTAGTCTGGCTGTTAAATGATATATATCTTGATAGGAGAGATTCTATGATCTGCTCAGTTCCTCAATTCAAAGGTATTTTAAATACCAAGTGAAAGAATGAGACACTGGGCAAGAAATGGTGACAATCTGTAGTTTGGAATGTTAACACCACTTGTTTTGGCAGCAGTACTGCTCGTAAAACAATAAGATCCATATGGATGCTAATTTTCCCAATTTTGAGTAATAAATACAACCTCTTTATGGTTTAAGTAATGATATTACTCAATACCACTGCAGGGTCCAGTAGATGGTTTCATGATGAGGTAATAAATAGCGATTTTGGAGAGCTGATTTATTTGTGTTTTTCTTTTATGTGGTTTCTGATGGGGGAAGAAGAAATCCCAGAGCCAGTGCAAAGCCTTGCCTTCTCCTGTAGCTGACATACTTTGGCTGAAGATATGTCAGCTGAGAAATATGAGCCCATCCATACAGCTCTGCACGCTCCCACATTAAAGTATTATAAAGGAACCTTCAAGTGGAAAACCAGTAACAAATTGCAGCTGAGATGCTCATGGCAAATTGCACTGCCCTGCGTGCCCCACCACTGCTCTGCCTGTTCCTCCACATGCTGGAAGAAAAATGGGAGCCTCCTCTGGTTTTCCTCTGTTTCCCAGACAGGAGCTGTGAGGGGGACAAGCCCCAGGCCCCCATGGTGGGTTCTCTGCAGGGCTGGGATGATGCTGCTGGCACAGACACAGGCTTGAGTGTTTCACCAGTAAAATCTCTGCAGCTGTTTCCCCACTGGCCCAACCCCGGCGTCTGTAGCAACTCCTCCAAGTCTTTGCTGTCTCAGAAGTATGGAATTTGCTGTCCCATCCCATGGAGGGGCAGCCAAATGCTGTGCAACTCTTCCAGCCCTGCTCCCACCCCAGTGCCATGCCCGGTGTGCGCTCCCAGCTCCAGCAAACCCAGCTCCAGCCCTTCCGAGCTGCTCCAGCCCCTTTCCCTCCAGAGCATGGACTCTGGGCACACCACACCCAACACGGGGTGGCCTGGGGTTGTCCCCTGCCAGTTCTGAGCTGTGAGTGACAAAGAGGTGCCAGCAAAGGGCTCCTGGCTGGGTTTTGTGGGATGTGCAAGCCAGGGAGATGGGGCAGCACAGTGCAGTGCCAGGAGTCTGTTGGACATGGGTGGTGCAGCCCCTGGGGCACTGGCTGTGTGCTCTGGAACCATCTCCTGCAGGGATCCAGCTCAGGAGATCCCATTTCCCATCCCCACCTCTGAACTGTGGCTCTCAGGCAGGAGCAGCTGCCCTGGCACAGCCCTGCAGAGCCCACGTGGGCCTTGGTATCACTCCACACTTCCCATCCTGATTCATTATCTCTTGTCTTTTCTGCTGCCATTTGGTGTTTCTGTTTTCCCTCACACCCAGATAAGAGCAGGGATTTTAGGTTCTGCATTTGGGGATATTCCAGATAGAGAAAACATTGTGAGTCCTCAGCTGAGGGCTGTGGGCTTGTCCTGGCCTCAGACATTTGAGCTCACAGAACTGGGCAAACCTTCTCTGCAATTTGTCTTTTTTTTTTTTTTTTTTAAGAAACAAATTAGAAATAAAATCCATTATTTTAAAGTGCAGTGATTATTTTCAGTATGGAGTCAGACAGCAGAACTGTTCCTCAGCCTAGTCACCTTTGAAGAATGATTGTCACCTTACCTGAACAAAAACTGTTTCTTCATTTGAATGAGTGGCACAGACTGTGACAGTGATTTAAGGTCTTTAGTGTTGATTTCATGCAAGAAAATACTTTTCACAGTATGACTTTAAAGTAGACTTTTTTCCCCCAATTACTCTACATGTTGGCAGCAAATTAGCTTTGAGGGAATATTGTGCACATCATAGTTCTCTGTTGATGTATTGGGGAGTCATTTTTGGATCTTTTAGCTCAGTCAGACCAATGACTGACGTTGTTCATGTCTTCCCTTTCTGAGGATTTGAAAGACTTCCTTTTGACAGGGAGGGTGAGATGGAAAAAAAGCAGCCAAAGTACAAGAAATGATTGGCAAAGTGATGATATCATTGAGTGTTCAAAGACTCTGCAAATTGAAGCTTATTAAGGTGACATTTTGTCTTCTATTCAGCACTAATTGGAATCATGCCTGGGTGCATGATGTGGAAGGTACTTAATACCTGAGTGTTTATCATGACAAAATGACAGGAATCGATGTCAGGGATGCTGTAGATTTCTGTTTAATGGAGAAAACAATATCTTTCAAACTGCAATTACATATCTCAGAGTCATTTGTATTCATGTGTCTGAAAGTCCTCCTAAAATAACGCAAATAAGAAAACTTCACTTTTGACCCCTCAAATATTGGCCTGACCGTGAATATTCCGTTTTCAGGTTTTGGAGTTGTTCTTCAGAGTTCATAAAATCATCACTAAGGTAGTTCAAGGGAAAAAAAAAGGCAAAAAAAAGGGACAAAACCCTCTGACACAGTGTTTTCACTTGAAACAGATCTGAAAATCCCACGAAGAGTGAACTCCATCTTCCACACGGGTGATACAATTCTTCTAAAGTTGCCTCTGACAGCTTGAGTTCTTTTGTAGACTGTGCTTTCTGCTGTATTGGCATCTGTAAAACGAATTTAGAAAAGAGAAACAGTGGAGAAAGTGATTTTTAGAAAGGCAGCTGCTGCAAACACAGAGTACACTGGAAGATTTGAAGGAAGCTGCATGTTCTCCTGCTGTATTTGGTATCCTTAGGGATTTCTGGGTTGGAGGGCACCTGTGTCCTGGCTGGGGTAGCAACAGGAGCAGTGTTTTACTCTACATCTTCATCTTGGATCTTATGAAATTCAGATCTTCAATTAAACCTCTGGTTTAATATAAAATTAATATTTATTCAGCAGTGGATGAAAACAATAAGCTGGTAGATGACATTGTTACCTGAATTGCTGTTTTTAAGGGAGTAGGGATTGGCAATTGCAGAGTAATGTGTTTTTAAAAAAACCCAAACAAAACAGAAACAAGCAAAAAGCCCACAAACAAACAGAAGGAAAAATGCCACCCCAAACACAAATCAATGGAGTGTGGATGCTCACAGGAATTACTGGTCATTAAGTGACTGATCCAGCTGCCTGTGTGTCCCTGTGAACTCCAGCAGTCCTGTAACTAATGAGATGTTGACAAGCAGTAGTTTAGGGGCTGCTGGTAATTATTTGTATTGCTGGAATCCTCTCGGGGGTCTGAGTCTATGTTGTGTTAGTGAAAACATGGAACAACAGACAGTTCCTGTCCCTGGGAGCTGGTACCATAATTGTGCTTGTGGGATGTGCAAGTGGGGGCAGCAGAAGGTTGGGGACCTGAGATAAACAAGGTTTATCAGCTGGTTTCTCTGTAGGTTGGTGTGGTTGGAGCAGGGAAGCAGAAGACACAGCACACAAGCTGCCTCCTTTGAGTGCCTCTAATAACATCAAAAAATGCCCTTCTGTGATTTGTCTGTAGCTCTGAGAGACAGCTGAAGTGTGCTGGCCCTTTGCCATGTCTGCAGTGGTTGCTGCTGCTCTGAAAGGTTCTTGTGTCACTGTAAGGAGAAGGAAAAGTGTTTGGCTGAGGTGGGAGATGGGCAGGTGAAGAACATTTTTGTCTGTTCAAAGTTTGGGAACCCCTGTAATGATTCCCATGCTTACAGACATGCTGGTTGTTCAGCCTACTCAAGTTTGATAATAACTGACTGGAAGCCTTCTGAAGCTGTGTATTGCATGGATTTCCTCATGGGAAAGCAAATATAAAGAATAATTTGTTATTGTTCCTTTTATCTCTTGGATGCTGTTGTTGGGGACAGGGGGAGTGGAGGGAACAGGACCCAAGCTGTTGGTAATATTAGACAGAAAATACTAATTTTTTTCCTGCTAAAATCAGTTTGGGATATGTGAGGGAGTGTGTTTGTGTATATATATGTGTCTGAGTGTGTGTATATGTATTATTGCCCTCTAATGGATAGAGTCTGAATGGCTCAGCTTTGTCTGCTTATATGGGGCTTGTAGCAAAACATTATTTTCAGGATGTGTGATATTTCCCATTTTAGAAGAACTTTATGATGTTTATACAGAATTCTGATGCATTTTTTGTGAGTAACATTCCTTTAGTTTGTGTGATTAATTTGGAATTCTGTAGAAAGTCCCACAGCTTAGAGAAGTGCCTTTTCTTTATTCTCTGAAGGTTCATTTCAGCTCAGCCGTAACTGCTTGAAATTCAACATTTTATTCTGCTATTTTTACCACAGTGCCAAAATAACTGAATTTTTAACAGATTTCTGTACAGTGATGACATCTTGGATGTGTAGCTCTTACTCCTTTGCTTTCTTCCATCCAGAGCACATCCCTGTCCCAGCACCCCTGCTGAGCATGCCAGGTATCCAGGACCTGCCCACTCCTGAGATGGGGATGGAAGAGGGAATGAGCTCTGCTCTGGTTGATGGGTGTTCCCAGGGACTGCTCCACCCCATCCTGCTGAGCAGATTCCTGCCTCCTCCCACATGTCATTTTTTTTCTAGGAAAAGTGGCAGAAGTGTGTAATGTAACATTAATTCAGACTGAGTTTTCAAATCTACATGAGATTCATGATAAAGCCAAGTGGTCTGAAGATGTGTGGTAGGTTAGGGTTTGTTTTGCTTTTTAAATAAAACTGTCTTTGAAGGTAACTGTGGAATGACTCAAGGAGGAAGGTTAGCTGGGAATGGGGTTACAATTGTCTGTACTGAGAGTTGTCCAGTTGGAATCCTAACTCCACCGTGTTTGTTCCTAGCAGGGCTCTTTCCATTCAATAAATACATGTGGGGAAATTCCATTTCAGAATTTTATTTTTTCTCTCTGCAGCCATGTTATTTCCTTTTCCAACTTTGCAGTGCTTGCTTTTGCAGCAGGATATCTGTGCAGTGTTTGGGACACACACACAGCAGAACAGCCCTGGCTCACAGCTTCCTTCACCTCCTGCTGCAGATCCACGGAGCAGTGAGTGTCCAGAGCCACCTCCCTCCCCTCCAGCAGGCTCCTGAGGGGGGTGTTACACAGAGATTCCTGATGGATATGGATTGCTACGAGCCAAATATTGCTACTCATGAAATCCTGTCAATATTCAGGGCAGAACAGCAACAGCAACTCATTTCACAAAGCTCTGCTACAGCACCTCCAATCTCTGCACGCTTTCAGCTGAGTCCAACACATTTCTATTTATGATCCAATTACAAGCTGAATGTAGGCTGGAAGAGCAGAAGGAGCAGCACATTAATCAAATTCCCTTGTAATGACTGTGTTCTCATGTGGGTGATGCTCTGAGGTGTGATACAAGGTAGGGCACACAGTGCTGGCTTTTCCTGTCCCTGCCCAGGGCTGGGCTATCCCTGGGCTGTACCTGCTCAGCTTGGCAGGCTTCCACAAAAGGCTATTGTAGTGATGGCAGAGCTTTTTCCTGGCAGCAAAAGAAATTGTCCCTGTGTTTCAGGCTACTACATTTTCCATTTGTAGGGAAAATAGAAAAAATTTGCATATGTTAAGAGAGAGATGAAGGATGTTGCAGGAGCATCTTCTCAGCCCAAGACGGGGATTTTATCTGCATTTCTAAATATTGGTGTTTTTCTTCTGAACATGATGTTTCCTAGCAATATGCTTTTTCCCTTGGAAAAGTTATTTTCCACTTACAATACATTGGCAGCCATTGTTTGTATTGTTCAGGATCAACCCTAGGATTTTTCTAAATGTTATTTTGATTTGATGACTTTGTTCTTCGGTGAATTATGAAAGCTCTGATTGTTTAGGGCACAAGAAGGGCACAATGCATTACTGGGTCACATGCTCACTTAATGCATGCACATTGTGGTGGCAGTAGTAATAGCTCCATTAAAGAACAAAAGGTAGCAACACATAGAAGCTCTGGATCTGGCCAATCCCCTCAAATTACCATAAATATTTGAGCAATCTGAATAGTTTTAGACTCTGTAGTAAAGCTTTCCTGTTTTTATCTGGCACTGAAGGAATGTGGAATAAAGTATTCATTTAACAAAGTATAAAAATATGTGTGCTATGCAGTTATAATCATGTGTCATTAATCAGAAAATACTGCAGAAACTCTGACAAATTAAAAACACAAGGATGTGTCTGCAAGGGCTTTTTCAGTCATTAAAAAGCTGCTTCACCTCTCAGGCAAACTATTTAATGGCAACTCCTTGCTCAGTGTACTGACATCTTCAAAGGCTCTGACATCTGTCGGCCTTTGAACTACCATTAAAAAATATTATCCCATTTCCATTCTTTTATGCCCATTTTTTTAATTATAGTCCTTCTTTCAAGTTAGGAACATGGTTGGTTTAAATGATGCTGTCCTTTCGTTTTCAGCCACCCAGCTGCGGTTTGAATAAATTGATGTAGAATCAAAGGCGGGACTTTAAAGGGAAAAGGTTTGATGGACTTGGACTCCGAACCAGATGAGGTTTTATGATGAAAAGGGTTTAATCCCAGCACAGGCATCGCTTCTATCAGTCGAGCAGTACAAAGCAATTCATATATATAGGTTCACGAGAAATGATCTATTTTTTTTTCTTTTTTTTTTTTTTTTTTTTTAAACAGCACAGATCTCTTCAGGACTTGCAAATGTGGCATTAGCTAATATTCAGAGAGCTGATTTCCTTTCATCCACCAGAAGCTTATGATTATAGTACAGTTCTCGAATTGGAAATGAGAGCTGCAACACAGATTTAAAGCTCTGCTGTCTGATTTGTATTCAATATACATGTCACTGCGGGACAAGCCAGTCTAGGCCGAGCTGGTTCAATGAAGGGAAAAACAGTTTCAGCATCAGAAATTCTGGGGGGGTGGGTGGGAAAGGTACCAATTAATTCTTACCTGCTCTACCTGAGTATTGTGTGGGATACTTAGTGGATTACTCTCAGTGCTGAAGCTGTGCAAACAAACCCTTGTGATAAGGTTTCTTTGGCATCTCTGGCATCAGAGGCTGCGAGGGAATAGGAAGGATTAATCAGCAATGGCTCCTAAAGCAGCCATTTATATGGAAGGCAATGTTTGTTTTTCTGTGCCTGAGTTTCAAGGAGGTTTAGCAGAGACAGCCCTGCTATTCCTTTATAGCCATAGCCTTCATTAATGTGGTAATTAGGCCTGTGTGTGAGGAAAGCCAAAATCTCTGTCTCACAAGTGCATCAGAAGCCATTTGTCAAAACTACCACCTCAAGGTATCCAAGAAACAATCTCTCTGCTAGTTCCCTGATCTTTGTGTTACTAAAAAGGTGCTACAAAATCATGATTTCTTATTTATTTTCACAGAGTAAGATTATGTCCTTCTAAAGAGTGATGCTTTCCAGAGAAGGAAATAGCAGGTTTCAAAAGTCTGCAAATTCTGTCCCCTTAGAAGGCTGATGTACAGAGAGGAGCCAGCTCCCTTTGGTGCTCTGCCTCCAGTCAACAGTTTCTCCTTCAAACCCTTGCCACAGCTGTTGTTCCCTGCCACAATATTCAGTTTAGGAGTAGTACATTTTCCCTGATTTCTTAGTGCAATTTTGAGGTTGTGTTTTGGGTTTTTTTGAGACAGTAGTGAATATAAACATGGGCCTTTAAAAATGGGTTATTTTATTTGACTGCTATTTCATAGAGTCTGCATGTTTAGTATGTATTTAGATTTTTATATTTAAACTGTGTATTAATATTTATTCAGAGTACAGTAGATCCAAAACAGTTGCATAAATAAATCTGAAGAAATTCCTGCCCCAGGATGCAGTGGCCTATTTGTCATTCAGAAAACGAAGTGGCATCAACTGAATTCAAGGACAAACCAAGAAGGATGAAAAGGACAGAGATCAACAGAAAGGTGCCAGAGGAAGATACTGAGCCAAAAACCCTCTCGAATTCAAGAGAAGAAATGTTAGGCACAGTTTTCATTTATTTTGAACAGATCATCCTGTGATTGATGTCATCTTTCTGAACTGGTAGCCGTGGAGCAGGAGGCTTCTAAAAAGCCTCTGAACTCAGGAGAGCCACTGTGGAGATGGTGGGAATTGTGCAACCAGCACTGGAGGGTGAAGATGCAGAGAGGGAGACTTGAACCAGCATCAGCTGGGTGTGTGTGGCAACAGGACCATCCCCTGATGCCCTCAATGCCAGCCTAAGACCTGAGTTGGTTAAAGACCACCTTCTCTAGGATTTTCCTCCTCAGGTGGAGATGATACAGGTTTATATTAGGATTGTCTCTAGACACAGACTACTAGAATATGCTTCTTCCAGTGAGAAATTGATTTGAAAAGGAGAAAGCCAAAAGTTGGACCTGTGGGTGTAATTGTTCATCTTATTTGTATAAGCAGCTAACATGAGGATGGGAATTTAACACAACAGGAATGCTGCAGCTGTGGTTGCTGCCGTGCAGAAATGAGGGATCCATACAGCCAGAAGCTGATTATTTCTTTCAAATCTAAACCTGTGAGTGATACAACTTTTATTTCTGGAGCTGCTGGATTTCAGGATTCCTGCCCACACATATTGCCAGTCATGAGGCTGGGAACAAGGACTTCACATTTGGTTAAAGACTGTCACCCTCACTGTCACAGTGTGACATCAGAAATGAGAGAGGTTCCTGCTGCTTGGCATCCTTCGCAGAGCAGAGTAGGGCAGGTGGTGTGTGAAATCCTCTGTTGTTGGCCCAGAGAATGACAGCATTGGGTTCCTTAGTTGGCTTTCTGTGATTAGGCTGGAGTTTTGAAAACTTTCTCTTTTTCACTTCAGTGACAATGAGGGCAGGGCTTGGACAGAGGTGTGAGCTGGGAGGTGCCTCAGGTGCCTGTGGAGATGCTCCTGGAAGAGCCCTGAGTGGGATTTGCTGCCCAAAACGGGCTTTTCTGCAAGTATGAACCTGAGAAATTAAAGATGGCAGATATTTTATGCATGGACAGCTGATTACTGGGGCTTTTTATCAGCACCTTGGTTTTGGTTTGTCCTGTCAGGTTTTGTGTCCAACGCTATTTCTGTTTAAGTTGTAGTAAAACCCTTATGGGATGTGTGAGGTAAAACTTGGGAATATTCAAAAATTGTAGGTTTTGAGCAACAAATGCATCCAAAATAAAAGTGTGTGATGCTTTTCTAGGTGTTTTTTTTTGAGAATGGGGTTGTTTTGGTTCTTTTGCTTACAGTGAAATCTTTTCTGTAGTTGACAGGCAAAGACATTCTCATAGACAATGCAGCATGTTCCTCTTCTGGGGACAAATTGGGAATTACAATACGTTTAATTTTGCTGCCTCATGGAGATGAATGTCTGTAGTAATCCTTAAATCTGCAATACATCATGTCTGCATTTAAATCAGAATTACACATTGTTCTGGAAATGTTAATGCTTTTAAATTTAATGTGTGGAAAATTTAAATGCAAATGTTTTTTAAAAGCTTTGACTTAGGGGATGCTGGACACAAAATGCTCTGAGATTGACAAGTGGTTCTTCCCAGTCCACTGCAGAGATCTTTGGGCTCCATTTCTGGATTCCCTTGCAGGAAATTCCTATCCTTCCTTAAATATCAGTAGCTTTTCCTCACTTTCAGAACAAGCTTTACTCCACTGTTATTTCAGAACTGAACATATCTGTAACATTCATCTGAGAGGAATATTTTCCTTTCACATCCTGAAATGCAGAATTACAGCTTTAGAGTTTTTCACAAAGGAAAACAGGAAAGATGTTTGGTGTCATTTGCATCAATCATCACTTAGGGATGGATTGTTGGGATTTGTACAATGCAGAAAACCTGGTGTTACATTTAGATTTTAATTTATTTTTTTAGCCACTCTTCATTTTATTTAAGTTTTGGTCTCACAAGTTATTTTAGAGGATCACTGCATTAAGCAGGTATTTATGGCTGATGTATTTTTGTATCTCCATCATATTTAAGTTCCATTAATGCAGTTATGTAGATTGTTATGTGCTCATTTGAGTGTCTCCATTAAAATTCTGGGTAGAAAGACAGAAGGAAATGAGTCCTTTCCTGGCAGGTCCCTTAGCAGTTTTATTCAAATCATTTTGTTTGTACAAGGAAGAATACAAAGGTAAACATTCCTTTCATCAGATAAAAGGAGAGGAGAAAGAAGGCGGAATTTTTAATTTCTGTCTCACTAATCTGTTTCAAAGCAAATTCAGTAAATCAGGGAAGGAGAAACTGCTCTGGATCAGTCTCCAAGGCAAGAGGGCCAAGTCTGTTACAGGTCTTAGAACAGTGAAATGGAAAATGTATTTACATTTATCTCAATTTCAGCTCGGTGAGTAATCCTTTGGCTCACCAGTTCTCTGCATTGTTTTCTTACACGTGTAAGCTCAAGGTTCTTCCCTTCAACTAAAACTTATTTTGTTGGGAAGGCAGTGACAATAACCAACCTAGATGAAGTTCTGCTTTCTAGCTGCTGTTAACTAAATTGGAATCAAATGTACTTATGTAAATTAAGAAATGGAAATAAGCTCTGTTAATTTTAAGCTCTTTGTGGAGCTGTTCAAATGGATGTCTGATTTTCTTTCTTCCCTCTCCCTGTCCTTTTTTTTTAAGCTCAGTTTGTAGCTTAAGTGCCATTTACATTAACTGGGATTTAGGCAGCTGACTGGCTTCTGTAAAAGTCCAGATCTACTTCAGTGCACTTCTTTTGGGGAAAAAAAATTATCAAAATTTGTGTTTTGCTTAATGCCATGTCACAGCAGACCTCAAAAATGTGCTGCCCCTTTCTAAGATGTAGAAACCAGAGTGAGGCCAATATTTTGAGTGTAACTTTTCCCTACTGGCTTCTTGATACCTGTGTGTTGCTTATTTCTTTTCAGCCTTCATAAATACCTGGCAGAGTCAGTGAACAGTTTAGGGGTTAAATTACCTGTTAATTGTTGCCTAAGTGTGTTTATTTAAAGGAATGGCACAGGCAGACTCATTTTTCCTTATTTTTATTGGAAGTGGAGCTGAGCAGAAGGTAACTATTGTTCTTAGTGAGTCAACACTTCCACTGTGTTTCAGGAAATGCTAAACAGGATTAGACCAGACAGAGCAAATACATTGCTAAAAGGTAAAATCTCTTCTTGGAGTGTGCTGGTCCTTCCTTGGGATGATGTTCAGTGCAGGAATTGTGGTGAGGGGGATGTTGGCCATGGTTTGGATGCCAGAGGTGAGAGGTGTTTCCCCCCAGCAGCACTGTACAGGTGGGGTGGTGTTAAACCAGTCCCCACACCAAAGTGAGACCCTGGTAGATACAAGATAAGCAGGGTTAGTAGAAATAAACTTTTATCAGATTCATAAATGTTAGAGGCATTTTTCAGAGCATGCACAGTGCTGGAATAGCCCAAGAATCTTATCAAGGAGGTTTGACCTTTAAAAGCAGCTTAATGCTGTTAAAATTAATGTAATGAATATGTAAGTTAGCAGCTCAAGACCTCTCTTTACAAATCCCAGAGGGTATTTTTGAGAGAGGTGTCAGAGGTACATGTGCAAAGGTGAGAGGAGATGAGGTTGTGTGGGGATGGAGTCCATGGACCTTTGCATAAATCCTGAATATTGGGATTGAGATCTGACCCTGCTGAACTGCACATGTCACCCTTAGTGTCACCTGCACTGCTCTTAGTGAGGTTTTTCACTGAACATTCATCTGTCTGAGCCTGAGGAGCTTCCCCTTCCCTTGTGCTGTGCAGGTCAGTGAGTGCAGCTTTGGTTTGTGTCAGTTTTCCTCCAAGACCCAAGCTTGATAATATCCAAGCTGATTTATAAACTGAGGAGATTTCACTTATGAATGTATTAATAACTTCACCCCATCACTGCAATGTAGTCACATATAGGATATATATAGAGAAATAGATATAAATAGGATGAAGATGGCTCCTTTTTAAGAAGCTTTGCAATAGAACCAACATTCTGGAGAGATTTTTTTTTCTCCTCAAGAACGAGAACACTTCAGTGTGCACAAAATACTGTATAAGCAAACAACAAAATGCATCTCTGAGTATTGAAGCTGATATTTTAGTGTTTCCAGGAAGTCTTAGAGCACTGTCCAGGACTGTTTATAATGGTGGGGGTGCTAATTTCCATGTTTTCCTCTGGAAGGGCTTGCATAGCCCCCTGCTCTTGGAATGATCAGTCCTCTTAGGAACTGAGCCCAGCCTGCTGGTCACTAAACTGTTGTTCATTTTCACTTCATTTCACACCATTTCATTTATCTGCTCCCTTAAATACCACATTTATGGGCCTGTGTGTTCTACCCAAAAGGCATTTAAACTTGACAGTGTAATAGATTGTGCTGTGAAAGCTAAATAGCTGTTTATTAGTTATCCCTGCTAATTTGTGCTCTGCCACATCATTACCCATGTGATAATGTGCCACTGGTTTTCTTTGCAAATGAAATCTCATCTTTTAAAGTATTCATAATATTGACAAATTATTGATTTTAGGAGTCACGAGAGAAAAGGGTTAATAAATTCTTTACATGTTTTAAGTGAAATTGCCATGGTATAGAAAGTATTTTTAATATAGTTGTTTAAATGGACATGATTGAGTTCATACAATACAAAGGAGCCACAAATAGCTGCCAGCTGGCTGGAGTGGCCAGTTGGAATTCCTTTGGCATGGAGAAAAGCAGGTATAGTGGGACCACTGAGTCAGACTCAGTAGGATGGTCTGTGGACAGAAAGATCAGGACTGTGCCTGACCCTTGGTTTGCAGGGTCCAGAGGGTAAAAATCATGAGATTAGTTCCTGCAAACCAGAATGAGATCAGTTAAGAGAAGGATTTTTATCCCTTGCAGAAGCTGCAGTAGAAAAACTCATTAATATAAACCAATTTTCTTCCAAACACAAATCATCATTACACACATTTGAAGTTCTTACAGCTACACTTTTTTTCTGAGCTTAAAACTGCAAATACTTGTTTATTTTTCAGATTTCTTTTATGTTAAATACTTTGGTTGTTTTTGTGATGGTAGAGAAACTTGTATGATGTTTCCCAGCATTTGATAAAGCTTTGTTTACTCACAAGAAAGCTGAAGTCATTCAGATTCCCACTTTGAGCAGATAATCCCCTTTACAGTAAATGTTTTACAGTAAAAGTGCCACCAGTCACTGCATGGCTGGGACAGGACATTTCATGCCCCTCTTCTGGAACACTGCCCTGCTCATGGGTAAAAAGGGAGTCATTGTCACCACTGAATCACTGGGTGCTCTTACTTCATTCCTTATTTTCCTTTCACTTCTTCATCATCAGAGTGAGATTTGTTTTTATTGCAGACTGCCTTTCCCTTGACTGGACTGATCTCCTTTCAAAAATAATCCAGTGCCCAATAACAAATGTTATGGATGCCTCATCCATCCCTGTCACACCATGGCAGCGTGGTGAGGCACAGAGAGACAAATGTCCCTGTCAGAAGGGCCCAGCTGATGTTCCCCAGCACACACTGCTCATTTCTGTGTTCTTTTCTAAGGAGGAAATGCTCAGAAGCTCTTGGCATGCAGAGGCAGAGGCTGCTTATCTGTGGTCAAATAGGGCTGTGACTTACAGGCTGATATTTGAGGTTATTATCCTAGAGAGGATCTTTGGGATCATCCAGCCTTGTCCACGCTACTGCTCAGAGGTTCAGGGGGTTTGTTGTAGGTTTTGTAAAATGTTACATGCCAGCTAAATTAAACACAGCAAAGTGAGCCCTGTGCAGTCATCTCTGACTGGAGCCAAGTTAACCCAGCACAGAGAAGTTCTGAAAGTCAGTTTGAAGAGTTGTCAGGAGCCCCTTGAGAAGGGCAGGGGTGTTTAACAGTGATGCTCTGTTCCAGCAGCCTGAGTGCTCCCAGCAAGGCAGAGCAGTGAGGTTACTGCAGCTTCATCTGCTGGCAGATCTTAGTCACTTACTGTAAATCTGCAGCAACACCTCAGCGCCTCTAGATCTGAGCCACGGGGAATAAATGAGGAGTGCATTTCATCTCAACTCTCCTCTGCCTTGTTTTTGTGACTTTCAAACGCCCTGGCCACTGGAGCTGAGCGTGGTGCTGGGTGGATGTGGTTTGGTGTGTAATGCACGGGGAGGAGAGGACAGCCAGCTCCGTGTGTTCATCCCCGGCAGGGTGGAGATGCTGTCATGCTCCAGCCTCTTCCTCAGAAACTGATCCAAGGAAATGCTTCATGGGGGTGAAGCAGCAGCTCCTGGAAAATAAAGGGAATTTGTGTTATTATTGTTTTTAATTAGGCCGTAGTCATTCGGTCCATTTCTCATCCCCGTTGCCTGTAAGTGGAACAGAGCTTCAGACATCAGCAACAGATTTTAATTTAAACTTTTTGCCAACTTTATATTTTCTTATGCAATTTACTTTTTAAAATTAAGAGCACATGTTTTCCTTCCAAATAACACGCAGTACATTTATTGGCATTTTAAATAGGCCAAAGTGAGTGACCAACCTTCTTCTTTTTCTTTCAAGTCTATTTTTTCCCTGCAGGCAAATTGCTGTGGGCTTATGACCCACCCTTTTTATGACACTATTTCAGCACAGATATTCTTAGTTAGAATTCTAAGTTATTTCTTTGAAACAGAAATAGAAATCACCACCTTGGCCAGCAGTTTCTTCATCTAAGGGACATACAAATATGTCACATAAACCTTTATGAAATCTCTGTCACACAGTTTATGTATTTTTGTTCCATTTGGGAAACTGTGTAAGCTGGTGTTGTCTTTCTATTTGTTGTCCTGTATGTGGATTAATGGTCATTTTACAAAATGCTTCCTTGTTTGGAGCATGTTCCTGTGGCATGGCCATCCTGGGAATTGCTACAAACTTCTGCATCCTTTCTAAAATAGATACAGATCTCTCTTATTTCATGTGCTCGTACCCACACCACCGAAATAGAGACTACAACACTTTGATCCAGAAAAGGCAGCAAGTGGCAATAACATTTTGGCTCTATTTTATACTGTCAGCCTTTATTTCTTATGTTTAATCCTCGTTTAGCACAATAATAATCATTTGCTTAGATGGGGTGTTTAAGGTGTGTGTTTCTAACAGCAGCTCATATACTCAAGCAGTTCTTTGGACCATACAAACCGTTTGGTTCCCAAACAGAGATTTGGGCAGCCAGAGGAGAATTTGAGAAACCAAGACTGAGAAAGAGGACACAGTGTTACAAAGAAACCATCCTGCCTTTGGATCTCAAGCCTGAGAAGTGAGATTTTGTAACTGCAGCTTTTATTTTCCCACAGAATCGTTAAGAGAAGACAGTTGCTCATAAGTTTTATATTTCATGGATTTTTCGCAACTGAGAATTAAGTCATCTTGGGGCTTTTTTTTTTCCCTAATTTGCCTACATTTAAGTCTAATAATAGTTTATTAAACCTGGCATGTGGAATAGCAGAGTCTTAGTGCTGGAAAGTTTGGGATTCATTTCCTGCAGCAGTGGGGACATATCCGTGTCACACAAAGTTGTCTCAGGCGCTGAGTTGGGCGTAAGCTGCTCCTGCCACTGACTTTGTTTATGGGAAATACTAATCTGGCTGTGAGAACTGGACTTATTTGAAAGTAATTGACAAGAACTGTGTCTGTGATCCCCAATATAAGCTTTTTCCAGTCACTTTGGAGAGATTAGATGTCTCTTAACATCATCTTACTCGCAGTGAAGTTGCTCCAAAGGGACTCCTTTAATCATATTAGTTTCGCTGCCATCACCCCGTCTTCAGAGCCTTTCTTCTTCCCTAATAGAACCAAATCTGCTTTTGCCATCTATTAGGTCCAACATTAATGCTCCTTTGCATATTAATTACTGTTGCTTTACCTATAACATTCAGCTCACTCTCGGCTGTCCCCGGTTTTGGCTCTGAAGGCTGGGAGCTGTTACTTTCTCCTTACAGAAAACACTGGATTGTGTTTCATTTTCTAATGACTTTGTATAAGAACATTGAATAAAGAAGGAAGTAAAGCTTAAAAGGTGTAAAATAATTCACCCAGTCTTTATTTTGGCTTGTAGTGTCATTTGTGAATTAATTTTCCTTGTATTATAAAAAGTTAGCCCTGATTTCTTATCCTAAATATTTTAACAAACTTTTTAGGGAACTTCTGAGCAATGTAATTTCTTAGTTTCACTTACGTGTTTGTGTGTTGGGGGTGTAATTAAAGGAAGTTTTTTATTTTAAAATAGGAAGGAGAAAAAAAAAGGACAGTAGGGGAATGAGCTTTTAAAAAGAACTCTCACAGATTAGAAGATAATTGTGGCTATTTCAGGCAGGACTTGCACTGGGGCAGCTGTTAAAAATCCCAAATTCTCAGTGTGTCAGTTTGGAACTCAGACCATATCACCCACCAGCAATTGCAGCTCTTATCTTCATTGAGTTAGTGCTGCTTTGGTTAAGGAAAAGCCAGGCAGGCTGTCATGTTCTTGTGATCTGGAGATGAAATCATTTTCCGAAAGAATTATAAAAGTACATTGTGGATTATAATTATACACTGAAACCTACTTTACATTTTTAGTCTGTATACAGATTTAATAAGAAGTTAAACATGTGTAGAGGAAAAGCTCAGGAAAGGAAGGAAAGGATCTAGCACAGATTACAGTATATGAAACATATGTTTGAGATAATGCTGATAGGGCTGAAATATATGGCCTGTGGTAGAGTTCTGTATACAAATGACGTGCTCATTCCTTCTCCACCATACACACACTCTTACCTTTGACATAGTGGGGACTAATGCCAATGAGTAATTAAGAAAGCATGGAAGCAAAATAAGTTTCTGAGATGGTTGATATTATTTAATACATGTTACAGCTGGGATAGCTGAAGGACAAACTGAAGGTTTGAAGGGAGACGATGTCTTTTATTACACCATATAGTTCAAATAGCTTGAAAAATAGGCAAACTTTCAAGCCTTGATTTTTTTTTTTTTCCTCTCAGATCACAGTATTTATAGGAATCTGTCTTGGGAGATTAATGTACAAGGCAATAGATCTGATAGTCATTCATGTCCCAACTTTGGTCAGAAACAAATGTTTCCTTTTCAAAGTTTTGTACTAATGTGGTTCTCAGAGGCTGCAAATAAATGGTGTAGCTGAGTACAGACAGTGTATTAAAAATGTCTGAAGAAGAAGAATAGTATTTGGAGAGAAACTGGCATTCCAGGACAATGGGAACTTTAAATATACACTGCTTTTCTCAGATTTTCTTGTGAAACCTTTAATAAGCTTGAGCTGAGTCACCTGTACTTACTTGGTAGAACACCAATTTCTGCTCTCAGTATTGTCACATCTTCTGTGAATGAATTCCAGGCAACTGAAAGTTTCTTGTGAAACAGGGAGGACAAAAAGGGAAATTCTGTGTGAGTTTTGTAGTGAAAGTGCTCATTTTCAGAATTATACTTATGAATGAGCACATAAATGTACTTTCAGTGTCATCCATCACACTTAGCTGTAAGGACAGTGCTTTATGTCCCCCATGTGATGCTCCTGTACCCCAGTGGAGAACACAGAGGAAATGGAGTTACAAAAATATCTAGTGAGAGTTAGTAAGTGTAATCTGAATAATAGTTGTGTATCTACTCCTGTGGTAAAGTAGCAGAGTGAATTCTGTGGAATTAGGAGTTGGTAGAACCCTGGTTACTGAGAATTTTAGACTTTCTGTACTGACAAACACTGAACCCGCAAGAGAACTCTGCATTTGACCTGAGGCTGTGGAGAAGCTTCCAAAATGGAATGAGAGAACTGGGATTGTGGGTGTGGAGTTTGAATAGAAGTGTGGAATATCACATGGTGGAAAACTTAGAGTTTAAGGTTTTAGAATATAATAATATATGTGAAGCAAGATAAAAATTTTAGGGCAGAAGTTCATCCTTCTTCTTTTCTCTATAAGTTCAAGTAGAATTGTGTAATTAGATAAAAAAGTCCGCATTGTTTAGTACAAGTAGTTAATTATTAGATTAAAAATAAAAATAATTTAGGTGTCATTTCTTAATGAGACAGTTTATCCTTAAAAAGCCTCATAGAAAGAGAAATATGTCTCCATTTTTAACTTGTTAAAGTACTGTAAAACTCACAGTTTATGAGACTGTAATATAAATAAGAACTAATAAACATCTAAATCCAAACAAGAAATATCATCTCACACATTTAATCCCAATCCTGACCTTAGAAGAAAAAAGAAATAAAACTTAGCAAGGAGTGACACAGCTTTATTCCTGTCACTTCCATCCATCCCCCTTTGTGTTCCCCCATCAGGGGCTGGATGTGATTGATAAATGATTGATGATGCTCTAATAGCTCATTAGAAGGCAGCAGGTAATTTCTTAAGGATAAAAAAAGAAGGCATGGGTAGGAGATGTAGTGATTATATGCCACAAGCTCAATTTCTCCTCCAAAAGGGTCCATCTCACCAGTGCTTTGGGCAGGGGGAGCTGTATTTATCCATACAGGAAGAGAAAGGGAAGAGCAAGAAGAGGGAAAAGGGACAGAGCATCCTCTGCATCTGCTCCTACCCCAGGTGACAGCCTGTTGGAGGAAACCAAGCGAGTTTTGTGTTGTGAGTTTGGGTTTTGTCACTTTGTTTGCTCTTTCTCTCAGGTGATCTCTGGTTTGGAGAACCAAATCCGCAAGCTGAGGGAGGAGCTGATCCAGGCGAACGCTCTGCGGAACCATCAGCTGCTGGACCTGAGCCTCCAGAGGGACGAGGAGAAGCTGAAGGCATCTCGAGACAAGGAGGCAGCACTGAACAGCCTGAGGATGGAGATGGAAAAGGTGATATCAGACCTGAAAAAGAGGCACACAGCAGAGACAGAGGCAGCCTTGAAAAAGGTAAGGGATTCACAAAGAGCAGCTCCGCGGGGCAAAGGGGAGTGATCAGCCCAAAGGTCAGCTGAGCAAAGTTTCCCTAAGGAAAAATGTTTAGGGATCACTTGAGTTGAAAAAACATGCAGACCATGGGATGCCAGAGTCACAGGATGAGTGTGGGGCGTTCTGGGGTTCTGTGATGGAGAGCTTTGTTCTGGACATGCTGGGCAGCACCTCCAGCGGGGATGGAAGGTGCCATGAGGTGCTCAGGAGCCAACAGCACTTTAAAAACACAGGTGATTTCACAGGTGAAGCCAGCCAGGAGCAGGCTGATCTTCCTCTGCTGGAATAGAGACAGTGGAAAGGGTGGTTCTGCCTGGCTGAGCTTTTTCTCCTTTAGAAAGAGGGTGAGCTCTTTAAGAGGGAAAAACTCAGGCTCAGGGTGCAAGGAAGTTGTGTCTGGTTGCTCACAGTGGCTGGTCTAATTGTGCCTGTGGTGTACATCAAGGGAGAAAGGATTCTGGGTAAGATTTGAAAATAGAAATTAATGTTTCAGATTGATCAAGGCTTCCCTCCCGTTCTGTTCTGTGGGGTCACTGCCCACATTCCTGCTTGCTGAGCATCCCTTGGACCCCTGTCTTGAATTCAAGTATCCCCCCCCAGTTAGGGATCTAAAACATGCAAGTTTTATTTCAAAAGCCAAACTTAAAAAACCCCTACTTAATATTTCTGGTAGACTCTGTGTATGTGTAAGCAGATAGTTGTTGAAGTCTCTTTTATACGTTGCATTAAGGCACTAAATCACACATTTTCTTGCAAGGGGATGTGCAGTGGCACAAATTAACAATCTGCATGGAGTGTTTGAGCAGCCTTTGTGCAAGTGACATTTCATTTACCTGCGTCAGGTTCTTGGTCTGTAATTTTAAAGAGCATTCGGAGGATTATGTTGGAAATCAGCCAGCCTGAAGCCATTAAAATGGCTGTGATCAACAATTCAGAATCTTTTCTGAATGTAAGGAAAGCTCCACTTGGCATAATTATTTAAAGCCAAGGTCACAGAAAGTATTTAAACCTTTGAAATTCGTCATTAAAGGATTAATTTTAACTCAGGAAGACATTGTCATTTTTGCTTAAAAATGGAATTTGAATCTCAATTCTTTTCTTTCTTTGATCTTTTTTTACATGTGTAGTATAGCAAAAGAAAAGTTAACTTCTTTACATCCTCAAATTAAAGTTACAAATAATCCTTCATAGGGCAATATCTCTAATAGTCTTGAATTGTCATTTCTGTCAGAAATACTGGTTTTCTTTAATTTGTTGGATTTTTTTCTATTTTTCAAAAAATTTGCTAATTTTAAGCTATATTAACTGCTATTGTATTTTTTTTTCTTTAACCTACTTCCCTATTTTTACCCTAATCTGAAGAGCACATGTTGAGTAAAAGATAGGAGGGGAAAAGAAAAAAGTATCTCTGTTGAAAAGTCTTTCACAGACATGTGAAGATACCTGGCATTACCTTCAAATCTCCATTCCCCATTCTGTTTCATTTCTGTCTTGCAATTGCAGAACTGTGGAAATTGGCCACAAAATCCAAAACTCGAAGCAGCTTAGAGGACAAGCTCCATTTAAAGCTCAAAAGTAGCAGTTTCAGCTAATTTAGTTCAAATCTTGGTCCTAGTCCACAGAACCTTGATGAAGATGATTTTATCCAAGAGGGGGAAAAAAGAGCATCTTAATTGCAGCATGAGCCTTGAAATTTGTTTATGAAAAGATTTTCTACCAGATCTTGTTGCCTGGAAATTTAGGACAATATGGGAAGAAAATTTGTTCTCTAAATTTACTATTTTTGGTGCCAATTCTGCTTAAAAATCCAATGGGAAGCTGAATTTCACAGTTTAGGCGTGGAACATCTGACTGGCCAGATTTTCTGAAGGTCACTCCATTCTCAAGTGAAGGATCTCATTCCTCTCTGATCTGCTCTGGGAATAATGTTAATTTCTGTGTGGATTGCTTTGTGTCATTGTGGACTGTTGTTAACATGAACATGGGGAAATAGAAAAGAAATGATTCATACTTCAATGACAAGAAAAACAGAACTGTAAATGGGTGAAGAAGATCCAGGATTCCTCTGGCATTGCCCTCCTGCTGCTGTGGGGATGAGAAGGAGAAGAGTAAGGGCAAGAGACAGGGGAAGGAAGAGTCTTCATTACAGGCACACTGAATATTTAAATATTTGTTGGTGGTTGTAGACATCTTTTTGATATTTAGGGACACATGATTTATGGAGGTCTTTAATTTTCTGTTGCTTAAAAATCCCATCTTTAAGGCTGGGACATTGTTTATTGTAATGTCAGTTCCTGAGCACTCCCTTAGCACTTCAGGGTTTGTGTTTGGTGGAGATTCCTGGGACATTGTCAGGGTTGAGCACCTTTTTTCCTGCTTTGCTCCCATAAGATACTGATGTGTTTTCAGCATTTTCTCTACGTACTTGGTTGAGCTGGCAGAAGTTTTAGGATTATTTTTCTGCAAGGTGTTTCACCCTATTAGGAGGGAATCCTTCCCTTTGAGGGTAGGGAGGCACAGGGTGCCCAGAGCAGCTGTGGCTGCCCCTGGATCCCTGGAAGTGCCCAAGACCAGGTTGGACAAGGCTTGGAGCAACGTGGGAGAGTGAAAGGTGCCCCTGCCCATGGCAGGGGGTGGCACTGGATGGGCTTTAAGGTCCCTTCCAACCCAGCCCATTCCATGGTTGTTGGGTATTTGGGAGCACTGGAGCTGCTGACTCCTGCTTTGGGCAGGGCCAGGTGTGCTCCAGGTTGCATCAGCAGCACTTGGTGCCCCAAGTACACCTTGGTACACCTCCTGAGCCAGGTGCAGTGGAGTGCACAAAGCTCGGAGCAGTTCCAGGTTTGCCAGGAATGACTGAAAGCAGGAGACAAAGTCTGAGTGTGTGCAGATGTGGGGCTTGGCCGCCGCCGCTGTTTGTAACGTTCTGTGGGATTTTCTTGGCAGAGGAAATGAGCATTCAGCAAGCACAGCCCGAGCAGAGCAGTGGACAGGCTAACAATGCTCAAAGGAAGCAACCTTGGAACACTGAAAATATCTCGTAAAAAAGCTCCCTTTGAGCAGCACACATGAGTAAACTGGAGTGGGAGATGATGATGATGTTTTTTTTTTTTCCCTCTAAATAATTTTCAACATTTAGCTTTTTATTGACTTCTTTTCTATATTTAAATAGATATTTTGACTCATTCTGTTAAAGGTTTATGCAGGTTCCAGGAACATCTAATTCTTAGTCAGTGCTGCTTTTCTTGTGGAGAAGTAATTTACATTTTTGTGTATTGACTGTACTGAACACACATGAAATTTGATTATAGGACAAATCTGTAGTCAAAAAAACCCCAAAACCGAGTTAAACACTTTATTTTTGGGGCTGCTTCTGATGGAAGGAAGCTGTGAAGTGGCTCCCTCTGGAGAGATGGGACACCAAAGTGGCATAAAACCTGGCCAGAGCCATGCAGATCCTGCTTGTAGACTTTAATGATGTTGATGTTTGTACTCCAAGATTTCTGTGATTTTAAATCAAATCTGATGTTTAGAGTTTTTACCTGGTACAGTCACTCCACCTGTATCTGGTGTGAAGTCCATGTAAAACTGAGATATTTGGGGACCTTAAAGTTAAGGTCACTCTGTAAGTGACCACTTCCTTAATTAGAAATAATTATTCTATATAACAGTTTTGTTGCAATATAATGTTTTTGTAACGGGGCCCTTTTCAAAACTCTTTAGACAGTGTCCTATAGATGGATTCTTATTTTCTGAGCAACTTCTTGTGTATAATTTGCAAATAAGGTACTGATAATGTGCCCTAGGGAACATTTCAGTCCCTGCTTCAGCATCAGGCTGTGCTGCTGGATTAATTCCTCACCCAGCACAGCCCTAGAACAGCCCAGTTGGATGGAACTCCCTGGGCATATTTTCATGCTGCATATGCAGGAATATCTGTGATTCACAGTATCTGTTCTGGCACTGTTGCAGATGATGTCACACTGTTCAGCACTGGCAAAGAGATAGAAGATGAAGGGGAGGAATATGACATCTTCTGAGATGAAAGATGCTCCAAGAGATACTTGATTAAAAGCATTGAGTTTCCCCTAAGTAGTTGCTTCTGCTCCTTGAGTACAAGCATCTCGTGCCTTCCTTGAGTTCCCATTTCTGAGTCCTGTCTCTCCAGCTCTGCTTCTTCTCTGCCAACTCCACATTTCATTAACACCAAAAATGGTTCCATCTTTGTCCCTAAGACCTTCTGAGAAGTGGCTGCGAAGGAACCTTTGATCTGACACCTTTCACTTCATTAACTTGGAGACTGAAGCCACAGTTGCAGATAACTTTGTTTGTGATGAATTTTCACACTCACTGCAGTGATTCCCTGGTTATTTACATGGGGGCAAATAGGTCAGCCATGAAATGTGGACGTGTATTCCTCCCAAGTGTAATGATCTCATTAAATTGTGTCTAATTGTAATGCAGACCTGTTTGTGTCCTTGCTGAGTGCAGGCAGGACCCCCACCAGTTGTAGATTTGCCATTTTTTAAGACTTGTTTTGAGTCTCTTACATCAATTATTTAACTTAGGCCCCAGCTATGAATAATTTAAAGAGCCTCCAATTCTTACCAAGTAGAGTTGGATGTTTCCCAAGTCTCTTATTTTTTTCATTATTATCCAAGAACTATTGTCTCTGATATTATCTTTCTGTTCCAGAGCAGTAATATTTTTATTGTTTTTGTTTTGTAGAGGCTGTGTATATTAAATTACATTTGGTTCTTGAACATTTCTGACACAACGATAGTGATTCACCAACTAATATCAATAAAAATGAGTGTAGTACATTTGGCTTTGTTGGAGAAAATTAACAAAACCAGAAATGTGATGCCAAAAGATCAAGTAAAAGCAAAACATAATGCCAAAAGATCAAGAAGAAATGTATTTCACAAAGATGAAATATTTTTAATGTATATTAGCACAAAGAATGCGGATTATTTAATCTGTCTTGATAATACCTTTCAACAAATCCTTTAAAAACCAGTTTCCTCTGTAGTGTGTCCCTTTTTGCACTGCTCCTTCTTATTCCTCCAAAGAAAAAGCAGGATGATGGTGGACCAGGAACATGGTCACAGGAATTGCATCATCCCTCAGGGGAGCCATTTGGAAGAGTCTTCAATCAACAGAGCCAAACATGAAGAAAAAGATGGTAGAATCATCTCAGGGATATTTCACTCAAATAAGACTAAGCAGAATTTATGGCACTCTCCCTACTGGAGATGTTTCAAAGCAAGAGCTGCAGTTATTCACAGAGGTACTCTGCTCCTATCTCCTTTAAAAAAAAATAAAAATAAAAACTCTGAAAAAACAATCCAGCAAACAACAAGTCAGATTTCTACTCATCAGCTGTATTTATAAATCTGGTTCCAGAGTTAGGACCAGGAGAAGTTGGTATAATTGTCACTGTGGGAAAAAAAATGTGCACCCATGAGCAAGAGGTTCACTTTTTAATATCTTCATTAATGTCTGCAGGGAGATCAAGCACTGTTATTTGCATTCACAAATAGCACCACAGGGTTAAAAATGAAAATGATTGAAGCAATGCTGTTAAGAAATGAGAACCAGACAAGAGCTAAATGATAAATTATGACAAAATATGGAATTAAAAAGATGGCTTTCAGCAGGGCAAGGACTGATATGATTAAAATTAAAGCTCGATCTTGTGGCTCATCTTTCAGCACACTTTACTCATGTCCTGTCATATCAATGATAGCTGGGTATTTGTTGGAGAAGTTTGCCTGGGTTTTTTAGGGTTTAGTGGGTTTTTAACCAACTGGAATTCATCTGAAGTGTCTGTTGAAGAAGCATTCACAGGTGGGGGTTTTTTGTTGTCTCTGTCTCCTCTTTCTTTTTCAAGTGTGTGCCCAAACACCCCTCCCCATTCTCCAGCACCTGGGCACATGCTGCCTCTTCTCCATCCCAGAACTTCCAGGTTTTATCCTTCAGAGTGTATTCATAAGATCAAGACTCACAAAGTCACGGGGATGGTGCAGAAGGTGAATGCTGAGGTTTTGCCAGTGGCAGAACAACTGTTTTAATTATTTTTTCAATCGTTTCCCGAGCCTTTCTTCACTCTCCAAACAACCTGTAACACACCAACTTTATCTTGTAATACACAATTGCTTATTATTTCAGCTTTATTAAATAGTTCTAAAAGCCCAGTTGAATCATGACCTCACTCTCTTCTTTTTTTCCCAATACCTTGTGTCTTGGAGAAGGCTGATTGCTTTTAGGTCCAGTTTTGTCTAATTTACCATTTTTACTTATCCTCACATTCCTGGGTACGAGATAATATTTGGAAAACATTGGCTGTTTTCCAGTGTGGTGCTGACTGTAATGTGAGATTACTGCTGGATTTTTTTTATTTTAACAACTCGGCCAATTCATTCTTAGATTTGTTCAGAATTCTTGAGTGAGGTCTGGGCTCCTGGTCAGGTGTGACAGGAAGGATTCCCTGCTCCTAAATTCCAGTCCTGCAGCCATCCCTGCTGGTTTCACTGGGGCTCTTCCATGGTTTTGTTTGTGCAAACAACAGTAACTGGAGTTTGTTCCTTGGAATTAGAAGTAGAAAATCATCCTGTATCCATGAGCTCCACATTTTTACTTTGCTTGGAAGTTTCTGGGATGGTGCATCCTTGGCACAAAGTGTTTCTCAAGTCCCCCAAACCCCAGAGTCAGCACAAGCCACTGCAAAAGGTGCCCCATGGAACGTGTCCATCACATCCCTGCTTAGGTCAGCACAACAAAAAAAAAGCCCCAAAATTCCAAATAGCTTTGTTTAGAAAAAATGCTCAGTGATCAAGACCAAACTAATGTAAAACATAACAGTTGTGTTTTTAAATTTGGCACAATTTGAAGACATTGTTTACACTCATTTGCTCTTTCTTCATATCATTATAATAGAGAAAAGCTGCAGGTGGCTTTTTTCTTCTTCTTTTTGGAGAAGGAGTGTTTGGGAAATAGGGAAGGGGTAAAACAATGTTATTAGTCCTTCAGAGTCATTAATATGAAGAAAGAAAAGTGCTCCAAAATGACTTGCTTACAGCTGCAGAACATGTCATGGAGTAAAACCCACCTTCATTAAATGGGTGAGAAAGAATTCTAATTGTTTTGAAGTTCTTATGATCAGTCTCTATGTGCTTCATTGTAACGTGATACTAAAGTGCCTCAATTATGATTTGTATATTTTGGTGCCAGAAGGGTTTTTTTCTTATGCTAAATTATTAAGTTCTGTCAGCTGCTGGGCTGTCATATAGAGATACAGTAAATCACATTATATTTTGTCATGGATTACACAGAGCAATAAATTTGGGAACAGAGATCAAAGTAGTTTCACAATCACATCTGAGTGTAGGAGGGGTGTTTAACTTGTAGAAAATCTGATTTAGGTGAAACTGTTGCAGTTCTTGTGTGAATTTGAAATGAATTTGAATGTTTGCTTGAAAATGAATAAGGTACAAATCCCCAAAAGAGTTCTCCTGTATTTAGTTCAGAGGAGTTAATTCTGACCTACAGCTGCAGGACAGAGAACAGATAAATAATTAAACATTGGGAATGTTAAGAGTCTTGCAATGCCTTATTTATGTTTTTAATTGCTTTGATGATGGAGCAATATATTCCATTTTCTTTTTAATTGGGCCTTTGCTGGACTTGGGACGTTTCTCCTCGCTCAGTAACGCGCTCTGGCTCCGGGAAGTTGTCGCTCTTTTGGGGAAGCTTTGTCATATTTAAAACACAAAAAGTAATCCAACATAATCTTGCTAAGGAGCACTGATGGTTTCAGATCACAGATTTGTTGGGGGATATGGTTGTATTTTCAGTGTCTGTCTTTCCAGCTGCAGAAGCTTAACTTCTGTTGGGCTCTTGTCTAATGATGTAACTTCAAAATACTGAGTTAACTTTGTGATACCAAGTTAATTCAGGGGTACAGAGTTTGTCCTTTGTTCCCACTTCTTCTTCTATTTAATAGCAAAATTCTGTCTTAAAATGATACATACATAGAATGTTTTTCTACTCACTGTCTTCTTTAATAAATGCTTGTTCTTGCCACAAAATTCAACTTAAGACAGCAATGCAAAATCTAAAAATTTCATCCCTATCCCTTTATAATTCTTTCAGGAGTCTTAAAATCTCTCCTTGGCAAAAATCAAGGTGTGTGAATTTAGCTGATAAATAATGATTTATCAGTGCCTGGGTCTCAGAAATCTCCAATTTCTGGAAGAATCGAGTTTTGTAAAGCTCAGATTAAATAGTCTTTAACTGAGTCAAGTTGTGGATCAGTGTCGCATCTTGGGACTATGTGTGGAGGGAGCTTTAGTTTTGACTTGCATCTTCAAAGGTGCTTCACAGCCTGTCCCCTCGTGGTTTTGCTGGCTGTCAGCTCTGTGGGTACCAGAAGAGTCTGGGCCTGAGTGATTCTGGAAACTTCTTTATGTCAGAGTGAGGGAGAGCCCGAGCTCATGAGAGGAGTGAGGTGCCTGCATTTCTCAGGGATAAAGGCAGCTTGTCAAAGCTCAAATAATTCCTGTTGGCTGCAGGTTTTCTTTGTAGAAGCTCTGAAAAAGAACATGCCAGCACTTTGGATGTAACGTCGTAAACTGGGTTTAAATAACCATCTTTGTTTAGTTGGACAGAAGAGAAGAAAAGCAGGAAATATTAAAATGGTAATCCAGGAATGTGATTTAGGGGTCTTAAGTGGAGAGTGCTGCAGTCTCCTCATCTTCACCAGGTTTACTCCATCTTGTTTGAGTGTGGGAAGAATTGTGCCATAATATAAAACCTGACCCCAAAGTTGGTGAAATAGGAAGATAATGAGAAATCTCGACCCCAGCTGCCTGGTGTGATGGATGGCAGATGAGAAGCAGTGACATATGTGATGATCATTTGAATCTCTTCATTTGCAGGAATCTCTTGTCACCACAAAACACCACACTGATTTCACCAATAGTCATCTCACAGATGACTGATGAGAGTAAATCAAACAAAAATCAGCCATCTTTGCCTGTGCTGTCCATGATCCCAGCCCAGAGCTTATCAAACCCAGCAATCTTTTGGCAGAATGTCTGAGAACAGCTTCAGATTAAATCACAATTCTCTGCCAGCCCTTTGAGGGCCTGATGCACTCACCAACATTGTCTTCTGTAAAGGGTAGTTGAAGCATTAAACAATTGCATGTGGCAAACCCAGGCTGTTAATCTGGTTTTAAATCCTTGTCTTGTATACAAATCTGGTATTTTAGGCCAGTTTGTTTGAAATAATGTGCCTGGCTGACAGCAATATTGACTGGAAACCAGCATCAGTGATGCTGGGGAATATTTGGATGCTGAGTAAATCCATTTAGATGAAGGTAATAACTGTGTCCTGGTGCAAGGCTGGTGTAACTTGGGCATCAGCCACCCTGCAGCTGGAGTCCCACAGAAGACTTTCTGGGTGAGTTAAAAATTCCTGTATTTAATTCCTCTGCATAATTTCAGAATTAGTAGAAATACTCTGTTGGTTTAAATGAGAAGCCTGGAATTTGGAGTTTTCCTAAGGCACAGTTTGCAGAAGCAGTTTCTCAGTGGGCCCCCATTAAGCACAGAACTGCAATGTGCTGCAGAAGGGCAATTCTCTGTGCAGGTACTGTCAAAGTCATTTCTATTCATTCTTGGGTTTTTCCCAATGAAAAGTACTTCACACATGAATGAGAGAGTTTTTTTTTCTCCTAAAGATGTATGTTTAATGAAAAAAAATAAAAAGGAAAAGATTTGTAGACCTCCAAAAGTGAAATGTAAAATAGAATATTAATAGGATTTTGGGATTTCTATCATTCATTTTCAAAACCCTTGAAGTCATTTGGTACTTGACTAATTATTCTGTTAACATCATTTTGGGTATTCAACTATTTTTAATGGTCTTTTGGGTGGTTCAGATTACATATTTGAACTGTGTGTGCTATTTTCACTGCTGAACAGGGATCCAGCTTTCATTTTTGTCTGATTGGTGGGGAGAGCAGGAGAAAGAACAGGAGTTTGGTGTAGGAAGTCACCCACTGACAGTGTTAGAGGCACATAAGGAAAATGCATGTTTCAGCCTTTGAGTCAAAATGGAATTTTTATGTACAATCAGATGAACTTTAAAGGTGATCTGCTGATCTCTGAAGTTTAAACAGATATTGTACAGAGAGTTTTAACATGCTTAATAACAGAGATTGCCACCATTAGCCATTCTGAAGGTCATTTTCTTCTGACATCTATCAAATTACACAATCTTGAATTTTGGTACAAAGCATAATGCTGTCAAACTTAAAATAGAAATATTCCAGAATGTGGAGTGGTGTGTTGTTTTTTGAGGTAAATGGGCCCCATTTACATTAGTTCTTTGATGTTAAATTCCTTGCTGCACATCAGAGAACAGTTGCTTCTTCCCTGGAGCAAGTTTTCTTTCTTCTTCTTTCCCCACCCTTTGATTTTTTCCTCCTTTTTTTCTTCTTTTTTTTTTTTTTTTAAGTTTGCTTACACTTTTATCTAACTAATTATGGAGGATCATCTTATGGATGGCCACTTTTAGCTAGTTTCAGGCATTTTGAAAAATGATTCTTTCATAGCTACTGTCCTAAACAGAAAAGTTCTTTAATCTGCTGCTTCTCTATCAGTGAATATGGTGTTGTGTGTGTGTTTGTATATATACAAAACTCTAGTTACAAGAGCTCTTTCCAATGCTGGAAGATAAAGAAACATGGAATTATTCAGGTTGGGAAAGGCCTCTAAGGTCATTGAGTCCAACCATAAACCAAACACTGCCAAGCCCATCACTAAACCCTGATTGCTGGGGTTGGAAGGAGCCTTAAACCTCATCCAGTGCCACCCCTGCCATGGCAGGGACACCTTCCATTGTCCCAGGCTGCTCCAAGCCCTGTCCAGCCTGGCCTTGGGCACTGCCAGGGATCCAGGGGCAGCCACAGCTTCTCTGGGCACCCTGTGCCAGGGCCTGCCCACCCTCACAGGGAAGAATTTTTTCCCAGTATCTTACACAATGCACAGGTTTGTAATGTTTCCAAGCTTCTGAGCAGCTTAATTTTTGATAAATATCCAAGACATCCCAAATGCTCCATGGGTGTTGCTGGAGGATGGAATTGTCCCCGTGGCTGCCAACCCCAGAGTGCAGCTGGAGCAGAGGGACCTGGGGCTGTTCAGGGCATGTGCTCCTCTGAATGGAACTGGAACTGAGAGTTCCCTCTGATACACCTCACACCTTCAAACAGCTTATAAATACTTGGTAATTAGGGTAGGACATGGTGTGCTTTTGTGATGTGGTCCTGTCATGGATCCTGTGCTCTTTTACTGATGCTGTTCTGTTCCATGAAAGGAGAAAGTGAAAATGGGGCTGTGTTAGAAGAGCATCCATTAATTCAGGCACCACATCTGGAGTGCTAATAATTTTATTTTTTTTGTTTTCATTTTAATTTTTTTTTGTTTTAATTTTTACATGAAATGTTTTGTTGAAGTTGATGCAGTTTTGCTCAGCAACCACAATAGAATGTTTTAAGGCTTGTTAAAGAATTACAGTTGGTTTTTCAAACCAATTAACTGCAACAAGGACATAATCTTTTTAATGCAAAAGTGCTCTGTAATATAAAATAACTGCATGTAAAATCATCATAATCAGATAATTTTAGCTAAAATATGTATTAACTGAGTGAAACTAAACAGGAGCTCATTTTTGAATCAGTGGAATCCCTCTGCAGCTTATCCAATTTAAACCTTTTTCATTATAAAAATGGATATTCCAATTGATATTTCTGACAAGCTTCTGCCAAGTGGGAATTTCAGCAGCCACCTCTCACACACGGAAAACTGGTTTCAGACCATTAACTCTATTTGCAGTGCTGCCCATTGCTATAAAAAGAGCTTGCCTTTAATGAACACTGGCTGACCCTCCAAATGTTCACCTTCCACTTGGATTCTTATTCATTATGTTTCTGAAATAGCACCTAACCTGAAAGGGAGGGAATGCCCTTAAAATAATTCAGAAGCAGCTCGTGCTTCCTCCAGCACATGCACCCAGCAGCCAGTTGGAAAAGAAGGAGCCCAGGAAAATGCTGTGTGTGTGCACCAGGCCAGTGTGAACCTTCTCATTTATCAAGATAAACGTGACATAAATCCCCCCTGATGTTCCCTGTCCACAGCTCTGTGTGTATTTACTCATTCCTTAAAACAAAAAAGAGTAAAAAGGCATTTTCTGTGTGTAGCAGTGCTACCTGTGCCCCAGGGAAGGTGGTTTATGTCTCCCTTGGTTACAAAGCAACAGCCTGTATAAAGAGGTACTAAATTGGTTTTAGTTGCAGGTTTTGAGAAAGGAGAAGCTTCATATTTCTGCAGCTAAAGGATGGCAGTGGAAAAGAGGGTGCCCAGGCAGCCCCATGAGTTGGATCTTCTGAGTGCTGTAAATTGTGGTCTCTGCCTTCATCAGAGCTGCTCGTGTGGTTTGTGATGATGCAAGAGCTGCTGGGTGTTACAGACCTCAGGGAAAAGCTGAAGTCAGCAGGAGCCACAGAGTTATGGAATGGTTTGGGTTGGAAGGGACCTTAAAGATCATCCTGTCCCACCCCCTGCCATGGCAGGGACACCTTCCACTGTCCCAGGCTGCTCCAAGCCCTGTCCAGCCTGGCCTTGGGCACTGCCAGGGATCCAGGGGCAGCCACAGCTGCTCTGGGCACCCTGTGCCAGGGCCTGCCCACCCTCCCAGGGGAGAATTCCTTCCCAATATCCCATCTAACCCTGCCCTCCATCAGTGGGAAGCCAGTCCCTCTTTTCCTGTGAAAAGTCCCTCTCCAGCCTTCTTGTGCTGGCAGAGACTGTCCATAGTTTTTAGTGCCACAGGGCCAATATAACCAGTTTTAGTGAACCAGAGCCCATGGAGCTGTGCTTGTGCTATCTCCAGGGGAAGCTTTGGGATCTCAGTACCTCTGAAATTCAGATGCTTCTAATGTTTGGGAATGGAAGAAAATGCAAGAATTTATGGTTTGTTGGTGACTGGGAGACAAAACTTATAAATATTTTGCTAATTGGAAGTTGTTAAAGCCATTGTAAAATAAAATGTTGCAATTCCTTTTAAGCAAACTGGTAGGATATCTATTTTTTGCCTTTAGTTAGGAATAAAACAATGAAATTCAGAGTATCATTCTTTCGGATCACCTCTGTCCTGTCTCTCAGAGGTCAGCCTGATTGTACTCAGAGTGAACAAACAAATTCTAATTTGTTTATGGAACTCATGAGTGGTTCTTTATTATTTATTGGGATTTCTTCTGTGGGTTCAGGAGGTTATAAAGCTGCTTCTATGAAAGATGAGGACTTTTACCCCAGGCAAGTTGAGCGAGAGCAGCTGTAACGTGATCTGTGCAGTGCCTTGCTGATGAGTCCCTCTCCCTTTCTGGGACTAGCAGTAATTTATGCTATTGCTGTAATTTATTTTTTTACTTTTTTTTCTCTAAAGATAAACTGGCAGTTTCAGTCACTTTATGACATGCAGTGGTGGTAAAACATCATCTGAAACTAGGCTGCAGTACAATGGAACGAGTGTTAACGTGGGTCAGCCCCAAGTACAAGGAGAAACAGAGCATGGACAGAGCTCCCTGGGATAGCTGGTGCTGTGTCACCACTCCTTTTATTTATGCACCCCCACCATGGGCCCTTACAGTGTTTGTGGTTCATTTTTGAATGATAAATGGAGAAAAAGTGAAATTTAATTTGTCTGGTGCCCCAGAATTCTTCTAGATGCTGGTTCAAACTGATGTGTATTGCCATTATCTCTGCTTATAACAAAACCAACCCATAATGTTATGTCAAAAATGATGCACAAATTTGATAATTGATTTTGATAACTTTTTTAGTAGATTCCTTAGTACCAACAAACAGATGGAGACATCCATATGTTTCATAATTTTGGAATTTGAAGGGATTGAGGATCTGAAATTGCAATTTCATGTAAAGTTTAGGATTACTTTGAACTGGCTGTAATATTCTTAGGCTGAGCTGCACCTCACAGAGCTGCCCGGATTGCCGAGGATGATTCCAGCCCTACCATGACGATCCGCGGCTCTAAGCTCCTCGATTTATAGCCCAGTAAAATCAATAAGACTCTTTTCCTGCCTGAAATCCCTGGAGTTTGCAGAAATGGAGCCTGAGCTGGATGCACGCAGGGTTCAGAGGCTTTGGGGGCCCCTGTGGGGTTTTTTTGGTCCCCCCAAAGAGGGGCTGGCGGGAGCCGGCGCTCGGGCGCTGGATGCGGTGCCGTAAAACTAAGGACGACAGATCAAAGGTTTGAGCAGGAGGTCAGATAGATTTTGAAAACTTAATCAGCTTAAATTTGCTTCAGAACTCAGCTGCGTGATATTCTGTCCCCCCTAAGAAAATATTTGTCTTAGACACCTGTCCTCAAGTTTGAGAGCCAAGAAGATGAGAGCACCGAGCAGTTCACCTGAGGACAGTGTGGTGGGGCTGGGCTGGGCTGGTTTCTGCAAGAAAAATACAAATCAGGTTTCTCTCCTGAAATAAAATTGCATTTTAAAAATTATTATCACTATTATCAAATTATTTCTGAAATTAAATTATTTGAGAAAAAAAAACACCTTAAAAACTTGTTTTTCCTGGGGTGGAAATATTTGCTGGTTTGATTTTTATATGACCAAGCAGCCTTGTTTTCAGTTTGGTTTATTCTTTAGCTTTGAGTGGGGAAAAAAAAAAAAGCTGGGGTAAGGAAAGAGCTATATGTCCAAGCTGGTTCAGCTGCATCTTGGGTGGATTTTCAGTGTAATTCCCACCTTTCCCTAAGAAGAGACAAGCAATGGGACAAAGGACAGTTGCAGACACAGAACTGAGAGGTGAAGCTGCATCCCCCATGTCACATTGCCTGGGACTTCCTCCTCATTTTTCCCCCCTCTGTTCAGAAACAAATTCATCCTGATAAATTAATTTATGTGCATTGCCTCTTTCCCCTGCCCCACACACACACTCACGCTCTCATTCTCTCCTTTTTTTCCCTTTTTTTTAACGCGCAGAACTCTTTATGTTTTTCTAATAATTGGCAGCAGAGGTACAATTTCTCCCCTCTTTCAAGTGATGAATAGTTGGCCCGAGATCAAAGCCCAGCCCTGGCGGTTTTTTGGCTGCCACAGAAGGGCGTTGGGGCTGGCGCGGGGCCGGCGCTCGGTGATAGGCATGTGGAGGAGGTGCCAAGCCCAGGGCCCGGTGGCAAAGTGTCTGTGCACGTCCTGTGTCTGAGCTAACGGGGCTGTCCTTTGTGTGTGTTCCAGGCCAACAGGCGGCTGAAGCAGACGGAGGAGGAGTTCACCCAGAAACTGGCCAAGTCCATGCAGGTAGGTGGCCAGCAGACAGGGAGCTCAGGTGAACCTGTTCCACGTGGGTGCTTGGTGAAAAGTTGAGTTACTTCTGGTCGTGACAACCAGGAGGAGTCATATCCCGTTGTTAAATCAAACATCCGGTGTCTTCTTGAAGGTTTTAAGTGAAAAAACACAAAGCATTAAGCTGGAAAGTAGAGGTGGGGTTTTTTGGAGTTCTGAATTTAATCTTTTTCATCTCCATCGTCATCTCTTGAGGACCCCAGAGGACTGAGTCGTCCATCAGCCAGGGGGAAGGAAGGTGAGGTGCTCCATCAGCCAGCACATCTCATAGAATCAGGAGCTGTTGCACAGCCAGGACTTGCATTTCATGTTAAAGGTGGTATTTAACATTTCATGTTAAAGGTGGTATCACCCAAGGTTTCTTCATCTTTATCATTGATCCCCACCAGTTCTGCATTTCTGCCCAAAACAGCACTGTGAGGACTGTCAGTGTCCTGGAGGCAGAGTGGTTTAGACTTGAGTTTTTGGTCTTCAGAAAACTCAAAAGATGAAAATGAGTGTTGAATTTACATATATACTTAAAAATGGTAAGGCTGGATGATTTAAACGTACTTCAGCTTTCAGTTTGACTGACAGGTAGTACTGAAGTGTGAAAAATGATGGAGATGCAACCAGAAGTTAAGCTTTTAATAAGAAGAAAATTGCCACAAGGATTTGTGTGGAGGTGTCATTCTCCTCATTGCTCCCAGCCACAGCAGAATGTCTGCTTTGCACTGCAAACTGTGTTTGCAGCCAATAGTCCAATAATAGTCTTTTTAAATCAATGAAAACACTACAAAGAAGGGTTTAGCAGCCTCTAATCTAGACAGAAATGATCAGCAAGACAATAACAAGAAACTGCAAACTTTACTGTTTTAATAATACTGCAAAATATTTAAAACTCTTGATTTCAGCTTTTCAGCTCCTTTGAGTCTTATTCTCTGTAACACTTGTCCAAAACTGTGACTTCAGTTGTTTTGGTGACATTTATTGGCTATCACTTTTTGACACTGCTTTATCAGAATCATTTGCAAATATGTCTTATATTCTATTTCTAAAATTTAACTTCTATTTTTATACATTTATTTGCTTACAGAGAGGTTTTAGAGTCTCCATCCTTGGAGATACTTAAAACCTGACTGATCCTGAACAACCAGCTCTGGGTGACACTTCTTTAAACTGGTCCATTCCACCCTCAGCAACTCCACGACTCTGTGGTAAATCAGAGATAATGTTCTCTTTCCTAAATGCATTTCCAGTAATTTTAAAGTAGTAATTTAGTAATTGTTGAAAGCCTTATTTATAAAGAAAGAAAGAAAGACACAACAAAAGAAACTCCCCTTTTTTAAAATCTTTTCATCTGAATCTGAAAAGCAGGAAATGATTAAAGCTCAAAAAAGTAACATTTAATCCATGTCAGACCTGAAGGAAGAGATCCCTTCCATTGCTACCTCTATTTTACCTTTTGTCATTGTCACCCACATGTGAGTGGGATCAAGGCAGCCTCTCCATGCCAGACACAATCCAGTGTCAATACAAAAATGGTTCTTGGTCCATTTGTTAAAGACAGTTGGAATAATTGAAGCATTTCTGAATTTTTAGGCAAGGGCTGAGGGAAATTGCTTTAATTGTTGCAGCGGGAACACATAGGTAGTGTAGGGCAAGGTAGGAACTTTTTAACCTAAATGTCATAATAAATTTTGTCAGACTGACAAAATTTATTATGTCATATAATATTTATTGGCCTGCAGAACATTCTCAAGATTTGGGGACATGTTTTGTATTAAGGTGGCTTTGCTGTTGCTGGGACATTTCACTGGTGAGAGCTGGACCCAGTTCCTCAGCGCTTTTTGGGTCAGGCACAACACACCCATCATCTGTCAGGGCTGTTTGGCTCAATAAAACAGTTTCACCCTGATGTCTGAATTTCTTTACTTGTGTGGGTTTAAATCAAATCCCCCAAGTTACTTGGACAGGCTTGGCTTTGGGGTTTTTTTGTAGCTCACTGTTAATAATTGGTCGATCGCAACTTTTCTTGTGGTCGCCTTGCTGACAACATCTGTCCAATCTTTCTCTCTGTGGCCTCTTGGAACATTCACTTTTAACACCCACACAGAGAAGATATTTCAAGAAATTTCCTCTGAAGTTTATACAAAGTAAATAGAAATTTTTGCTCTGAAAAGTACTGCACAAAGCAGATCTTTCTTCATCAATTCCTGCTGAAATTTCCTTGCTTGGATTTCAGAACTCCTGTGCTAGACCAGGATTTCAACCCAGTAAAAGCTTTAAATCTCAGGTTTGTGTTATGTTGAGGAGTTTGCTGCTTTGTTTTCTTTTTAAAATGACAAAATGGGACATACTCAAAATGCTGTAGTTTTGCATGGCTTCAAGTTGTTATCTCAATAATTTATATGATCCATTGCTTTCTTCTGCTTTCTCCTGTGTATTACACACCTGGTAAAACCACATTTCTGCAAATTGTCTGTCTTCTAAACAATTACCTGAACTGCAAGCCCAGAAATACTTCTTAATCCTAGCTAAAGAGGGTTTTCCTATCCAGATAATCTCTAGACTTTGGCATATTGGTCTCAAAACCCCTTCCTTTTGATGGGTATTATCTTTTGAAACATGTATTTCTTTTTTAGAAAAGCAATACAGAAATACAAAGGTAGGTTTTACACATAATCTGGGTTACTTCCTGGGCTCTTCAGGTAGGTAAAGAGAAATAAATTTACTACACAATTTTAATCAGGCTTTTTCCCCTTTCCCAGTGATTTTAGTACCTTCATTTCTAGCACAGTTCTTCTTATACTAGTCCTGGCTTATTATTAGGGGTTTTTTAACTTTTTTTTTTTTTCAATAACCATGTAATTTATATAGATAAATATTTCTCTGCCAGTGAGGAGGCCTGGCAAAGTCTAAGCACTCTGGTAGTCTCTCCCTGAAATGCCTGTGTGCTAAAGTGCTTTTAGAATTATTCTATAATATGCTGCTACAGCAGCTTAACCTTAAGCTTGAATATATACATTAAAGTCAGTGACTCTCCCACATGTTTAAGTGCTTTACTGGGTGATGACATGTCAGTATAAAATTCTGTAAATATGCCTAAAGGATCAGGGTTAGTTATGACTTTCCCCAGTGATGAAAAAGGTAAAACAAATACAATTCAACAAATGAGGAGTGAATCACCTACAAGGTCTAGATGAAGGTCCTGGATGTGGAGTCAGGTCCTCACTGTATTGCTCAGCAAAATCTTCTCCTTTCAGCAGCTCAGAAATGTCACTGTCAGGTTTAAATTTCAGTCCAGTGTGTGAATGTGGGCGTTTTTCTTCTCAGCAGTATCAAGGTGTAAAACATCCCCCTGGAAAAGGAGCAGCACCATCCCAGTGTAAACTCACACTCCTGCTTTCAGAGCCGTGCAAGACGGGGAACAGGCTCCAGTTGGAGGATCACAGATGTGCTTTGTTCTCACGAGTAAATATTTTGGAATGTCACACTGGAAAACACTTCCAAATATTTTGTGTTCAGTGATTCTTGTCATTTACAGCCTTGCTCTATTCCTTTTCTCTGCGTGGAATCCCACGCCCTGCTAGTGCGCAGTGTGCTAATTCCAAACACCCAGCTCACACAGCAGAGCTTGCCATCCCCATATTTATATTAAAAAAATGCAAAATACATGTCTTTTATTGAGGGGAGCTTCAACATGCTGCTTTCTTTTCAGGAGATAGCTGAACTGAAGACAACCATTTCCTTCCTGACAGAGGAGAACAGCCGGCAGCAGCTTGAGGTGGAGCAGCGGCTCCAGGAAGCTGCACAGAAGTTGGAAGATGAGAAGCAGCAGCTGATGACAGATAATGACAGAGCAATCAAGGTAATCTGGGGATTTCAGTCGCTGATGCTGCTGCCTGGGTGAGGGTAATTAAAAGTTCTGAATGCAGGGATGGTTCCTGTTTGCACAGAGCTCACCCAGACGTCCCCAGACCTTGCCTTTGATGGAGATGATGAGTCAGGCTCCCTTTCCTCTAGCTGATCCTATGCCTGCATAAAACGCCTGGATTTGGCAAATCTAATCCATCCACGTCAGTCAAATACTTGAATCTTTCCTGTTCTCTTTCCTTTTGTACTGGCCCTGATGTTTTAGTGTATTTTCAGCACCTTTGTGCTGTGCTTTCAGGGCTTGAAAGAGAGGAAAGGTGAAAAACAGGAGAGTGAGGCAGCAGCATGGCTGGGCAGCAGCGTGGTTTGCACAAACCTTCCCAACTTTCATGTTTAAGGCTGCATTGAAGGAAGGTTTGTCCTTAGCTTCCACTGAAAAATACAAGCAAAGTCTGTGCTGAATGTTAAAGGAATAAAGTATTTGTTATCTGTAGTTTTATACATATTTTATTATATTTTTATACATATTTTGCACCAGAATTCCATTCTTTGGCCTTTCTCGTTGTTTTAAGAGACTGAATAGCCAGATTGTTCTTGCTGCTTTGACACCTTGACTCAAAGTGGCTGCAGAGAATCCCACCTGTAGAATTGAGCAGAATTGGCTTTTAAACATTTTTTCTTCTCAGAGTATTAATGGGAGCAATTTTGAAACTGTCATCAGCTCTGTTTGACAACAAAAACACCTCATGAGAAGTTGTATAGAAGAATGAAATTCCTTTTCTTTTCCTTTGTAAGGACATTTAATTGTACCAAAGAATGACAGTGTAAAATGTAAAAAAACTCATGAAAAAATGAACTCCTTCAGTTTGCATAATATTTTTTTGTGCCTAAAAGATACCATGGAAGTTTTTAAAAGTTGGAAATCCATTGAATTATAGTGCAGTTAATGCTGCCCTCTATATTGGAATGACTTGCATTAGGTTGTCATTACTGTCTCATCATCTGCAGAGTGGCTTTTTCCTTTCTTTCACTGATTTTTAATTATCATTATCTTTTCTTAAGGAAAATGTCTGCCTTTATTTGTGTAGGAAAAGAATTTTCTTTCTGATCATTCTGTGAAAGGTCTAACTATAAAAATGCTGGCTCTAATCTGTTATGCAGGTGGAATCACCACAGGTAGGTTATTTTATCATCAGGCTCTGCAGATAGAGCACAGATAAATCACATTATTTTCATACAGGTGAATTTTTACCACTTAGGAACATGAACTGTTTGTAGTTCACTTTTCCAGTGGCCACCAAGATTTGCAGAAATCCCGTGACAGTGGAATCATCTTCCACAGAGTCAGAAATACACAGTAATTCAAGTTATCATGGTGCCTTCTTGATTACATGTTGGAAAAACATGGTTTAGACTCTTAAGCAGCATTTTTCTTCTGGTGCAAACTCTGCCCTTGAATTTCTGGATTCTGAAGTTACACGCAGTGGAATAATTCAGCTGTTGGCAACACCAGTTTTTGAACAGTAATGATTATAGGTGGTATGAAACCCTTCTGCATGTAAATCTATTATAAACTTCATTTTGATGTTATTACTTCACAATGTAATGAAATCCATAAAAACCACAGGGAAATTCTGCACAGGATTTCTGAGCAGTGTCCCAGGGAGTTTTTAGCACTGGTGCTGGAAGTATGTTTTAAAAGATTTTGTCAGCTTGGAGAAGAAACTGGAGGAGCTGTTTTGCTTGGAGTTCTTGAATTTTGTTTAGTATCATTAATACTGTACTTTAAAAAAAAATCTTCCTTTGAAACCACTGATTTAATGGAAATTTACTGAAATCCAGATACCCAAGGAGAAAATTCCTAGGAAGCTAAAATGCTGTGTATACTTCTGGAAACAGAAAAAGGTGGTTTTAATATTTGATCACTTCGTATTTTTAAGAACCACACATATTTCTAGGCAAGCATATGCAGAAATACTTTGCTTTTTATTAGCCTGGGGCAAAAAAAAAAAAAGGGTTTTGGTGAAAATGGAATCCTGGATGTCCTGGAGATGGGGAACAACATCTAACCTAGGGTAAGCTGAAGACCTTGAGGGAAGATTAAAGAAACATTCTACAAACAAAGCAATTCTTAATATAATGTAAGCCTTTGAGGATACTCAGTGTAGTAAAATCTATTGAAAATACTATCATTAAAAAACAACCTTTGCTAAATATAACATTAATTTAAACTAACATTGAGGAACAGATTGCAATTTCCTCTGTTGGTATTGGGTGGCTTCCTGTAAGACCTTCCAATTATTATTTCCTTTCAAAGAGAGAAATACATTTTTACAGAAACCAACTGGCTCTCAGAGAAGTTTTGGATTTAGGCAGTAAAGTGATATCCAGATGTGGATGCCATAATACATGATTTTGATGTTAATTCAAATTCCTGACTCTCTTTGCTAGTAGAAGATTTCTGATTTGTTATTATTGCACAATTGCATCCATCTCCTTCAACTCAATATTTTTAAGGTAGTATCTTAAATATTAGTCAAAAAGAGTAAAAGAAACTTTCAAGAACGTTTTGCTTCTTTTGACAACCTAAAAACCCAATTTGAGCAAGGCTTTTGCCTTCAGGTGGCCTCAGTTTGGGTCAGTTTGAGACAAATGCCTGAAGGCCTTGGCACTCTGTGTTAGGTCTGGCCTAAGGGCAAGTCAGACTTGTCATCACTCATAGAATCAGGATAAACCTTTGGCTCTCACATTCCTCTCTTGTGGCTCACAGGGTGACCACTGGGTGCCACAGAGCAGCAATGTCTCCTGGCAGATCCCAAAGCAGCTGAGAGTGACCCCAAACCCAGCTCCTCCTCAGTGCCATGGACATGTCCTTGCTTTGGGCTCACCAGGAGTTAAATTCAGAGCAGAGCCCAAGGACACTGAGCTGGGACAGAGGGGAAAAGGGCAGAGCTCACCTGGTCACTGAGCTGTGCCTCAGCTGTGCTCAGCCCAGAGATCAGCAATCACAATCCCAGGACCAGCTGGGATCAGAGCTGTGTGATGTTTTCCAAACACCCTGCAGATGTTTAGAAAGCCTGCCTGAAGTGCCATGTCTGGTACCCCTTTGTGATGCTTCAGGCTGGGGTTGCAGCTCTCCAGTAAAGGGCTGGCACTGAACTGGGAATATCTGGGCAGGAGCTTCCTTGGCCACTGATGTGTGGGGTAAACTTTTTTTCTTTTTTTTGTTTTGATGTTTCTTGCATCCTCATAGTGACCTACCCACAGCAGCCTGGAGCTTGATAATTCCAACAGTCAGAGCCTTTACCAAACTTCTCTGCTGCTTTTGGTTACTGGACTGGGCAGAACAAGAAGTTGGTGGCATCATAAAGATACCTTGAGGTTATTTATGAAATCCCAGCCTTGGTTGTTCAGGCTTAGTTGTTCAGCTTTTTATGAAATCCTTTTGGATCCTGGGATTGGAAGTACAAAACATTTCCTGGGATTGGAACTGCAAAACATGTTCAGAGCATTTTAATGCTGAAGTTGATGGCCAAGTGGGGACTCCACATCAAAAAGTAGATTCTGGAAAGAAATGGATGATGGAGAGCATACAGTGACAAACCCACAACAGAAAAGGGGGAAAATGCTGCTTTTTTTGCCAGATGAACCACAATTGTTGTTTGATTCCTGTTACAGATTCTAGGATTCTGTTAAATCCCTGAATTAACACCAAAATTTCATTAGCAAAGCATGGTTGGAAGATGACATATTTCAACACTTTGTATGTCAGCCAGCTTATGATCAGATTAATTCTGTTAATAAATAAGACTTAAAAGATTTCTAGGAAAGAATGGCCTATAATAATGTTCCCCTTCATGTGAAAAATTTTGAAACAGTTGTTTTTCTTTGTTATGTTTAAAAATGTTGAGAGGGGGAAAAAAAGTCAAAGTGTTTTATAGCCATAGCAGAACAAAGGGAAAAACTTTGGGGTTTAAATTGTCTGGGCCTTTGTGGGCATTGAGTATTCCTGACATCCTATATTTGTTAAATGCTGCTGTATCTTGGAGCCAAAGGATCTTTTCCTCTGGAAAGTACTGAGGGTTTTATCAACACAGTGAATTTCTTCCATGCAACTCTAAAAAATACCAAATTTCTCTATCAAAACCATGTGGTTTTGAAAATTTGATGCACAATCTAATTTTGCTTGTAGTTCTATTTCATCATCAGCCATGGTTATTAGCAAATTCCACTGGTAACTACAAATAATATTCTTTATTAAAAGGAAAAGCACATTAGGTCTCTGGGAACATTAACTGAGTGACTGCAGCCCTGCAGAGGTATTTAGTTTTTTGTCCTCAAAACACCTTTTGGAGCACCAGCATTGCACTCTGCCAGAGCCAGGGTTGGAGTTGGTAATAAATAAATAATTCTAGTTTATTGTTTTAAAAGTCCCAAGCAAAGGTAAATCTAAGTGGCTTAAATGCCCTTAATTAGTGCTTATTAAGGGAGGAGAGGCATCTGAGAGCACCCAACCTAAGCTGCCCTGATCTGGAGAAGAAGCATTTTTAGTCCTGCTTTAAAAGTGAGACAGGAGGGCAAAGCCTTGACTTCACCCAAGGTTTGTGGCAAAGGTGGAAATTAAGGCTGTAATGACTGGTGGTTCAGGAGGCTGTGATCTCGTGTAAGTGACAGCACAGAGGACATTAATTAGGGAAAAAAGCCCTGAAAGCTTAGTGTAAACTCTAAATGAAAATCTAAAACTTAGGGTAAAGGTATATATTGTGTCAAGGACATTTTGGTAAGGGAGTCTTGACTTGCTTTATTCCCCAGGATGCACTGAGGTGGCAGAAATAACTGCTACAACCTCAGCTCCTAGCTCAGGTTAAATTTTGTCAACAGGCACACATTATGGATAAGATTTCTAAGATATTTTGTTGATTTTCTGTTTTAACTTGGATGAAGGTTTTTTTTTGGTTGGTGTTTTTTTGTTGTTGTTTTTTTGGTTTTTAGTTTGTTTTGTTTGTTTTGGGGTTTTTTTTTTTTTTTGCTTTTTCGGGGCTTTTTGGGGTTTTTTATGGGTTTTTTTTTTAGCCAGCAGTGCCTGTAGAAAGGAGGTCAGCATTACAGTGTTGGCACTGGCTCATGTCTTGTAAGACATCTGGTCAGAACATGCCCCACTGTTGGTGGTGGCTGTGTGGCCACAGCCGTGCCAGGCGCTGTCAGTCACCGCGGAGCCTCGCAGATGTGAGTGTCACAAAGTCCTCCAGAGGCACTTCCAATCCTTCTAATTGCCTTTGTTCCCAAACATTACCATGATAAACCATTTGGCATGGTGAAAGAAAGACTTGTGAGGGATCATCTTGGTGTTAAATACGTGGAGTGCTTTTTCATGGATCTTTATTTCTTTGCCACTGACTTTAGCCTGTAATAACACTCATAATTCTGCAGTGTCTTTTATTAGCAGGGAATTACAAGGCACCAGCACTGGTGTTTTAGCATTGGAAAGCAGACCTTAAAATTTACCAGGCAAATGACTTTATCTTGCTCATAACTTCCTATATTCTGTTTGATCAGCAGAGGAAGTCACATCTTCCAAAAGAATAGGTAAATTAAATCTGCAGGTCGTTTATGGCTTTGCTTTCTCTGTTCCATGGGGTCCAAACTCTGAAGCACCTGTTTTTCAGAGTTTTTGTTGATGTAAATAGTAGTTTCACCCAAATTCTGTCTGTTAGAGAAATGAGGGTTTAGCCCTGAGGTTTTCAACTCTTGCTTCAGCTCTGTCTCTTGGTTCCATTACCTGGTTATCTTTAAAAGCCTGTAGTGACACATTCCTTATATACAATAATTGAAATAGGCTGACTTTCGTGTTAAGCTTAGATAGCTATTGATCACAACTGAAATTCTGATTTTAAAAACTCTTCCTTTCAAAACCATCTCTCTTTTTCTGCTGCCACAGAAATTATTTCATTGTCTGAAGCATAGTACCTTCTCTTCAAAATTACAGGGTTTCAGATGTTTGGCCAGCCAGGCAATCCGAGTGGCTGAGCATCTGTAAGTACTTTATAATATCTTTGACATGCTTTGTGAGGCAAAGAATTGAGTCATCTTTTTTTTTCCTGCAGCAAACTTTGCACTCTGGCATTTTTCTTGACTTTTCATGTCTCAACACATTGAAGAACTTACCATGGCCAACAGCAAAATCAGACTTACAAGTTTTATAAAAGACTAGAGCTAGTGCCTGCCTTTTCCTCTGAACTGCAGTCCAGATTTATCTGACAGGTTTAAAAGTTGGTAGTTTTACTTTTTCCTACATTATCATTGTTGTCCTCAATGTTTTATTTTCCCTCCAGAAGGCACTTTGCTGCATGAAGTCCTTTTTATTCCTTGTTAGCTCCAGAAGGGATGCCACCTGTCTCCAAATTGTGGAGTTAAAGATTCTATAAATGCAGAATAAAATATAAAGTCATATACAGCTAAACTGTCTTGCTTTTAATAATGTGGACTACACAAATTTTGCACTGAAAAATGGGGGAAAAAATTCAAAACCAGCCATAAAATTCACTGCTTTTAATTGACAAGACAGGAGTAATAACACTAAGAGGGGTCCTGGGTAATTAAAAAGGGGCAGACAAAACACTCTTATTATTAAGTGTTAAGTAATACTGATATAAGCCCACACAGTTTGTAAAGAAGGGCAGACAAGGTTTAGAGCTGAGTTACAAGAAAATGGAAATCAGCTTTTTTAAGGCTGCTGTGATGCTCGGAGTTTACTGCTGCATTTCAAAGACGTTTTTCTCTCCAAAGACTTTTCTGTGGAGGAGAAAGTGGTGCTTAAAAAAGACAGAACTGGGGAGATACCCAGGAGTTAGGAGGCAGAATGCCCAGGAGGAAGAGCCTGTGCTCCAAGGTCTGGGACTTTACTGGAGAGGGGGGAAAAAAAAAGATAAAGATAAAAACAAGTGTCTAATGCCGTCCAAAGACGAGGCATCTGTAAAACAGTCTGTGCACAGGGCTGTGTAGGCTTTCCAAGGGCTGTGCTTTGTTCCAGTTCCAGTGAGTTCCTGGAACGCAGCCTCCTTCCCTGCTCCTGGAACAGCCTTGACTGCAGGGCTTCTCCAACCGTGGAGGTGGAAACACAATCTGTGTGAACCACGGATTCCACCAACAAAAGGGTGCCGGGGAAAGCGACGTCTTCAAAGCGAACCTTCCGCGGGCCACAAACATTTATAACTCTGCACTGAAGGGTTTTAAAGCCTGGCACAGCAAGGAGAGTTGCAGGGTTTGGCAAGCAGGGGTTTGGGGATGTGGACCTGCTTTGTTATCAACATCTCTTTTCCCTCTTTCCTCTTTTCTCTTTTCTCTTACGGCCTGGCTCATCCCAGGGGCGAGCTGGAACAGCACCAGGTTGCCCTGGCTGATGCCATTGTGCCTACACCACTTCCAGCATTTGTGTCCACATCCTTTTTTTTGCAGAGCTGTATGTTGCTTTTGATTTTTGTGCTAATCGTGGTGCTGGCTGCTCCAGGGATATCAGCAGGAGAGAGTCACTGAGGATTTCAGCTTTGTGCATTAAAATGCTCCTGCCAAAATGAGTGTTGACTTAAGAAATCTTCAGATTCCACTTAGAATTTTCTGCTGGCTCTCCAGCTTTATATGTAACTGAAACTCAAGAAGATCAAATATCAAGAGTGTTTTTTAAAAAATGACTGGCTAACACTTTTGAATGGCACATCACAGGGAAATAGAAATATCTTTGTTAAACTTCACCATTTTCATAATAGTTGGGCTTTTCTTAAGTGTAACAAGAGAAACTTGGAGAATCTGATACCTGTGCATGGTAACTATTTACCAATATTTAAAGGCAGGGTAGGAGAAGAATCAAGTGGTCAGCAGCACTCTTAGACTTTTTGAAAGGCATTGCCTTAATTTTCTATAACTGGAATGTTTTTTCCATCCAAAATGAAAATACCTATTGTTTTGTTAGCATTAAAAGATTACTTACAAAGAGCTACAAAAGGAAAGCAGCCAAAGCTGCCATATTCCTGCCACTTTCTTGCGTCAGCAGAGCTGCGAATAAAAGAACTTTCCAAGTTACAGTGCTGCACTTGAAAAGGGAGAAAAGTCTGCGGCGACTTTTATCTGTGTGTTCAGCAGATCAGATGGCAAACTCACCCCCAGAGCTGAGCAGGGGAGCAGCTCCTGCCTTTCTCTGGAGCCCCAGTGGTGTGAAACAGCACCAGGTAGGACATCAAAAGGTCCAAATAAAAGCGTAAAGTTTGGGGTTTTTCAAAACACCTGTCTAATTAGCTCAGCTCGGTGTTTGCCAGCTCCAGCTCTGACTTTCTCACAGTTGTGTGCTCAGCAGAAGTGGCTTTTTCATCTCAGAGATTTGGGTAAGAGGTTAAACCTACAGACACTGTCACCAAACCTGACCCGTCGGCTCCTCGGTACAACCCTATCCCATTTCCTCGCCGCATCAATCGCCCCATTGTGCCCAGCTAGGAAAGGTGAGGTGGAGCTGTTAGCCAGCTTTTTCTAGAGGGACGAGATCATTTTAATTGAGTGTTATTATCAGCCAGTCCTTGTGGTTTGACATGGATTCAAAGTGAAGCTGCTCATCCGCTTAGAGAATGCGTAGGCACTAATGGAATAACCTCAGCGAGTTTTCGGATGCCTCCATCCTCAGGGAAATTGGTTTGATTTGCCCTTCAGTGGAAATTTTGTGTACTGTTGGCAGCCAAAATAGCACTGGAGTCCAGAAGCAAAAAAAAAGTCTATTCTGTGTGTTGCACTCTGCTCCTTTTCCCACTAAAATTTGTACAGTGAGTATTTTCTGTTTGTACACCTCGTTGCCTTTCAGCCCAAGGAACTTGCCTCTGTGTGCTCATACAGCACGTGTGTGTATAATAAGGTGGAAAACTAGATTAGTTTTATTGAAAATATACTTCATTCATCGAGCCTGTTGCATGTGGATATGCATTTCATGTCCATCTTCCATCCTGCATTGCAGAGTGGGGTGCCTTTCCTGGGAGCAGTTCATTGTTGCTGATTCTTGCACCATCATGTCTCGATTCACTGATGAGCAGGATCTGAGACAGTAAATATTTGATTTGTTGACCCTTGAAAATATGCATGAGGAAGACTGAGGGCTTGAGGCTTATGGAGAAGACTGTGAACCTCAAAGCTGAAGCTTTTTCTGAAGTGTTTCTGTGCAGGCATGTGTAGTTTTGTATCTTTGGCCTCTTCAGGAAGCCTGACTGATTTATGGGGCAAAGAGAGTTCACCTGTTTTCTTCTTCAGGGGTCTGTCTATGAAATTTATTCTCAGAAAACTGAAATAAGTTGCCTACAGGATAAAATTTAGGACTTTAAATGAATTTCTTAGCAGCACCCCCTCCAAAACTGCCAGATATCAGAGGAGTGGAAGAGCAGTAAAGCAGGGGTGAGTCAAGCACAACCAAAACCTTACTACTCTGAGTAAGGAGGAGGACACAACCACTTTTTAACTTCTTGTTTCTAAAACTGTCTCTGCTTATTTTTAGTTTAAGCCTTCACAGCACTGAAGTCAATAACTTCCATTAAATCAACATGTTTTAATAATTATGAAACCGAATTCTTCAGCACTGGTGCACCTTCATGTACAAATCTAATTCCTGATAGAACTCAAAGAGTGACCTGCAGTGGTGTTGGAGCTGCTTCACCAGCCTGGACAACCGGCTGTGAGACCCAAAATTTGTATTTCCAATGCTGAATTTGTCTCCTGTGTTTGGCACCTCCAGAAAATAAATCATCAGTGAAAACCCCGGATTGCCAATTATGAAGAGTTCATTAAGATTTGCTGAAGTTCAAAGCAAAAACACCAGTTCCTCACAGGTCAGGGCAGCTCTTCTAATGGTTCTAATTCTTCTAATGCTTTGCCTCCAGCAGCAGCTCATCCCCAGAACCTGTTTATTTTTCTGCCAGGGCTGTTGGCAGGTGAATAGAGTCACATCAGATCACCTCATTTGTATTTTATGCTGGAAACCCATGCCCTGGATATGCCATTTTCCTGGCCCAGCATGGCATGAGATCATGGATTTCAAACCAGGCCACGTTGGCCATAGAAGACAAAACATGCAATGCCCTGTTCACTTCCCTCTTGAGATTTGCCAGGAAGTCCCAGTTTAGTTTTGCCCTGGGGTTTGCTCTTTCACAGTTCAGATCATCCCAAAGGAACAAAGCCTGGTGTGGGGAGGAAGGAGAGCATCACTCATCGTGTCCTGAAAACAGATCAGATCATTTGAATTACAAAAAGGAGTGGATGCAAGTTCTTCTAGAACCAGATCAGGGGAAAACAAACCAGTCCCTTTTCTAGGGAAATAATTCATTAGGACATAGCAGCACCAGAACTTCACGCAGATATCCTGTGGTTTAGGAAAACACATCATTTGTGTTCTTGCCAGGTGGGCAGTGGTGCTGGTCCAGACTCACAGAGTCATTAAGGTTGGGAAAAACCTCTGGGATCATTGAGTCCATCCAGGCTCCTGAGAGTTGCTGTCTCAGCAGCACAACATTTTCATTTCAATGGAAGGTTGTGCTATCTTTCTTTTCAACTAAAATTGTTGAAAATGTGTTAATCCCTGAAGTGCTGTAATGTTTTCCTTTCCTTTTTGCCACGTGAGTGCCCAGGGACTGCCAGGAGCTCCCACCTGTGGTACCATGGACCTCCTTGGCTTTTTCATTGCTGCTGCCAGCCTGACCCCCTTGCCACCCTGCACCCACCTTTCCACAGCAGGATCTCACCTGGAGGACACCCAGAAGAGGATGTGCTCACTCAGGGAGGGATGATGCCCACAAGGAGTGTCCAACCCCCTGCACCCTCAGCGGGAGCCCCGGGTGCTCTCCCTGCTCTGCTCTCTGCCAACTTCGTTATGAAAGAAGGGGTAAAAGTACAAACAGGAACACTGAACATGAAAAGTGAGTTTGTTTGCTTACTGAGAAGCCTGGCAGGGGCAGAATGGAACTGTATAAATAAAAACTGAGGCTGACAAATGTTAGGTACCTGCAGGAGCACCTGCACCACTGAACCAAGCCAGGACTCTGCAGGCAGCTGGAAGGAGAAGTGCAGGGTGGGTATTGACCCTCTCTGCCTCCAGAAAACAACCCTATGTGTATTTAAATTCCTCTTGCTTTTGTTTCTACTGTCAATATCATTCACATCCTTTCCAGTTTTGCACTTGTAGTTCAGCAAGGTAGAACAGCAATTACTGAAGACTATTTAACAATTTGGATATTATCAGTTGATTTTAATTGTTTGCCTGGAAACACTTTGACCACAGCTGTGCTCTGAACTCCAAGGAGGGACTCCTACCTGCTGTATTGTTTTCTTCCTGCTACCAGAGTAACACATCACTTTTACTCAGTGTTTGTGTCTATTCATAACAATTGTATGGGAATGTGTGTTTGCAAATGAAGTTTGGTGTTGCTGAGCACTCATTTGTGTTTCTAACTCAGCCTTGTGGTGGCTGTGGAGAGCTAATGTCCCTTCTCCATCTCAGCAGAGGCCAAACTCATTTGTGCTTCCTTATCAGATCCTGAGCTAGATCAAGATTTAGGAACTTAACCAGTACTGGAATTCTCAGATCTTTCACATTGTGCCATATTTCTTGTTTTTTCTGCAGTTTTTGTCTCAGTTGTGATAAGGGGAAGGTTTTGGGATGCATGAAGTAGCTGTGCAGTTTGGCTGAGAGACATTAATGTGGAGCTGCACAAATGAGAAACTCATGATGCATCAGAACCTGATCTGTTTTCTGTTATTTTTAGTCCTGTTGCATTTTTAAGATGTTGTCCATATAGGAATGTTTGGAGCTATTTACATATATATTTTTTAAAGCTTTGTGTGCCTTTAGAGGGTATCTCAGCTGCCTTGTCAGGACCCTGTGGATGTTCCTGGGAAGCAAAAGCAGGGGGATATCTTGGGGATGCCTGCTGGAGTCACAGCTCAACAGAACTTGTGCTGGGTGGGACTGAGCTCCTCTCTGCCCGTGCATTTTCCTGTAAGACTTTTCTGCCACAGCAGAAAGATCTTCACACTGAAACAGCAGAGTTTCAGCTCAAAACTGGGTTGAAACAGACTTAACAAAAAACCCCACAAAAACAAACAAACAAAGCCCAAAAGCTCTCAATGGAAATCAATCTGCTTTGTCACAACTGTGATAAGAGCTCTTGACACCCCACTAAAACTGTATCTGAGGCCCAGCAATAGCTTTGGTGAGTGTTTTCCCCTCTTATCCTCTTCCTAGCTTTCCTAAGTTACACCCTATTCTTACCTCTCCTGAAGAAACTGTTAGCACCATTGAATGTTTGAATAATTGTTTTTAAGGGAAACAAAACCAATGCATTTAAACTAGACAAATTCTGTTTTTTTTAACCGATTATTCCAATTCAGCTGTAAAGAATACAACAGAGTTAAAGAAATACAGTGGTGAGGACTCCCAGAAACGAATTGTGCAGGAATTAGAGTAAAATGTTTTGTATAAAGAGCTATCAGAAATATTTAAATAGGTCATGGAGCCTGACATTGTTCCTTGCTATGTGTGTATGTGTCTGTCTATCTGAAATATTCTGCACTACTTTGGTAGAGCTCTAAAATGGACTGAAAAACTTCTGAAGAAACTGAAATAGATCTTCCCCATGTCTAATTTGGAAAAAAAAAAAAAAGAACTTAAGGGATTTTAGAAATGTTTAGAATCATTGGCATTATGACAGCAAGAATCTCTGTCATAACGTCATATGATTAACTAGATCAGAAACGTTCTGGGATGTTCTGATCAGTTATGTTAATGCCTCTTTTAAAAAGTATAAAGCTAATGCTCTATAAAATAGATACTTGAAAAACAGTTTTGGTTTTCCTCAGGCTACTGAGATTAGAGTTTCGTAATCTGTTTGACCAGCTGCAGAGGACGTTCTGTTTCATTTTTTCTTTTTAAGTAAATGAGCTTCATCTCAACATGATTAAAAAGTAAAAAAACGAATCAGCCTTCAAAAATACTCCGTTTTCACTCATACTTTTAAATAGGAGCAACTGCATTGTCATGTCTTGTTGCAAATGTAATTGGGTTGGAGGTCATTAAAGACTTTGCATAAAAGAATTTCCAAGTTTCCAAGTGTGCATCCTCCCCTGTCAAGAATAGCCCCATTTTTGGCTTCCAGACATAATTTTAGCAGATATTACTTTGCTGCCTCTCACATCTCACATGTGTTGAGTCAAGCTCACTCTTGTTCAGTTCAAAAAGCAGTGGTTTGCCTTGCGAGTTAATTTTGTTGATTAAGGTTACTTTGAAAGGTAAAAAGGCATTATTAGATTTCTTTGTGTGTGCCTGTGTGCAAGAAGATGTGTGTTATTTTATGTAATGGGAGAATTGCAGCAATACTGAGCACTTGATTGCACAAAATAAATAGCTTTTCTTTCATTCCTAATGGGACTCAGATTAGCCTATTGATTAGAAATATCTGAACCTTTCATATTTCTGTTTTAAAAGAGCATAACAAAATAAGAGGCTTTGTAAGGCCTGTTAGAAATGTTTCTATTTCCAGGTCTTTGTGAGGAGCAGTGCATTTTAAAGAGACATTTGTAGAGCATCAGGGATCTGCTGGAGCCTCTGGACTGGCTCCAGGTGTGAAGTATCTGAACACCCACTTAAAGTGGCAGTTTGGTGATAAACTTGGTTGGGAATGAAGCCCTGGGCAGCAGCAGATTGTCTCGTTCAGCCAGTATTGATAAATCTGCTTTATCACGACTCAGGCGTTCTCCAAATCATTGCAGGAAATTCTGCCTGAACCCCTGATGTTTGTTTTTGTAGAACTGTTGTTAAAAGTACAGCAAGCAGCAGAACCAGATGTTTTGCTGCTTAATTTGTATTCACAATAGCAGTTTTTCAGTAGCTCAGTGTTGACACAACGTTTTAGACGTTCTTGCGACAGAGCATCAAAAATTCAAGAAGTTGCCTGAAAATGTTGAAGCTGACATCAGTTATTCACAGGAAACCTGCTCAGAGCATGGCAGACTCCTCATCGTTGCCTTTGATTGCAAAGTGTTTAATAAAAAGCAAATTAGGAAATGAAAATTGTCTCGCAGATCAATCAGGCACAGCGGTTCCGCCTGCTCAGCATTATCTGTCAGACATTAACCTGATGGGGAGTGTTGTATTTTGTATAATAGTCTCAAAATCAGACTGAAAGGCTGACTGAAAAAATACCTGATGTATTTTGTGTGTGCTCTGAGGCTGATAACAAACTCTGCAGTTCAAGTTTTAATAACTTGGGGGGAGCTAAGAAACTTCAAAAGCTTCGTGATAAATGTTTTTGACAAAGCGTCAGCTGAACATTAGGCAGAATCTTGGTAAATCCTCTCATAAGTGGTTTAAAATGAAGTTCTGAACTTTTCCTTTATAAGTGTATGCTTAGGATGTCATGGTATCTTTGGGTTTAAAAGATTCATTTTATCTGGTAAATGTGCACCACTGGTGTTTCTGCCTAAACCTGGGTGAGTGCAAGGGGGAAACAGTTCAGGGCTCTTCTCCTTTTGGCAGCCTCTGCTCTGCTCTTGACCATGACACTCATTCAGGCTGGGAAAAAGGGAAAACAGTGTTAAAGCAAACTCAAAATACTCCAGGTAAATATTACAGTAAATCTTCCAGCTGTCAGGCTTTTGATTGACTTCATCACAACAGCCCCAAAGTGTCCTGGTCATAGACAAAGCAGTGCTTGGACATGGCAAGTGCTTGTTGGGTTTTGTGGCCCGTTGAGAAAAGCAGATGAAAGCCAGTTTATTACAGCCTTTGAACCTTGCCTCCCTTTCCCTCCTGTCACCTGAGCCACTAAAACAAAGCAAAAACAATTCCCTCCTTGGCTCCCCCTGACAAAAATGCCCGACTTTACAATTTATGCTGCTGTTTTCTTTGAACTGTTATCTCTGCAGGACCTTATGGCATCCTTTGCCTTTCAAAAGAATTGAGTTTATAATGTCCTGCAGTGAAGCCCTGACTCAGCAAAATGCTTAAGCCCCTGCCTAATTTTATGTCTACAAATAGCCCTGCTGGTGCCATCAAGGTATTTTAGGGATGTATCTTAGAATAGTGGAGTCTTGAAAAGATTTGGGTTAGAAGAGACCTTAAAGCCCATCTTATCCCACTCCCTGCCATGGGCAGGGACATCTCCCACTGTCCCAGGCTGCTCCAAGCCCTGTCCAGCCTGGCCTTGGGCACTGCCAGGGATCCAGGGGCAGCCCCAGCTGCTCTGGGCACCCTGTGCCAGGGCCTGCCCACCCTCACAGGGAAGAATTCCTTCTGGTAGACACAAAGGGTTTGCAGGAAAATGATCTTAAAACTTTGGTCAGCTCAGCTGGGTGTGTAAAGAAAATGCTGAAAACACATGTATATCTTACAGGAAAAGATAAGGCATATTGAAAATCCTAGCAGTGCTCAGGTGATCTCCAAAAGACACCAGATAAAGTCTGATGTGGAAGTGTTATGGGACTGCTCAGGAGCTAATGCTGATGATCCCAAGTTTATAATGAACTGCCAGTCAGTCTCTTGCCTATGAATTGTCAAAAAATGAAAATAGCTTATGTTAGAGCCTGCCACACTGCAGTGTTTGCATGTATTTTTCTTTTATGTTAAATGACCTACTTTAATTTTTTTCCCCTACTGCTGGAGAGATTTGATTCTGTTCCTAGAGTCAAATTATTCCTTTTCTTTCTGAACCCCTTTCTTTCTTCCTTTCTTTCCTCCCACAGTCCCTCAAGGGCAGGATTTGTTAGACTTCCCAGGGGCATCTCCTGCTGGCAAATCTCTGAAGCCATAGCCTGGCTGGTGGGGATGGGCAAAGCCCCCAGCTTGGAGAATTTTGTAAGATCTCCATTCCCATTTTGAAACATCAGCAAAGTGAGCCAAACTTCCCAATGTGCCATGGTGTATGTGGGAGCTCATGCTGAATTCTGTGCCTTTGGAAATTACACCTTTTATCTGATTCCTGACCAAGGAAACCATTTTTAATTTTTTTTTTTCATAATGGCAGCAGAAAATGAGCAGCCAGCTCTTGTAGGGACACATTTACAAAGATATTACCAATTTGCATTTTCATTCTGTGTTGTAATTCATGTTCACTCTTCATGAAATAGTGTTTAGTGGTTAAAATTAAATATTAGGCATGAAGAGTCACAGATTTGCTGTCACTGCTTGGTAGGACACTGTGAGGAGCAGCCTTTGCAGGTCTTCCCCTTTCCCCCACACATCCAAAGCTGTTCCCAACTTGACCAGATCCTGAAGTTGGACTGGGCTGGGAGGTCAGTGAAGGTAAAATAGGAAAGAGAGATGTCAAATATTGCTGAAGGCATTTTAATTTCTGTTCCTGAGGAGCAATAAAGCCTAGATTTTCTGTACAGTCATAATAGCAATTGTAATGTACCTACAGGATAGAGAAATAATTTGTGTTATTAAACACAGTGACTGTTTTCTGTGTAAAGTAATAGATTTTCTTTTCTCTTGCAATAATGTTGGCCCCTGCATATAGGTTGTGGAAAACCTTGTTTGCAAAAACAAAGCCATTGTTTTAACAGAAACTGCAGAAATTTTGCCTTTCATATTGAATCAGTAGCATAATGAGTCGTGAAGCAATAGTTCAACATCAAAGGAAACTTTTTGGATATATAGTGTGTTGCAACAACAGCGAAAAAGTTCCCACCAGAAAGGAATTTTGCCATATGTGAACAGCAAACATATGTATTAGGTTAAAACCAGAAGATTTCCTTTGCTTTGCACCAAAACCAAGAGAGAACTCCAAGTACAGAGGGTTTTGTTTGCAGTGTCATGGGCAAGAGCCCAGTGAAAACCCAAAAAGCTTTAAGGATGCCCCAACAATTTGGCTCAAAATCACAATTTCACTTTTAAAACACCCTTGTTTTGCTCTGACTCATGGCATTACATCAATGCTCTTCACAGATATATTTGCCCAATTTATTTATAGTAGTAATAAACCCAGATAAATCTGTTTATCTCCATTAAATGTTTTAGAAAAATTAATGATTATTTTTAAAAATCTGGATGGGATTCTTGGCTTCTTCCTTTGGCTAGAGTTGTATTTGACTCTAAACTGTGAGATCACTTCATGTAAAGGAATTTTTGCCCAGACAGCCCATAATTCTGGCTTCATGGAGAGATAAAGATTTTGAAAATTAAATGTTTTAATGACAAAATTTTAAATCATCTCCATGTGTATTTCTGGAAGAAAATTCTCTTTAATTTTTATTAACATTCACATGGGTTTTTTTTTCCTCAAAGTTCCAGAGATTTTCTTCTCATGAACAAGGAGAGAAAACACATCAATGGATGTAAATTGAATTTAGAAGGCACTTGAAGAGAGGCCTGTATTCAGAATTATTGTTGGCACATGTTTTGAGGATGTAAAGTGGAAGCCTTCTTCTGTGGGCATTAGTAAGGAGATAATTAAGACTACAGTAGGTAATTAGAGTAGCTTTTATTACTGCATCTTTCATTAACTAATTATATTAATTTGGTAACATTTGAAAAATTCTTTGAAGATGAAAAGTGCTAACTCTCACTACCTTTAGTGGTAGCTTTACTCTGCACTGGTCATAAATTTCCAGGGCTTTTCTTGATACAGATGTACATCCATATGTGCAGAGTTATTAACAAAAATTACATATTTCTAATAAAAAAAGACTGACATTATCTGACATAATCTGCTCAGGATGAGCAGCAGCTTTTCTGCTGGCACTTTCTGTTTCAAAGTGAAAATAATAAATTTTAATTTTTTTTTTAATTTTAATTGATACTTTATTTTTTTTAGGAAATTTTCCCTTTTTTTGAAAATGTCACTTATTTCTTCAGCCCTCAGAGCAGAGATAAATGGTTGTGATCCATGACTTCCCATTGATGTGGTGGGATCAGGAATCAAGCCTTGTCTGCTCTCAGGAACATACAAAAAATAGGAAACTATTTCAGGTTAAAGAAGGAAAACTTTATAAATAGTTTCTTCACGCTTGTAATCAATACAGAGAAATTAAGAATTGTAATTGTTTCTGTTTATGTAATTCTTCAGAACTGAATTTTCTTTCAGAGAATCCAACACTTTTGAAAAATATCCCATGGTTAAAGGATAAGCAAATCAGTTTTCATATATTAGAGAACAAATCCTTCCTACATTCCTGTTCCATACTTGTTCCTGGGATTCTTCAAACTCTTTCTCTTACCAGCTTTTAGTTGATTTAGATCAAGCCCTGTAACTAACACCAAAAATTAATTCCTGCCTTGACAAGGGATTTTGGAATGCTGGCACTGCACCTTTTTGTCTCTTTAGGGCTCCTTGTCAAACTCTGTGCTTTTCAAGTTGGGTTTTTTTTAAAAACCACCTTTTTTCCCAGCCTCAGTCTGCCCCTCAGGTATCCCACAGAATTCCTCTGATCCCGTGCATCATCCCAGCTTTCCTGGAGCCTCACAGGCCCAGCTCCACAGGCAGCAACCCCACGTGTGCTGCTCCCTTGGGGCTGAAATAAACTCTGTTTGGGTCTGGAATAAACTCCATTTGGGTCAGAAATAAACTTCGTTTGGGTCAGAAATAAACTCCATTTGGGGCTGAAATAAACTCCATTTGGGTCAGAAATAAACTCCATTTGGGGCTGAAATAAAGTCCATTTGGGTCGGGAATAAACTCCATTAAACGTTTTGCTGGAGATAATCCACCCACTGTGGGATAATAGGGGGAATAAAAGGTTCCTACCCAGAAATGCAGCTCAGAGGTTCCTTTCTCCTTCCACATCATGACTCTGGATCTCAGTGGCTGGGATGGGCTCATCCACAAACTCCACTCCAGGTCCCAAAATCTGCCTGGAATATTCCAGCGGTGCCTTCTCAAAGCCGTTACTTTTCTCTTCCATCCTTCCCTTGCCTCTGGATGCTGTGTGAGACCCAAACAATATGATTTTATTTTCAGATCCTTTCCATTTTTAGAAATAAATCAAATTAGTTTTCCCTTTCTCCAGCTGTAATTCACCCACATTGTTGCATTGGAGCTTATTATCTCATTTACATTTTTAAGAGCTTTTCAAAGTGTAGGATATCTGGACTGGAAAGCAAAACATTTGATTTCTTTGTTCTCTGGCCAACACAAAGCACTTCCAAGGTCAGGTATGGTGTAGACATTCAACAGCAAACATGTTTACATGGCATTTGAAAGCCCGTTTAACTGAAAAAAAAAATAATATTGTCTTTATAAGAGTGATGCAAGTCAGCTTAGCACGGCTGAGGGACGGGAATTCATCCGAACCTGGAAAAATTTAACTAAATAAGTTATGTTATGTTTTCTGTTCAGGGGAAAAAAAGCCTCTGACGCTTAAAAATTGGCCTGGATTTTTATTTTTAATCCCTTTTTCTTCATCTCGGCAGTTATTAATCATAGGCTCTGCTGCTCTTTGGGCAAAATGCGACACTTTGAAGTAGAATAAAAACTGCATTTCTAAACAAAACAAAACATTGTTTAATTTTATAAAAGAGATGTTCTGGTGTACCTGGGGTAAGTCCTCTGTAGAGTATTCTACATGGCAAAAGCTTCCCTGTCTGATTCAGAGGAAGATCTGAGGTTCTGGTAGCTTCAGGAATTGCCATCAGCATTCAGGCTCTGGCCACTGCATGTGAGGCTTTTTGACTACAGAGAGAATTTTCAGTGTGATCTTCAAAAAGGTGCATTATTCATGACATCTCTCGTGATCCCTCCTAGAAAATTAAAATCACGGGCAACAAACTTGCATATTTCTAATTGCTATTTCCAGAGTTAACCACATGCAGGAACCTACATCAACCATGAGATTTTGATGTTACTTTTTCATTTTGGCACGGCTTTGATCAAATGCTGAACTTTTGGTATTACTTTTTTTGCCATTGTGCTGATAGAATATCTGGAGTACTCAAATGAACATTAATTACTCATGGAATTTATGCAGCACAGGAATAGTCCAAAAAAGGTCCAGTAAAGGTATTTGTGATTGATCCAAGGAGTTAGCTGAGTTGTTTTTTTGCCATCCCAATGCAAAACCTGCCAAGAGCCAGTTATGATGTGATTGGAAAAATCTGGGAGTTCATGCTGTAAATTCTGGGAGTTCATACAGTAAATTCTGGTTTGGACAAATGGTGAATGGGTAACTGCAAGAGTTGTTAGTTTGCTGTACTTACATGCTATAGTAAAAATACCTTCTTTCTAAATTTAAATTTAAGACATTTTCTGCTCTCCTAATGAAATAAAACATGTGTGCTCCATGCTGGCAAACACTGTCTAGAGTAGGTGAACCTAACAAAGGCTGTGTTATCTGAATTTCCCAAATTAAATGACTTTCAGATGCATTGCAAGCCCTCAGATTTAAAGGAACCTCTCGTTTTATCCTCTGCAGAAGAAGTTTGTTGAAAATAAGAGATGTAAAAATGGAGAAGGGAAGGAAGGAGGGAGCAGGGCACCAGTTCTCTTTGCCACCACGGGGTTGCTGTCCTGTGCAGGAACAGTTTGAGATCCTGTTTTGTACTCAGATGGGGGTGATAGAAATCTGTTCTTTGGCACAAACACATATATATGGACTCACATGTATTTAAACATTTAAATGCTATCTCTTGGCCAGCTTCAAAGTCCTGTGAAAGGGTCAAACTCGTTCTTGAGCAGAAGGGAAGGATGAGTGATGTGTGATGAGGTTTCTTCCCTCCTTATTTTTCACCATTTGGTCTGGAATAGCTGATCCTGAAAGAGCAGGAGAAGATGGGTCATACTTTGTAGTTTATCCAAAATGTGCTCCAGGAATGTTCCTGAGAGTCATCCTGGGCTGGTTATGAATGGACACTTTGGGGTTATGGCAGGATTTTTGTCTAATTAATTGGGTTTTTGGTGATCCTCCTGATATGTGGAATGACCCTACTCCTTATTGCATATCTACACTGCTCATTTTAGCTTTTATGTTTGTTTGTGTTTTACCTCACAAGATAGATGTACAAAAAGCAAACAAAAAGCCTACAGTTCACGTTTAATTCCCACATATATTTCATTATATTAATGCAAATTCCTGGTACTGCAAGACTTGTTGAGTATTGAAGATGGGTTATGTATTCAAAGCCTGGATTTCAACATTTCTCAGAAGCTCTGATAGCATAAAAGTCCCTGGGCAGATTTGAAGTTCATGCTTGGGTCTGGTTACAATTTTTGGCATCAGAACATGTAACAGTCTTACAGCTATAAGACTTTAAAGTTAATGCCTGGCATCACTTCAAAACAGCGTTCAAGATCTATCATAAGTAGTCCTCTTATCTTATCTCAATAGCAATTTTATCCTGTAAATTATTGGAGAGTGCAGGATTTCGGTGCTGTGGAAAAGAGCAAGGCATTTTTGCTGCTAAATCTTTGCACCACGAGGACTTTTAATGATCCTGAGTTGTGCACAGGTACCCTGGGCTGCTGGAAGCAAACATAAACCATATGGCAGGTCCTGCAGAGCTCCCTGAGTCCGTGGGGTTGTTGGTCTCTCCTCTCAAGGGAAAGGCAGGGGCACCAAGGGAGGTTTAGGCTGGATATTAAGAAAAATTTCTTCACTGAAAGTGTGGTCAAGAACTGGAACTGCCCAGGGAAGTGGTGGAGTCACCATCCCTGAGGTATTCAACAAAGAAGTGACCGTGGCATTTCATGATACGATTTAGTGACCATTGTAGGGTTGGTCAAAGGTTGGGCTCGATTATCTGGGAGGTCTTTTCCAGCCTTAATGATTCTGTGATTCCAAGGTGCTCTGCAGAAGGCCTCTGTGCAGCTCAGCTTTTTTAAAAAGCAGCACTGGAGGCTCCTTCAGTGGCATTTGCAGCACGAGCCCCTTCCCGGGTCCAGCCCCGTGCTGCTTTTCTGATGGGTATCAATGCCCCGATTTCCTGCCATACAAAAGATAACTCAAAATATTCCCTTTCTGCAGCCACAGCCGCCTCTGTGTTGGTGTCAATCCCCCATCCACATTGTGCACTTTGCCTGGAGTCAGCACTTGCAGCTAACAATGCCTTTATTCAAGCTGACAACATCGCTAAGCTTTTAGTAAATGTGTAAGTAAATGTTAAGCGTGTATTCAAACATCCAACAATGAGGAGGAAACTTTCAAAACAAACAAAAAAAAATCTTTGAAACTTTGTATTGTTTGTTTGGTGTGTATCTGTTAGAAATAACACAGACTATCAGTTCCTTGGGGCACGCTGTTCCTTTGTTGAGCATGTAACAAAAAGATCAAGGCTCTGAGTGACTGCTGGAATAAAAATAAATGTTTAAGGAGAACAATCATGACAAAATAAATTTGTCGATGCATTTTATGAGCTTGGTTTAGGAGTGATTACTTCTGAACTATATAAAGAAGGGTAGTTCTGGTAGTTGGGTAGTTGTGGTAAAGTGACACGATCATATTATTCCTTTTATTTATTGCCATTTATATTTCTTTTAGATCATGTAGATCATGTGCTAGATTTGACTACAGGGCAGCAGGGGAGCCCCTCATCTCGGCCAGCATCCCACTTCAGTAATATGGAATACATTTCCACTCCAAATTCCAGACATTGTTTTCCAGAGAGAGGATTATTCTGGCTTAAAGAAAAAAAACTCTTGGTACACTGCAAAACTGCTCCTAGGATGCTCAGGTTGTGCAGATAGGATGACAAGAAAACCCTGGGACATTTGCAAATGTTGCAATATTTCCATTTGCCTTCCAACCTTTGAGAGTATTTCTTACATTTTTAAGATGAATAGTCTATAAGAAGATACAAAAATAATAAATTTTTAGGATGAGTAGCCTATAATAAGATAAGACTTTTAAGATGTAACTACTCTTGTTCAGTCAATTGTCCCACCTGTGCAAAGTAACTTTTCTGAGTGCCCAAACTGCCTCTGTCACGTCTCAGCACCGAGCCCAGCTGGACTCACAGTGCTCCACATCCTTCCCCAGCTCGTTGGAAGACGTGACCTGGAGGTTTTGCTGCCATCCCATGTTCCTCACGTGTGCTTTGCATCCCTTGCTGTTGTTGCAGGCCTTGCAGGACGAGGTGGAGAATTACCGTGGGCAGATTTATGATGCTCAGAGGAGGCTCCAGCGCAACGAGCTCAAGGCCCAGGAGCAGGTACTACTACTGGGTGCTGTCCCCACCCCTTGAGCAAGGAGGTGCAATGGTTAAAAATTATCCCTTCCTTCAAAGCAAAAGCACATATTTTCCTGCAAAATTCTCAGCTAGCTTTCTTTTCTGTTTTGTTGGTAATAAAAGAGAATTAAACTGTCTGAACCCTTCAGGCAAATACTTATCTGCTGCTCTCTATTGCAAGTTGGTATTTCAGCTATTCTAGCTGTTAAATGATGCATTTATTTTGAACTGACTGTTTGCAACTGACTGTAGAGTTTTAATAAAGGTTTCTGAGACTATTCGAACCTGTTCTTTAATGGTTTCTATGAAGAGAAGTAAAATTGGACAATAACAGCTAAAAATAATCTTCACTCCTGATCTTCTGCATTCATTGTCCAAACATGTCTGTAAACAGTTTCAGATGATTAATAGTGCTAAATTTTTTCTGGACACTTACAGTGAAGTCAGAGATTATTTAGTGTGCTTTGAGCAAAATAGAGTGTGGTGTTTACAGGCAGTGTTGGAACAGAAAGTCAATGATCTGCATTCAAACCAGATTAAATTGAAATATTCAGGAGAATATGCAGGTGATGAATGCCTGAATCAGATAGGAATTTATGTATTCCTAATACAAATCAGGTTTTGAAGCATTTGAGAACTTTATTGGGTGCTGAGTAAACAGTATCAACAGCATATATCCTACATAAAGCATTTCTAACTTTATACCTGCAAGAATAATCAGTTGGAGTGGGTATGGGGCATTAATAATCATTAATTTCAAGTATTTTTTCCTCAGTTTTGTCATCCTGCTGGGACATGGGAATTCACTGTCACCCTTGGTGTTTAATTGATGTATTTCCTCTCTGGAGTGTCAGGGATGAGCTGTTCCCTTCTGTCCCCCCTCTGCCTCCCAAACCCAGATGTTGGGCCAGGCTCATCCTTGGCTGCAGTACCTGCAACACTGGAGGAGTTTGGTGTAGTGAGTGAGCTGGCCTGCAAGCACTGCATTTTGGCTTCAGAGTCTCCTGGAAAAGAAGGAGGAAAATCAGCTCTTTAAAGCATGGTTGTCCCTCCCAGGGAACAGCACTGGCTGCACGCTGTGAGGGATGTCCTCTTCCAGATTTTTTTCTTTTTTTATGTTTTTCTTTAGTTTCTGCCACTGCCATTTTGCTTTTTTTTTTTTTTCTGACCTGTTTTGAGAAGGATCCAGAAGAAGAAATAAAAAGTGACTCATGAAATACAGAGGTAGAAGGCTGCACATTGACAGGGTGCCTTCAAGGTTTCCTCCTACATGAGCATCTGCTCCAAGCCAACTTACAGAACTCTCCTGTCCAGACTTAATTAATGAAGGACTAGTTCAGATGGCAACATCCTGTTCCCCAGTATAATGGAACAGGATGTTATTTAAATTACACTGTGCTCTCCATCTTTGAGCTTGATGTGTTGGCAGATTTGGTAGAGCTCATATCCAAGTTCCTCAATGGTCTTGTCTCTGCCTTTTATCCATTGGGACTTTCTGAAGCAGCTAGAGCCACTGAAGCTGGTTTGGTTTAGGTGGCTTTGGTCTATTTTGCAGACATATATTTTGGAAATTCTTACTTGTCTCCTCTGTGACTGGTTAATTCATTAGTTCTGCTTATCTCTCCAGAAGAAAAATGCAAAAGTGACAGGTCTGACATGTTTCCAGTTACTGGGTTTGGCCAGGCTACCTGTAAACATGTTCATCAAGTGTTAACAGTGGTTAACAACTCATCAGCCGATCAGGGACTTGAAATATTCAGGGCAGTAACTTGATTTCTGCTTTTACCAAATACTGTGTGACTCAAAATTGCATAAAACATGGAGATTTGTGCTGGCGCCATTACAAAAGCCACTTTTCCAAGCTTTTACATATCTATAAATAAGGAGGAGTGAGGGTTAAAGAGCTTCTGTTTCTCATTAAAAGGAAAAATCTTGTGTTTTGATTCTATAACAACAACAAACAAATGAATGAGACATGAAAAAACATTTTGTTGTGCTTTTAATTAAAACTAAAAAGCTGTTTCTCGTTATGGCCTGTTGGGTGGTATCTTAGTGCTCCATATTGGCCATTTTTCCAGTGCAATGTCCTCATAACTCTTCAGCCTTTAAGAGTGACTGACAGAGCCACAAAGTTTAACTCTTTGTCACAGTGACCCTCTGGTGATCACACAGGCTTAACCTTTCGTTATTATAATCATCCAGAGAGACAAACTGTCCTATAAATAAAGGGGAGAAAATACGTTGGGCTGTCAGCAAGCCCTGAGCTTGGAGAGGAGCTGTTGTTTTCATGGAGCTTTTCCATTCCCATACTTTGTGTTCTTGGATGAACTCGTGTTTACTCCTATTTAGTTTTTCTCTCCCATTTTACAGTGTGGGTCGGTGCAATCACTTTGTGTCTGTGTTGTCTCACCAGTGGTGCCATATGGCAACGATCTCTGGATGATGGGTTTCAATCACATTTCTCAAAAGTGCTGGCTTAAATAATTTTATATTTTCCATAAAGGTTGTCCTGTCTCTGTCCTGGTTTTTTCAGTGTAATGCTGCACTTTGAGAGTGGAGTCCCAGAGCTGTATGATCTTTCTTCAGGTCAAAATGTTGGATGTTTCCTTTAAAAATTAGATGTCCAGCATCTTGAGACATAAATAACTGTATTCATGGAAAGTGATAAACTGGCAGTAAATGTGAAAACTGTAATATATAGTTTTATATATATTGTTATTGTTGAATGTATATGGTCACAGGACTGTTAAAGCAGTCTGGGAAGGTTTCTGGCAAATTTGGGTGTGTCCAAACCGTTTCCTTGCAAAGCAGCAGTGAAGTTTCTTGCATCTCAGTCCTGCATAACTGTGGGATCAGCTTCCTGCCCAGTGATCCCATTGTGTTCCTGCATCGTGTACTTCTGCAGTGAATGTATCCCTTGGTTGTCTCTGATGTGTGCCTGGATCTAATGTGACACAAAATTTCCTACTAAACATTATTTCTTAAGTCCTGTGGTGCATTTGTCAGTCATGGTTTAAAAATCTCCATTGTTCATACAGGAGGCTCTACATCCTGTGAATGTGTAATTAAAAATGACACACATCACTGAGAGCTTAATGAATCCAGGAATTTAGGCATGTGCAACAAGCTTTGCTAAATTGGGCTCTGTATAAAAATTCATGGTCGTGATCTTTTTTTTTTCTATACTACCTAGATTTCTTTAGCATTCATTTCATTTCGAATTTTTTTTGAAGGCTAATCACCCCAACTCAGTTTACTAAAAAGCTCCAAGAATCTGTCTTTTGGGAATTACACACAAGAACTTTCTCAGAAAAAAAATCCTATTTTTTTCCTTCCTTGTTCTAATGTTTCTAGCCATAGATTTGGGTTGAGTATGATACAAAATTTGGGATAACAGAGGGGAAAAATTTCCTTGTGTTTGCAAATAACTGAAGTAGCAACACTATGGACACTCAAACCATAGGGATGCCTCCAAACAGTCAAGTCATAAATAGAGTTTTAAAGGAGATTCTGAGACAGAAAATCAATTATGTTCAATTCATTAATATTGCTGAGGAAATGAAGGAGAATAGCAATGGAGGTTTTCAGCCCTTTAATTTCTTTTTCCTCAAACAGATTATAAAAAAGGAGAAAGGAGTTATCTGAATGAGGATGTTATAGAAGTATTTGGCATAAAATGGAGCAGCTTAGTTTAAGTGGATTTCACTCATGTTCAAATGAAAAGAGGAGTGATAATTGTAAAAGAGCCATGATTCAAAAGCATTCAGCCAGTTTTCATTTCTAATGTTCATTATCCTGACTTGCTCGATTTTTTTATGACTGCTGGATATTTACCACATTCAGCCCAACTTACTGTTTCCATGCCAACTAAATATGTTTGTTCTCAGATGAATGCTGTGATGCATCCTTCTGAAATTCCAGTTGCTGTGTAGCACAGAGGAACTTCTAAGGTTTGCCACACCTTCTCCTTGGTGGGAATAGTGCTGCTGCCAGTGGATTTGTGGAGCTAGGAGCAAGGAGTCAGTGAGACACAGATGAGCAATAGACAGTGATGTCCATGGTATGAGTCCCAAATAGTTCTTAATCTGATGGCTGGAACACTTGAGTAATATTAGCTCTTTAGTTTAAAGCTTTTGGGCCATATTTCTTCATAGAAATTATCTAGAGGAAGTTGTCCCTGCCCATGACAGCGGGATTGAAATGAAAATATCTTTGAGGTCTCTTCCAACCCCAACCATTCCATGATTCTTTGATTTTTTAAAGGTATCAGAGAGTTCTAAACACCATCAGATGGCAGCCTGGGATGCCTGCCTCAAATTCCCAGACTTTCTCAAAGTGTTGTCATTCTCAGAACCCAGAATCAGGCAAATAAGCTCTAGACTAGGATATTTAAAACCCAGGTTGGCTTTGTGGCCAGCTGCAGGTGAGGAGGGTGGAGGGAGCCTTTGTGTCACTGAGCCAAGGGACACTTTGGGAGCTGAGACCCAGCCAGTCAGCACGGGCTGGAGGTGGTGATGAAATTCTGCTGTTTGCTCCACGTGCTTCCACCCACGGCGCTGAACCGCTTCCAGAATTTGTCCCCCAGAGACCCATTTCTGCTCCCACAGAAATGGGAAGCCCAGCCTGGATGTGGAGGATCTCAAACCACAGCAGTGATTCACGGAGAGCAGCCCTTGCTGGGGCTCAGCAGCCTCCGGGGCCGTGGGGAGAAGAGTGAGAACCTGAAAGAAATTTCCACTGTGACTTTGAGGAACTGCACCACCAAGTATTGTCACATTAAAATAGTTCCTGCAGTTCCAGCACGGATGGGTGGATTTGAGGAGTGTTTTTGTGCAGTTCTGTGTGGCTGAGGAGGGACCTTCTGTCATCTCCTCCATCCACTGCTCTGCTGACACTCCCAGCACTGGGGTTGGGAGGGACCTGTGTGTTTCAGCTGTTTTCCTACCATAAAACCTTGTGAAAAATTCAGGATACCAAGAGGCAGAGGGACAGAGCTTCCCACAGGCTGAAAATCTGATGGTTCCACATCTGCACAATAGAGGATTTCTTTTCACTACTTGTGGTGAGAAAATTTCAAATTTAAAGTATTTTTATTGAAACAAAGATGTTGGAGAGCCACAGAGGAGCAGTGAAGAATCCAGTGGGAGTGGGAGCACTGTTTGGGCTGTTTGGCACACACAGACCACAGCATCCACTTCTGAGGGGGTTCTGGGTCTCTCTTCAGCCTTCCCAGTAGACACTGGTGGGCAGGAATCACTCTGACCTGGTTCTGTCTCTATAAGGGACCTTTCATGGATATAGGTGCCCCATAGGTGGATGGCAATTTTGATTTCTTACAATTTTGTTTGGGTTGGAAGGGACCTTAAAGATTACCTAGTCCCACGCCCTCCCTTGGGCAGGAACACCTTCCACAGACCAGGTTGCTCCAAGCCCAATCTTGAATACTTCCAGGGATGGGGCATTGTGGACTTTAGGTACCATAAATGACCACAGACATTATTTGGAGCCCAGTTCTACCACTTTTTACCTTAGTAGGTGTCTCAAATCCATTGATATATTCATTAATCACTTTGATGCAACAGCACAGCACCCCTCAGTTTTTAATCCCGACTGAGATTGTTAGGATAAAGCACAGTTTTGCATTTGCCACATTTTATATTTGTGTATCATTTCCTTTAATGGCGAGTTGTGAAAGAAAAGAGAATTACAACGAATATGGTAAATTATTCTGTATAGCATGAGGTTTCAGATTAGCAGGAGGAGATAGAAGCTGAGATTCAAGCACAGAAAAACAGCTTTGCAGGTGGGATTTGAAAGGAGCTGGAAATCAATGGAGTTAAAAGTTCCCAGGAGCTCCATATGGCAGGAACTGCAGGAGAGGAGGCTCTCACCAACTGTGCAACTGTCAAAGGGAAAAAAGTCAAGGATAGTGGTGCATGTGTGGAAGGCAGTGATCAAATGTTAGCTTTGGTAATCAGACACAACTGGAAAATACACAAATATACACCTCCTGAGCAGAACAGAATGAATTATTGGAGCTTGGTGGCCAGCTGGAGAAAGATAGCAAATAAAAAGTACAGGACAAAGTTGAAGGGAAAAGGGAATTGTTACCAAAAGAGAATAGAAGCATATGGCAGTGTGCAGGAATTAGAGAGTGTTTTAAAATGTCACTTTTCTTGCTCTTTGTCTTAAATAATAGTGAATGGGAGAGACTGTCCTTTTAGGAGGGCAGTACCTCATTAAAGCATCTGTGGTTTGCTTACATATTATCCATGAAGGGAACTTTGCTCTTTCAGAAGCTGTTAAAGTAGGACTACAAGGAACAGTGATACAGGTGCTTAATGCAGCAAATTAAAAGAAAAAGGAGATGGGGATGTCTGGAGGAGCCAGTGGATGACACAAGAACAGAGCAGCAAACGTCATCTCCAGTCATGCTTCCAGCAATGCCTGTTCAATTAGGAAACTGTCCCAGTCTCTTTCTAGGAGATGAAGCTAAACAGGACTGGGAAAGACCAACTTTATGGTGATCTTTACCTTCATGTAAATTCTAAGGTACTATTTTGTTGTCAGTTTAATCAGCACCAAATGCCATCCATGGCAATTCCATCCAGGCAGTGCAGCCGTGTTTCTCCTGCACTGCCCATCCTTCCCAGCCCTGAGGCTCTGCAAGCCTGGCAGCTGCTTTTCCAGCTGAGACACTGGTTGGATTTTTGTTCTTGGAAATGGTGGTCGTAAAAGTAGCTTCTGATTATTATCTACAGAGCTTTGCTTGTTCACAGGGTCGGTGTGAAAATGCAGATCCTGATCCTGCTGCTGCTGGGCTTTGTCAGCCCTTGCTGGCCTTGGGGAGCACTCAGCACCTCCTGAGTCAGGCACTGGAACCTCTCCCTGCTGAGCCACCCCGGATGGGAGGGATTGTGTGGAAGGTGGCACGTGCTGGAATGTAAAACTGAAACGCATAAATGTGATCCAGCAGTGGTGTCAGAGATGCTCAGAGCTTCATTTCAGACTTAATTATCCTGATAGCGCATGAGGAATGGCCAGAGGCAGAAATTAACCCCATGTGTTGGACCTGATGATCCTTGTGGGTCCCCTCCAGCCCAGAATATTCTGAGATTCCGCGTTCTCAGCTCTGGGGAGCAGCTGGGCTGGTTTGGGTCTGGTTCCTGTGGATCAGGGCTGTCAGTGGGGTGTCCCCCCATGTCCCCCTCACCCCGTGGAGGGGACAGCCCTCCTGCTGCAATCCCAACCTCCTGGGCCAGTGAAGGGATGGCAGTGACAGGAGCTGAGGAGAAGAGAGCTGGGGGAACAAAGATGGCATCTGCCATGAGTCATCTGGAAGGAAAAGAAAATAAGTCCAGGATCCTCCAAATCCCAGCTGGAACAATAGCAGAGCCCTGGAGAGGGGGAGGCTGAGAGAACAGCGTGAATTTTCTAGCCACAACATTCCTGGTTGTTCCGTGGTGTTGACAGTGAAAGCTTTTATTCCTCTCCAAGTCGTGTAGTCCCAGGAATGCTGTTCTTGCCATATGCAGCCCACTGGTGGTTTTTTTTTTTTCCAAAAGTTTCTTTTGCAGCTATGAATTATATGGACTCAGATTGCTTAACTACAATCAGAGGATTTTCCAGGTGGGAGATCTTGTTCAAGAAAAGAGAGATGGAAACACAGGCCACCGAAATAATAAGGCCACTTGGATGCAGGTTGGGAAAAGAAAAAAAATGAACCTGGAGCAGCAAACTCAGTGCCCAGCAAGGAGCTCAGCAGGGCTGGAGGTCCCTGTGGGTCAGTAAAACAACAAGGCAAAAATGTCTTGGATGCTGGGATGGTTTACTGGCTACAGACAGACACACAAAGGGGATGGCTATGCCACCAATTTATCTTTTATTGGAACTGTCAGGACAGGGGAGGTGCTCCAGCAGGATTTTCTCAGTGGAGAGCAACATGGTGTTCACTTGACAAAACAACTCGCTCAGCTGATCTCGCCCGGTCGCTGTTTTCAGCTGAGCCAAATCCGTGGGATTTATGGCATTCATTACTTTTCTTAAGAACTCGAGAACATTTGTATCGAGTTGCACGCTGTTCCTCCAAATCTGGGAGAACCATATTTCAACGGCCCTTGCACAGTGAGAGGCAAAATTCCCTCTGCCTGGAACCAGACTCGAAAGCGGCGGATATTCGTGTTTGGTGATTTTCTGAAAAGACAAATGTGCAGACCTTGATCTTCACTGAAACAATTGATACATCGTTGGATTCTTCATTAGGAAAAATCATTTCAGAGGATTTCAAGCTCCAGTTAAATGTTCTCTTACAACAGAGGCCGGAGGGATCTGAAATTTAAGGAAATTGCCAATTTTGGTTGGTTTGTTCCTGGGTTGGAGACATTGTTCAGCATCCCCCAGGCCAGCTGAGGGAGGAAGGGGCACATCTGGACTCACAGAGGTTTTGTAGGACTGGAGCTGTGCTCACTTAGACTTCAGGAGTGCTGAAAAGCAAAGGAGGAGTCCCTGCAGTTAGGGAGGACACAAACAAGTGATTAATCATTCTTTGCATGTTGGATTGGCTTTTGCTTGCATTTTGTTTTTTTTATTTTTGCATTTATTTTTTGGTGGATTCTTTTGGTTGATTTTTTGTTGATTAGGGTTTTTTTAATTGGGATGACATTGTACTATTTTGTCCTTTAGTTGCCCTTTTCACAGCATTTTCAGAAAATTCCTTCACCTGAATGAAGCTGACCTATGCACTATTATTATAATTATCATTATTATTATTATTATCATCATCATCATTACTACTACTACTACTATTACTATTACTTTCTGCTGCACCTTCATTTAGAAGGAGGAGACTTTATTCTGAGATTAATTTATCTCCCTAAGACTAAAGGGGTTATTTTTACCTTTTGGAAGCCTCATCTGTCTTCAGATTTATTGCAGCAGATCTTTCCTGTCTCCATTCGGTGATGTTGCAGAACAGATCCATAACCTTTTAAAAGAGGTTTTTTCTCTAAAACAGCATTTTAGCACACAACTGTTGATATAGGAAAGGATTTAGGAGGGACAGGAAATAACTTTTCTCATCTTATTCACCCTGAAACATGGAGAAAATTTGATAATAACTAAAAGATCCTTATTATGCCTTTTGGTCACTGTCCTAGTATTCCCTGGCACACATTATCCTGCATAAATATTATAGACAGGCAGAAATTAAGATATTAAAAAAGCCACAATGCCCTGGTTAAGGCAACTGTCTTTTGATTCTTATCTGACATAAACACAAAATTAACTTCATGCCCTTCAAGACAAGATTTTTTTTCTTAAAGGAACTTGAACAACCTTCTGTGGTCCCTTCATTTACTTCAGAGTTTCTTTTGCAGTTTCCTTATGCTTCCCTGGTTCAGATAAGGTAATTTACAGCTGGAAGGTCTGGAGAAGATTGTGTTTGTTTGGGGTTTTTGAATTTTGGATTTTTTGGTTTTTATGAGATGGGTATTTTGCAGCAGGGATGAACTCAGCATCACAGAGTTGTGGGATGTAAAGAGGGAAGAGCTGGGTGTTGAGAACCTGAGCAGGATCTGGTGGAGAGCAGGAAGAGACACAGAGCACCCTGTGCTTTGCAGGCTGGTGGTAGCACCTGGCTGAAATTCATCTGATCACCCTGAGGTTGCTGCATTTCTCCTGGATGTGCTTGGGTTGTTTCTTTCAGAAAGGAAGGAGAGAGACTGGAGCACAGCGAGGAGCCAGTGGAACAGGTTCCTGTGCTCCCACCCAGGGATGTTCCTAACCCATCTCACAAACATCCCTCTGAGGTTTGTAGAGAAGATGGGTGGCTGCAGAACTGAGCTGTGCCAGCAGAAGACTCCAGGAGCAGTAAAATTGAAGCTGATTTTGCAGTAGAGCCCTGGGAAGTGGTTGCCCCCATCCCTGGAGGGATTGCAGAGGTGTGTGGATGTGGTGCTGAGGGACCCTGGCAGTGCAGGTTCATGGTTGGACTTGACCTTAAAGGCTTTTTCCAACCTAAACAATTCTGGGATTCTGCTGATAAGCACTGGGTTATCAGTGCTTATCAGCAGATAAGGGTTGGTTGGTTTGGAAGCTCAGGTTTGTATTTTTCTCTTCTGAGCATCAAACACAGCTTTTCTCTCTTTGAGAATGGTCAATGCCCAACACAATTTCAGTGTAGTCTGTGAAATTCCAAGTCCCATTTTTGCATCACTTTATATAATTGTGTCACTGTTTATCTCTTCTTTTTTTACTGATTTACCAGGTGACCAAGCACACATGAGCTACGTGTGGCAACTTCAGCTTTCTGCTGACACCAAAGATGATTGATGGTCAAACTCCAAACCTCATATATTAGCCACCAACCTGAATAAACAAAGACCAGTGTGGCAGCTTAATATTAAAAGCTATAAAACCTTCCTGGGGGTTCATGGATTAAATCAGCTCACCAAAATAAATTTTCAAAGGGGAAAAAAAAAACCAACTTTCTCAGGACTGAAGAAAAATGAACACAAGTAAATGAAATAGAGCCATCCTCATCCAGCTGACTAAAGCCCTCCTGAGGGATGAAGAATTGCAATTTTAAACGTCCCTCAAGTGTGCAAGAGGAGACACAGTATTTGTGGATCCTAGGGAGGCAGCTTGAGGCTATAAAAGAACAAAAAAGCCTTTAAGGCACAAAAAAAACCCTATCCCTGCAGACATAGCTTTCATTGGTGAAAAATAAGTGTTAAAAAATAAAAACCTTCTGCCATCGAAATGAGTACCTATTAGCCCACTGGATGTTATTTTTCAGTTGTAAGAAGTGATTTAGATTTTTGCCATGCACTATTTTAATCTCTTGGGTCAATAAAGCTTGATAGTGACTTCAGCCAAAAATACCAGCAGGTTGTTTACCATAACATGGCAGGAAACAGCTGGGCACTTATTTTCATCTTATTGTGATGCAATTACCAGGGAGAAGAGCTGAAAGCAGCATGTTTTGTCTGCTCAAACAAATTGGAATTGTATCCAAAAGAACAGGTTTCACTGCAAAAAAAAAGTGCACGTCTTGTCTCTGAAACAGAGTAAGGGATCAGTCCCAAGCCAAACTGCAGCTACCAGGGCTTGTTTCTCATTTTCTCTCTCCATTCTCAGCTGACCCTGTAGGATATCTCCATACTTCAAAGCACAATACAATATTTCTTCCTGGCTTTCCAAGAAACAGCTTTGTCAAAAGGGAATGATCCTCTGCTGCTCTGCAAAGTCAATAACAAATGTTCCCAGCATTGTGAAAGCACTTACCTAGAGGACAACTGCAGATTATTAAACTGTTAAAACCAGTGACCTGGTTGCAAAAAAAATCTTGCACAATTAGAAAATTATTATTTCCCTCACAGAACTGTATTAAAACTTGTGTTACATCTGCACATTGGCCAGGTGATCATCCAGATCCTCTTACTCATTAAATAGATGGTTATTAATCAAAATTTAGGAAATAAAAGCATTTTGCTGCTCTGGCTGCCTGTTTCTGGTCTCGTCTCACCAAGAATAAATGGAACATGTTGAATCAACTGAAATATATGTTTCTGCTCTATCAAGGTCCCCACCCAAATGAGCTGTTGGCTCAGAAAATATTTATCCTGGCAGACCACTTATGCATAACTTTGGAAGCCTTGATAGAAATAGTAGCATGAATTTATTGGTGTAGCTCTCAAAAACATAAATTTTGATCGCTGGCTTATACACAAGCAGAGTTCAAACGAGGTTTCCTGTCTCACCTCTTTTTTTTTCCCCCTTCAGATTTGCATAGTGGCATCACTTCCTTGCAGTTCCCAAGGAAAGCCTCTAATTGCCCATTTGCATAAAGATTTGGCAATTCCTTCTGCCTGTCGGGGTGACTCAGAGGGAGAATTTTCCTAACGTTTCATCAGATTGTTTTATTCCTTTTGTATTGATAATTGCACGCTGCATAATGCAGATTCTGGCAGGAGCTGCTTTTCCCATGGGATGGTGCCGGGATGAACTCGGCCTCGGGTTCTCACCTGTGGAAGCTCTGGGAGCTGGGATTTGGAACTCGTGGCTTCTTCAGGTGTGAGGTTGAGGGTTGGATTTGTGGTTGCAGTGGTGGAGTTCAGCCATTTGGGAACAAAAGAACAGCACCAAATGGTGTTGGGGAAAAAAAAAAGAGATTCCGTTTGAAAGTTTCCAGATATTTTATGAGTTAATCTGATATCGAAGCCCTTTGATCCTTTATTTACATATTCAGCTGCTAATCCAGAAAAACACCAAAGTCCTTGCTTAATTTGAATTAAGCAGTTAATCCTATTGGGAGTTAAGTACAGATGTGAGGCCTTGGTTCAGCCAAGTGGGAACGTGATGGGCTGACCTGAACCACACTCCCCAAATTATCCCAGGTCAAAACTCACCAAATCCAACCATTCTGAAAAGATAAGCACAACCCTTCCATCTGAGCTCTCTTCATGTAACTCTGCTCTGTAACTCCTGTTTACTCAGCATCTGTTAAATAAAGTTGCAGATGAAAATTTCCCCCTATTCGAACCTTCTCGTTTTGGGGTCTGAGATTCTAAAATCTGCTCATTGAAAGTTCTGTAGTCTCCATGAAGCTGAGGAAGACACAAAGTGCAATGAAAAATAGTTGCAGGATGAAGAATAATAACAAAAAGTCCACAAAATTACCTAGAAATTGAGAATTTTTGTAAAATATATCTTGGAAAGCAGTAACTCACCTTGTCTAAGGGAGCAAGGGACAATGTCACCCACTGACCTGGTTCAGATGCCACCAAAGACAAACAGAAAAAACAAACTTCTGTCAATTTGCAAGGTGTGTCTGTATAAATGCTCAGTTCAGATGGATTTAAGAATGATTATTGCTTCTTCAGACCATAATTTCTTTTTTTCCCCTCTCCATATATATTTTTATTCTTATGTTTTCTTTTGCTTTTCTTTGTCTCTTTTACCTCTTTTGTTCTTTACAGGTCTTTGCTGATCTTTCTTCTCTCTCCCTTTTGATAGCACAATTAATTCTGTGTTTATTTGACCTCCACTTTGGGCAAAGAAGCAAAAAAATTTACAGCACCTAAGAGCAGCCATCTCTATATAAATTTCTCTTTATTCTGTTACAGTTGGTTACTATAAGAGAAGAATATCAAAAAATACTCAAAGGGCTGATGCCAGCATCTACCAGAAAGGAATTTGAAGACACCATTTCATCTTTAAAATCTCAGGTAAATTCTTATTCTTCAGCATTTTAGGCTAGATAAAAGCCATCTCTTCTAGACAGGAGGTTATGACCATCTGAAATTTGGCCACAAATACTGAAAAAATGTCAAAACCAAATTATGGCAGCGCTCACATGCTTCTCACTCAGTGTCATATTTCACAAAACTTTTCTCCTCCAGTTTGAGAGCTACCATACTGTATTTTTTGATCCCAGACTTTTCTTCCAGGAAAAGCTCTGCTGTATTCAGTATTAGGGGTTTTTCCTCAGCCTTTCAGATACAGCTCATAGTTATCTTTCATCTTCCTTATGCTGTTTCTCCTGAAGGAATCATTTAAAGATTGCCTATAAAGGACAAAGAGGATTAGAAATAATTTTATTTTCTTTCCAGCCTCTGTAATAAAGCAAACTGGATTTTTTAAGATATTTGTCGAAATGATCATTGTGTTATTTTTACATTTTCCTGTAAAAATAGGCCCTGTAATGTTTTGTCTTGAATATTGCTGACCACCAGTTCTTCTAGATTAATGCAGAATCAGTATGATTTCTATGAACTAGACTATTAAATTTCCTAATAGGAATATCCAAATATCATTGGAAATAGGGAACTGCTGATTAAGTGGATGTGTTCCTTGCACATGGTTCCCACAGAAGTTATTTGGGGCTTTTCTATTCAGAGTATTGGGAGCTGGAAGAAAACAAAATGTCATCATTGCTTGAACTGCAGTGAGGAAGGATAAATAGTCATAAAAAAGGGTGATCATAGCTGTGGAATAATGGGAATGCAAGGAAAATGCCACCAGTGTTTGCAGGACTCTGCATGTAACCAAGCTGGGAAGGACTGGGGTCTGGGATCTGGGATTTGGGATCTGTCCTGACTGAAGGGAAGAACTGGGACAAGGACAGTGCCAAGCTGGTGGCTCAGAGCTGCCCTGAGCTCTGGGAAGAGCAGAAACCTGAGGACACAGAGTACAAGTTACCATCACATTATCATCACATCCTTATGCCAGTTTTCAGGACCATTTTTCAAGAAATTATTGATCTACAACATCTCATTTCTCTTCCTTGCACAACCTTCTCTATGGAGATGATTGGTAATTTCATGTATTTGGGATTTTTCCCCTTTTTTTTCTCTTTGCAATGCATAAGAGTTATTCCATAGCATATTTTGCCTGCATGAGACACTTCCTCTGGTAGAGGCCACCTTCAATGGAAGTAGGGAATTTTCACTGTGGAAACTCAACATTTCTATGTGCAAGGAGAGACACAACTTCAACACTCTGGTTGTAAACATTCTGCTTCCACCTCAAGGGATCCCTAATGGAAGTGATGCTCTTTCTCATTTAAATAGTTGTGGACATAAAGAGTTAAGGATCTATTGGGGAGATCTGTTTCCAGTTGATAGTAAAAAGCTATTTTTAAAGACTCCTAAAAGGACTCTCAGCACTGCCTGGTAGGAAGCATCACTCTGAGCTAATACAAGAACACCACACCTTTTAATGAGTTAAAAAAATTTAAAAAGTAGAATCTGATATCCACCTGCAGAGCTTCTGTAAGCAGCAGCAGCAGCATTTCAAAGGAGCAAAAGTAACTCCACACATGAAAACCTGGGTGCTCTCCCAGAAATCCATCGGTGCTGGCTGCGTTCCCACACGCGCTGGCGTCGGAGACCGCTCGGGGAGCTGGGCTCTCTCTGAAGCACAGGTGTCCTGCTCTTTGAAAATTGTTGAAATTCCTGTTTGAAAACATCAGACAAGAAGGGCACTGGAATCCCTGCACCTGTCAGGATTATTTATTGTTGGAGGAGGATGAAGAGGATAGGCTGGGTAAAAGCACCGCGCGTGGGGATAAAAATAAACAGCAGAAAAGGAAAATACTTGAGGCTTGGGTGAAGTTTTCTAAACGTGTTTCTAAATATAAAGGATTTGCTGCCTGGTTGTCTGCTCCTGGTGAGATGGCCAACAGGGGATGCAGGGTGTTAATAGGCATTAATTCTCATACACTTGGGGAGCAGGTGAGTACCTCCATCACAAGAGTCAAAGGCAGGGATCAGAGCACAGGAACCCCATGGGAGCTGCCAGGAGAACAGGAGCTCCCAAGGCCTTGCACAACCCAAATGGTGCCACCACCAGCTGGGTTCAACAACTGGTTTGACTCTATTCCTGAAAGAGTGAAGAGTGCACAGCCAGAGCAGAGCCAGGGAAGCCAAGAGAACAATATTTTTTAAAATATTAATTCTTCTACGCAGCTAAAGTGTTACTGCATTTTATTTAGGCAGGAGAGACCAGAAAAATTCCTTTTATGAAATGAGCGCAAATATATTGATTGGAATTTTGTGCCTTGTTTTCATGTGGGATGTATTTTACAGGTAAGTTTTCTGCAGAAAAGAGTCCTCCAGGAAGACCTGAACGCCTACCACGCCAAAAAGTACGGGATTATCTTTGATCAATTTGTACCATTTCACACCTGTGGGTCTCAATTCTTGCAGTTTTACGGCTTAATACAAACCCTCCAATACGGGTGCAGTTTGAAAAGCTCCTTATTTTCAGTAAACAAGCATCTGAGGAGTTCTCCCCAGTGCTTAGTCAGTACTGCTAGAGCAAGATTAGAGAAGCTGCAGGTGCTCTGCAAGTCTGGGCTTTGCCTGCATGTCGAGGACGAGGCGGCGGCTCCTGCACAGCTGCGGCTCTGCGGTGATGCCACCTCCTTTAAAGATGGAAAACAATGATGCAAGGCAGAATATTACAGATCACATCTTCAAAGCACCGGATCTCCACGAGCCTGAGCTTTCTTTTTTTTTCTTTTGAGACGTTTACACCCTCCAATATAAATTATGGCAAGTGCTGCAGCCATAAAAAGCCTGGCTGTGCCTTTAGAGTAAGTGATTCACGTGGAGAGGTGAGTACAAGGAAACTTCCTAGGAAAGCCACTCCATCTTTACTGTATTTATAGGCATTGATGGTGTTTCATATCTCACATGAGGGTTTCTGCAGCTAAGAATGTGTGCTCATAAAAATAGTGTCAGCATTTGTGAGCTATTTAAGCAACTGTGAGAAGGTTAGCAGTGTGAGAGTTGGTGAAAATATTAATCCTAAATTATTTGCTAACAGGAATTAGCTAAAGCTAACTGGAAACTGAAAATGTCCTAGATCCTTGGTAATAAGTCCAGCATAGGTAACTGTTAGATAAATAGAAAGCTCCAGACCCACTGCCCACTGGACCCAGACTGTTTTGTTTTTATAATAAAAATAATGAGGTATAACTGACAAAAATCTCTTCCTTTTCAGGTAGCTGATGGATCGGTGGAATCTCTGTGATTGCCAAATGGACTGCTTTGAATAGGTTTGAAGATTTGGCTCTTGTAAATTATAATATAAAGATTAGTGGTTCTTTTGTTAGCACAAAAAAAATGAACTTCATGAAAACATATTCATAGCTCATGCCAGCATGGATTTTGTTGTATCTTCCTTCCATTATTTTTTTATCATTATTTTATTACAGATTTTTGCTTTTGATACACGGTTTGACGCCACGCTGAGCTTGCTTACTGAGCAAGTAGGCTTTGCTCTACTAATATTTTTGTTATTCCTTCCCAATACCATTTTTTCACTTTCAAACATGAAGAAAACCCCATTTTCTATTATTATTATTATTATTATTATTATTATTGTTGTTGTCCAAGATATTTTAACATATTTTGACATTCTTCTGTGTCCATGTGTCTACATAATATTAAAATATTATTATTTTTGTATCTTTTTGTTTTGACATTATTGTCCTGCTTGAGCATCTCACTCACCTCAGTAGCCAGGGGAGTTTTGTGTGGCTTTGTAAAGTGGGAATGTGTGCTGTGTTTCAAGGGATTGTTTGGCACAAGGATAAGAGCACCGTGGTGGCACTGCAGGCAGCTCTGGCTGTTGGTGGGGTTGGATACTCCAGGCACAAGGAATTCCTTCCTCATGGGCTGATAACCCAGCCATGGGTGTTGTTGGAAAAGAGTCATGGGTGATGTGGCCTCGGTGCCACGTGGGCGTGTGCCGGCTCTCCGTGACGATCCCAGGAAGTCTGAGCAGATTCCAGAGGGTTTTTCTGGGGTGAGGTTTGAGGGGCAATGGGAAGCTGAAGGATGTGGTCAGCCCTCAGAGCTGGCCCTGCCTCCCAGCCTTGGGACAGTGCTGGTATCTCCATGGCCTTCCATTGGAACTTTGGAATGTGTGCATTTAGATCTGGCTCTGTTGTTCCTGGGCACCGTCCTGCCGGTGGTGTTGGGATCAAGGCACAGTGCTTGAGAAGGGGCCAGAAATTCCTGTTCCAAGTCCAGCTGTGGCCCTGGCAGCACCAGAGAGACCCTGCTGGTGGGGATGGCCCCCTCTCCTGCCTCTCCATGGTGTCACCAGTACTCCTGTGCCACAGCCTGGGTGGAATCTGGAGGCTCCCTCTCCCCTGAGTGCCGTGGTGGAGGCGGCTCTGCTGCCAAGGCCCAGCTCACCAGCTGGGCTCTTATCTGCTCCTGGCACTGAGATCAAGGAGGAGAGGCTTTGGCAGGCTGGCTCCATCCACCCCTCCTCCTGGCAGTGCCGTGCCAAATCCCAGCTCTGGCTGCTTTGCTGGTTGTCAGCCCAGTCAGGGCCTGGGCAGGTTTTCCACCTTCCTTGAATCAACAAGTGATTCTTCTAATTACAGATAAGGCTCCTCTGATAAAGGAGGTGGTGCTGTGGCTGTGGCAGGTGCCACAAAGCTTGGCCTGGGGGAACGGGGAGATGTAGGAGCAGGGATTGTTGGGATGCATTGAGCTAATTGTGGGCAGTCAAATGTTTTTACCCAGAAAGGTGCAGGGCAGTGGTGGCTGGGCTCTGCAGGAGGAACAGGCTGTGGGCACTGGGATGTACCCACTGGGCATGGCCCCGTGTCCAAATGGCAGAGGTGAGGACAGTGATAACTCCTCTCATGCCTGAGGGAAATGAGGCATCTTTGATTCTGCTTTTCTGCTGGTGTTTTTCTGTTAAATCTGTGTGGGTTTAGTGCTTTTGACAGCAGGAAAGGGTATACATCCATTAAGGAACACATGGACACTCTTCTTGCTACTTGAATTCCTGAATTTTCTTCTTTTTGGTGGAATTGGGTTGCTGATGTCACTGATGGTCATAAAGCAGTTTGAGAAAAGTAGATTGACCTTGATTGGTCAATCAGGGGTTTTCAAAACTCTTGTGAAACTCTCTCCAGCAACAACTACAGCTTGAGGACCACTTTGAAGATGCTTATGAACCTTGTAAGAACTTATATTTAAGTTTGGGTGGAATTCTCTTGTAGTTGTTAACGTTGCTCTGATCATTTTTGTGACAAGTAAGAATTAAGAGTCCAAACTGAAGGATTAGAAAGATTTCCATAGTTATTTCTTGCTCTCTGCCTCTCTTTCCCTCACTTGGTAAGGAATTGCCAGCTGCCAGGAGTTGGTTTTGTTGTCCCTAAACAAGCTCTGGCCAAACCAGCTTCAGTGTGGTTACAACCTTGTTTTTATTTTATATTGATTTAATTCACTGATTCTGCTCTGTGATAGAAGATTATTTCACCCTCTATAACCGCCCCCCCCCAAAAAAAAGTCACTGTAACATTTTTCACCAGTACCCAGGGAGGTGACCCTTATCAAGGTGACACTTTATTTCAGTGCCACTCACAGTTCTTGTGTTACATGGAACAAAAATGCTTCTTTTTGGCCCAGCTGGAAGAAAAGGGATACAAGAACGCTCCTTCTGCTTGTGTCTGCAACAGAGCTTTAATTGTGCTGGGGACAGCAGGTACTCCTGGTGCTTGCCCAAATCTCTCCTGACTGTGGTGGTTTCAAACTGAGAAATTATTTTGCTGCACAGAAAAAAAAAAAATTTATAGTGATTAGAAGAAAATATTTATTGAATTTTCTGGAAAACACACACAGCTTTGATCCTGATGCCGAGAGTCTTGATAGAGAATCTCTGTAGGATCTGATTTTTTAAAAATTCTCTTAATGCACTGGAAGTCCTCCCCAAATCAAAGAATGGACTGGAGGCACCACATTGCTAAATTATACTTGGTCCCATTTGGAGGGTACAAAGGCAAAGTAAGACGTCAGATATTGTATGAAGAAGTTTCAGAACACAAGGTCATTTTAATTCAGCCTTTTTTTTTCCAAGGAGCTATCTTTTCCAAGCTTTGATATTTTCTTCAGAAAGGTCATTTCCTTTAAGCCTTTGTCATTAAAGACTTGTTCTTTAAAGTGCTCTATCAAAGCATGCAGAAATTGCAAGTTACTGAAACTAAAATGCATGATCAATTTTAAGTCTGCCTACTAAAGCCCTCTTAAAATTAGATGTGCTCTGGTACTGCTGGCTTCTTTGATAAAACCAGGGGAAGATATGCAGTTGGTCAATTCAAACCACAAAAAAAAAAAAGAGATGATAATTAAATAAAACTTTTCCTCCCTAAATTGGAAAAAAATTGTGAAAAAGCATTGAAAGAACTGAATGAATGTCTGATCCTGCAAAAATGTGTTGTGTGAGAGAAAGAGGGAGTGTGCTGCTTGTGGGAGCAGTTTGTAGCACTTAGACACAGTGATTGAGCAGCTCTGTTATCTGTGTTATCTGGCATTTGTCATAACGTAAATAAGGCAAACCCTTGGATAAAATATCATTTATTTACCATTTGCTGCCACAATTGGTCTCTCCTTCACTGACAGAGAACCAAGGAACAAAAAGAGTGGAGACTGTGTCGTGCCCTTGTTCTGCCATCCCTAATCCCAATCTCTTCTCATCCCTTTATCCCATGAACTCTGGGATAGTTGGCTACAGGTCATAAGAGCTTTGCTTTATGAAATTTAAATTGATGGCTACAGGTCATAAGAGCTTTGCTTCCTTTCAGGCATCCTTGGGAGAAGAGATGTTTTCTTTCCTGGTAGTGCTCCATCTTCTAATAGCAAACCTTAATTTTCCTTTCAACCCAGATATGTCCAGTATTCAGGGCAGTATTTTCAGCAGACTCTGGGGAAGGTGGACACAGAGCTCACCTTCACACAAGGAGGATTTAGAGCTGAGACCTCCTTTGGGCAGCTCTCTAAAGCAATTTTATCTGCAGAGCTGGGTCCCAAAAGCCTGTTTGTTTCAAATGCTCCATGGACATACACCTTAGAGGGAATGGAGATGGGCTTTAAATATGGCAACACATGATTCAGACTCAGTATCAGGGCTGAAAACAAGGAAATGTGTGCTAGTTTTGCCCAAATAAAGGATTCAAGGAATTCATTAAAACTCTATTCCTAGAATCCATAAGAAATCTGTTGGTGGAAGTGATCCTGGGCTGAAATCAAGGATGTAAGACCACCCTTGGCTCTTCACTGAGGAGTGCTGGGAAGTGCTGGAGGGTGCAGGACTTGTTGAATGAGGTTTAGCTGGCACAGGCTCAGGTGTGTCACATGGCACTGAAGATGTGGCAGTCAGTCTCAGGACCACTCTTCTCCCAGAGCAAGTGTTTTTAGAGAGGGATTTCTCAGTCTCTGGCTGATTCCTTCAAATTCAGAGCCCATCTAAATCTCTCACCTAAATTTTATGGAGTCAGTTTTCATACAGCCAGACTCTCACTGAGCATCTGAGAGTGGTGAAAAAACAGACCTAAGAAGGCAAATGACCCCATATGGATTTCATGATCAGTCAGAGCCTGGATGTTTGCAAGGCTGTGTTTAATTGTGCTCAGGAATGATGTTACATCTTCTGAGACTTAGGGACAATTGCTTGTCATCTTCTTGTTTGTTCATCCTTGTTGGATGAGGTCACTGACTAATTTCAGTGTAGATCTGAATCTGCAGTGAAAGCTCTGAATGAGATCTTTGCTGCTCTGCTCAGGAGATCCTGGAAGCACCTCCACAATCTGAGGTTTGCTCCAGCACAGCTTGGTGGCCCTGAGCTCCTCCAGTGCCTTTGTTCAGACTTTTGGTGTGGTTCTTCCTGCACCACTGGGCTGCTTTGCTGCAGTTTGAAATATATAAACTGAAATATGGTAAAATGGATCCAGGCACCTACACCAGGGTCCAGCTCCCACCCCACACCCTGCCCCAGCACCAGCAGGGCCAGAGATTATGGGCAAAAAGCTGCTGGACAAACCAGCCACTTCCCAGAGGGGCACTTCCCACCTGAACCTCCAGCCTAACTCAATAAAGCCCATCTGCAAACACTTAACCCTGAGCCTGCACTTCAGTTCAGGCCTATCCCCATCCTTGGATGTGCTGATAAATAGGGACCTTCTGGGGTTTCAGCCCCACAGCCAGGATGGATGGTTGACTCCTGCCTTTAGTGCAGATCACATCTGAGCTGATTCATGCTCCCAAATTCCTCCCTTGAAGCTTCCTTCTCTGAACAGCAGTGCTGTACAAACAGAATCATTTAGGTTGGAGAAGAACTTTAGGATCATTAAGTCCAACTGGATCTCCACCATCTTCCTGCCTGAAAAATCCTTCAGCACCCTGTGAGCTGCCTGTACAGCCCGTGGTGGCAGCAGCTCCAGCTTTGCTGTTGGGTGGTGTAGAAAGGCTGGTGCAAACATTGTTCCACAAAGGATGACTGAACTTCTTACCCCTGGTAAGTTGGTGGGGTAGAAGCAGCTTTCTGTGTGGAGTGGGCTTGTTTTTTGGTTTTTCATTGGGGTATGCTGGTGGCATCAGCATATTTAACCTCTCTGGTGGATCCAGGAAGGGCTGTAAATTATTTCCTTTCACATATTTCTTGTGGGGGCTGATCCTTTCTCTCCAGGCAGTGCAAACCCATATTTTAGGATAGATGCAGGAGCTTTGCTCTCAGGAGCTGTTGTGACTGTGCTCAGCTGGCCTGGGATGCTGAGCCTTGTGCAGGATCCAGCCCGTGGGTGACTTGGTGTGGTGTCACCTCTGCAGGTGTCCCCTCAGGGTGTCAGCACCTGAGGCAGGTGAGCCTTCCCTCCCCAGTCACTGCACTTTTATCCTCACAGAGGAAGAGCAGGGCTTTGCTGGGTTTGAGCTTTGTAATATCAATGTGGTTTTTCGGGTGTCACTTTAGAAAAGAAATGCTGTTGTGGTAATCCTGTAGGAGAATGGATGGGAAGTGCTTGGTGGTCCCTCTGTGCTGGTTTGGCCCATGGGGTTCTTTCCAGGAGCATGGTCAGTGGAAGGTACAGGGTTGTGAGCAAGAGAGTGAGAAATGCCAAGTGTAAACTAAAATACTATTTTTAAATTTGTGCAACTGCCAGAAGCTTTCTCACTGATGTGAGCAAATCTCTCTGGATCTTTATTTTTCTTTTTTTCATATAACAGCCATTTCCAAGTAAATGTACATGTACCCATATGAGTGCAAAGCTGTGAAATAGCTGCATGGATGCTTAGAAACTTCTATTTAGAGATCTGAAGACTAAAAGGGACTTGGAAGTGGCCTAGGGACACTGTTCTTAAAACTTCCTTGAATTAATTTTCTGCTTCAAATCCAGTGGGTTTGGCTGAAAAAGACCATCTCTATTAGAAAAAGAACTACTACCCAAATATTACTGAAGTCCTCTTTTGCATTGTTCCTGACTGTGATCAGAAATCCCTCCCCTGAATTTGATGTTATTAATTACCTTCTCCTTTTAATTTGTGATTGTTACTTTTTGATGTCACTTTTTGCTGTTTTCACTCCCTCTTTGCACACCTCACCTGAAATACTGTTCCATCATTATAAAAAGCATATATATATTATATATATGCTTTATATATATATAAAAGCAGTTATATATTAGTAGCTATATATTATACATAGTATAATATATATAGTTATATATAGGTTGGCATAATATATATATAGTTATATATTATACATAGGTTGGCATAGCTAAAAATATTCTGAAAACCAGAGGCTGCAGTTATTGGTCACATTTTTCTTTGTTTTCTCCCTAAGTTGATTCTTCTCCTAATTGTTCCCAGGCTGGTGGAAACCAGTTCTGTTTGCAGGGGCAAACTCAGAGCTGCCCTGCTTGGGCACAAAAGGTTGGATTTAGGAGACCAACAGGGAAAATCCAGCGGAGGAAACACCTCTGTGAGTGCCTGGGGTTAAAGCCTTGCTGGAATCACCCCGGGGGGGTGCTGGGTGTCCCCCGAGGCTCCTGCAGATGTTGTACCCCGAGGTCACCGCCTTTGCCCTTGCCTGGGAGCCGGGCGGGCAGGGGGGCAAAGCTTTTCCTCCCCGCACCGAGCATTTGAAGCTGTGTTTTCAAAACAGCTCTTGGGGTTTGATGCTTTGCCTTCATTTGGATGCCCCAAGGGCTCTTTGATTGAGCGTCTTCACAAGCTGATGTTCTCCAAGAAAGCCAAACACCCTCGGTAATTAACGATGTGCAATTATGGGTGGGTTTATTTGTATCCTGACCTGTCATCTGGGCTGTGCTGGAGATGGGGATGGGAGTTTGGGAGGGCTGAGCTTCGGGAGGGGATGGAGCAGGGGGAGAAGGTGTGAACCCCAGTCTAATTCACACTTGGCAGCTGCAGTCATCTCTGGGTTTAACCTTTTCTTGTCCGTGGAGAGGTGAAGAAGTGTTGGTCCCTCTTTAAGCACTCGCGTCTGTTGTTTTCCAGTATCAGGGAAAGCAGTGACAAGGCAGAGCATTACAGGGGGGACAGAGGAGTTTATTATTAGTTATTTATAGCAGTGCTCCCTCCTGGATCTGTTGGAGTCCTAGATGCTAAAAGTTTTAAACTTTCTGTACTAACAGACTCTAAGCCCTAAAAGAACACTACACTTGACCTAAAACCATAAAGAAAACTGCCAAAATTGATTAATAACACTGAGATTACAAGTGCGTAGTTTAGTTAGAAGTGTATAATATCACAAGGTAAAAAACCTAGAGTTTGAAGTTTAAGAATATAGTAATATATATAGAACAAGGTAGAGGTTTTAAAGCAGAAGCTAGTCCTTCTTTTTCATGACTTTAAGTAGTATTTTGTAATTAAACCAAAAAAGTCTGCATTGTGGACTTCAAGTAATTAGTTATTAAGTTAAAAGTAAATATAATTTAAGTGTCATTTCTTAATTAAATAGTTTAACCTTATAAAGAAAAATAGTTAACCATTCTGTAACTTGTTAGTAAAACACTACAAAACTCACTACCCGTGAGACTATAACACAGATAAGAAAAAATAAACACTTAAATCTCAACACAAAATACCGTCTTAAATACCTTCAATCCCAACATAAAAAAAAAAAAA
>WBNO01028117.1:936756-955824 GCA_013400575.1 Peucedramus taeniatus
CCAAAAGCTAACATCCAGCAGGGATGTTCCTGAGCACAGATGAAAGTTGGGCTGGCAGCCTCTGCTCTGCTGCAGCCCGGGCCGGCGGAGCCGAGCCGTGTTTAACGCGGTTACGCGAGCGAGGCGCCGCTGCCAAACCGTGTTTTCCTCCCTGTGTGGCTTGACAGAACATCGTGTTTAACCTCAGAGTAGATGGGATAAAACAAGGTTCTCTGTCAGGACTACAAATTCATGATTCTGTCTGCTCCTGAGCTCTGTCTTCCACTCCTGGCTGTGGCCGCTTCTGTCCTGTGGGTAGGTGGGATGTTTCTGAGGGGTCACAGCAGCCTAAAACCTTGATCTTTTTAATCTTAATTAGATGTCCTTCCAATTTATGCACCTAAACCACTTAAGCCCATGGAAAAATGCCTTCAGTCTCTAAAGAAAAGCCCTTGCAGTGATTTGCTCACCAGCTTGGCCCACATCTGCTCGTACCCAGATGTTGCCCCTGCTAAAAGCAGCCTCCATTTAGTCCCAAGTGTTGCATACGTGTTCAAAACATCTTGTAGAGCCCTGCATGGGAGTTAATGTGTAGCAGGGCTCTCAGCTCAGCATCTCTGAAGGCTGTCCAAGGCAAACCCATCCCCAGCACGTGGCATTCCCATCTGGAGAAGGAGAACAGGGACCCAGCTCCATCCTGCACGGTCCATGTATGGAAAAGCTCGAGTGCTGATGGTCTCTAGCACAGCTCCCCAATATAATGGTGTAATAATTAACAACAGCATCTGAGTCTCACAGCCTGTTTTCCCCAGAGCTGATGCTGGGTCCAAGAGCCCCATCTTGATTGTTGATCTCCTTGGGGTGGATTTGAGGCATGGAAGATTTGTTGCTCATGCTTTGGCACATCTGTTTGAGAAATCAGATTGGCATTTCCGCTGGGAGCTGTGGAGAGAGTTGCTGCAGACCCCCCTGCATGGACCAAGGCTTGAGGGATGATTTGTCAGCATCTCTTTGTTGTTGACTCAAAATCTTGCCCCGCTCAGTGGTGTGGGAGAGAGCTCATGATGGATAAAGGGGTCTCCCTGCTCCCAGTCTGATGGATGGGAGCTGTTCATACATGGAGCCTTCTCCTGGGAGTGGTGCAATTCCAGGGCTCTTCCAGGACAGCTCAGAGCACCCCCTGTGTCCTAACGAGCCCCCTAATGAGCTTTGTTCGGGGGCTGCAAGCACAGCTGCCATGGGGACAGCTGGGAGACGCACGGAGCTCCTGGGCCCTCCATATGGATGCTCTTGACCTCTGAGGCCTCTGAAACTCCATGTGGCTGCTGAGGACACTGGAAAGGGTCAACCCTCTCTCCACACCCCCAACAAAAGGAGGGTTTGGCAGACACTGCCAGGACCAAGCAGTGAAAAGGTCCTAGAGGGAGGTGGGGGAAGCATTGGTTTTCCGGGGACACGGATTTGCAGCGCAGCAGAATTCCCTTGTAAACACGGGCTGGAAAAGCAGTTTCCACATGCACAGACCTCACTGGGTGCCCAGTAACTGAGGCCAGACGGGTCTAACGGGGCTGGGATCCAGCCACTGCCATCGAGAGGCTGCTGCAGCTCGGCCGGGGTGACTTTGAACCCCCTCCCCATCCCCTCAGCTTTGTTATCGGGGCTATTGTGGGGCTGCCGGAGCCAATCCCCGCCAGCCCCGATTCAAAGTCCAGGTGCCAACCAACTTGAACTCTCCAGCATCCCTGCCGTGAAGCAATTATTCCCTCAGACACATTCATTGTTCTCATTACACCATAAATTGTGAATGAATTAAACATGCACTTACCACTATGCACCACAGCTGTCAAGGAAAATAACACACCAATATCGTGCGGGGCTGGATCCCGCTCCTCTCCCAGGAAGGTTTGCTGCTCCCAGGGAAGGAGGCAGCAGCCAAGCTCACTGGGGCTGGTATTTTCTTTATGGAGAGGCCAAATCTCTGTTCCCATTTACAGCAGCTCAGGGCAGGACTGTCTCCCTTGGATTTGATGTTTTAATTATGGTTTTTCTCCCCTTTTCTGGCCACATCGATATCGCTGCTGCGCAGGGGGAAGGCTGGTCCTGAGCTTCCAGACATCCTGTGTCTCACTTGGGGCACAAAAATCCTGCTGTGGGTGTGAGAGGAGAAATCCAGCCTTGCTTTGGGCTGGTGGGATAAAGCCACTGGAGCCCCTGTGCCAGCAGCAGGACATGCCTGGCCCAGTGAGTACTGGGCTCACTCCCATGAGCATCCCAGTCCACACTGGGAATTTCACTGTAGGTGACTGAGAGCTGGCAAGGGAAGCAGTAAAGGAAAGGTGATTTAGAGGGAAGCTGTGAAAAGGTAATTCAGCTGCCTGGCTTGGCTTTATGGTGCTGGATGCACTCACACACACAGACACTTTCCCAAGAAGCAGCATGGGCGTTTATTTATTTTCTAATCTCTGCTCCACATCCACGCAGTTTATAGAGCTGGAGCAATCTCCTGGCATGTCCAGATAAATTCCCTGATTGTTCCTGCTCCAAAGAGAGGACCTGGAGCTGGCAGTTACCTTGGGGTACAATGTTGGGATTCACCAGACAGGATTACAGAGGGGGCTTTTCTTCTGAGTGCAGGAGCTGGAAGTTTGTCTGCATTTCTCTCCTTGCACCGCATCTCCAAGGAGGTTTTCACTTTCTAAGAAGGATGTTACCCACTGAGCTATTCATAGCAGTTAAATGAGAAAAGGGGTTAATAAAATACATGCTAGAAGAAAGAAAATAAGATTAGAAGGACTGATGTTTTGGCTGTGAGGCCTTCAGTGGGCTGCAGAGAGACGGGGGGAAAAAAGGAACAAGATTATTATTTCTTTTCTCTGGCTCAAAGAACTTCATGGCCAGAATGGCACCACTAATCCAATTTTCTTTCTAACAAGTATTTTATCAACACCTCTTTCTTTTTTCTCCCCTCTATTCTCCTTCCTTCAGTCTTCACACTGACATCTGATTAGCTGCATTAAAACTGGTTTCAGCTCCAGGCTGGCTCTACTCTGTTTGTGGGGCTCTCAGGAGCTGGGGACCCCCGGGACTGTGCCCATCCTTCCCCTGCTCACGTGTGCCTGTGCACACACAGTCCCTGCCCTTTCTGGGCACCTGGTTTTCCCTGGCTGACCACAGCAAAGTCTCTTTTCCAGGCGCTCAGCCCCGCTTGGCAGAGGATCAGATGCAGCTCCACTGAAAGCAAACAGCCGCCTTTCCGAGGGAGTAAATATTTCGCAACGTGTTACTTCAGTCTTATTTATTATGAACATATTTTCCCTTTTATCCGGGGATTTGCCAACTCTCCGGAGTCACAAAACCTCGCCGCGGCCTCGTGGAGGGCGGGGTGCCTCTCCTCCCCCCCTGCCATTCCGGGGGGATCCAGAGATCTGGATTTCACCCATCCAGGATCCCCTCTGCGAGGGGATGTGCTGCAGGAGCCTGGCATCATCCCCTGCTCCTTCCCAAGGACACCTGAGGTGGGAGATGTGCTGTGAGCAGTGCTGTTGGGTCGTGGATCAGAGTGAGGAGTTCCCATTAGGACCAGTCTGCCCCAGTATGTCCTGGAGAGGGTTTTGGGGCAATACTTTACAGGAATGGAGGGGTTTTGGGGCAATACATTCCTGTAATGTATTGTCCTAAATCCCCTCCAGGAGGAGAGGAGTTGCTCTCCTGTTATCTCCTAAACCTGCTGGAGGGATAAAAAGGGAAGATCTGGTGTGAGGGATGGTCCTGGGGGAGACCATCAAGAGGAGACCCTGGAGAGGACCCTTTATTTTGGGCAGAGGATAAAATGAATTAAAGCCTTAAAAGAACCTGATTCATCTTCATCAGCCCATGACTCCTGTCTGGCTGGGGGAAACTGCTGCTACACTGACCTTCCTTCCTGGAGGTGTGATGGGGCTGTGAGGGGCCCTGTGGCTCCAGGCACTGCTCCCCTGAGTAGGTGGGCTTTTGGTAGTGCTGTTCTTTCCTTCCCTCAAGGGTTAAGAAAGCAGATCCCCTCCCTGCAAGGTTTGCCTGGGTCTGGGGAGGTCCTGAGGTGGGGTTTGTCCACCTGTGAGCCCAGCAGCAGCTCTGGGGCTGCTGGCACCGTGGGGTGCAGCCTTTGCCTGGGTCAGTCCTGGTCCCCTGGGAGATAAAATTCCCCCTGTGTGTGTCAGGAGCAGAGGTCACAGGGGAGTTTGCTTGGCCACCCTGCTGCTTTCAGAGGGTTTGGGATCATGCCAAGAGATTTTCTCTAGTGTGTTTGACTCTGTTCCTCCATATAATGAGCTGAAAAAACCAGATTGAGTAATAATCACAGTGCAAGAGAGGATGTCACTGCAGCCAGCCCCTCCTATGGGATGGGGCCCAGCCCTCCATGGGATGAGCCTGTGCTCCCCAGGGCTGGGGTTTCCAGCAGCTGGGCTGTGCCCTGACCAGCCCAAGCAGCCTGTCCAGCATTTTTACAGGAACAAGGAGAACTTTATTCCTTTGTTACCTCCTTGGACCACCTCCCTCTTCCCTGAGCATCCAGGTGCTGATAACTGGCCAAAGATCAGAGCAGCTGGAGCAGGAGCAAGTGGCTGAGCCCTGGCTTTGGGATTACTGTTTAGGCAGGAATTAGCTGGCACAGGGGCCCCTCCTGATCTTCTGGGTTTGTGCATGGAGGGCTCTGAGGTGGAGGAGCACTGACCTGCTGTGGCTCAGGGTGCAAGGAAGCATCTTGGGCTGTTCCCATTTGTCCCTAATCCTCCTTGGCTCTTCCCTTCACTGGAAAATGAGACCGTGTTGGAACACGACCTTGGTTCAGCATATTAATTAGTGGGATGTTTAAGATAGGTCAGCAGTTAAGTGCAGACAGGCACAGTCATGCTCAGGGTAATGTCAGGGGCTGGGAGTCAATCCTGCCATTCCAGTGGGGATCACTCAGCACCAGCTGGGGCAATGATGATCAACTGGGTCTTTGCGGTCAAATCTGAGTTTTGATGGGAAACCAAAATGTTCTACAAGCAGAGAGGAGTTTCTGATTTGTGCTTTTTTCCTCCCCTCTATAGCAAAGCTGAAATTCCAGGGCCAGTTTCAGCCAAACCCCAGAATGTGGGAATTCTGGGATGCAGCAGTAGTCTATAGTGGACATGGTGGTGTGACATGGATGGTGACACTGCCACAGCCCAGCCCCTGTGTGCTCCTCCACTCCCCTGTGCTCTCCTTGCCCAGGCTTCCATGGGAGATGCCATCTGGGTCTGTGAAATGCACAGAGTGAAAACTACACCTCCCGTGTTGTCCTGAGCTTAAAAAATAAGGTTATTTATTGCAATATAGGGTTTTTCAGGATTTTCTTTGAGTTGGCTCAGTTTTCTTTGCAAACCTTTCCTGTCAGCACATTTTCCACTGATTTGATGGACAAAACCAGCAGGACCCCACTGAACCAGCAAGTGACACCCAGTCTGGGCAGTGGCAGCAGGAGCACCTTGGGGTGCACCGGCCACCACTGTGACCTCCCTCCCTCCATTTCTCCACCCTGGATGTGGTGTTTGATGTCCCTGCCTGGTGTCACCTCTCTCCCCAGCCCTGCTCTGGACCCCCAGTGCCACGTGCCTGCTCCACAGCCACCCCTCACGCCGTGCCTGTGCAGGCCTCGTTAGCGTTTCTCAATCAACGCTTTCTCATTAGCGGCTGGGGCCACTGGGAGCTTTGAATGAAGGTGGAGCCAGGCCAGAAAAAGATCCTCTCCTGAAAAATTATAATGAAAGCAATAATGGCTGGGTCCTTGAGCAATGCCTGCCTATGACAATTGTTGTCTGGAGGCTACTTAATTACGAAACTCTGCTCTCAGCCTCGGGCTTCACGGTCTTGTGCCTTTACTCTCTCTTGAGCAATGTTTTATTGCTATTGTCCTCAACCTACTTCGTATCAAGTTCAGAGTATCTGAAAGTTATATGAAGTATATGTTGCTTCTCTATTCTACTTGCACGAATTTCTTGTATTGTGGGGGTTTGTTTGGTTTTTTATCGGTATCTGAAAGCCTAAAGCTGGGATTATCTAAAGGATTATAGGAGAATTAGGCACCCAAAGCCAATTGATTTTTCGCTGTGAATTAGCCAAGTGCATTTGGAGGGCTGGAGGTTTTGGTCTGTGCTCGTGGTTTCAGGTCCACCTTGTAGCATCTCGGTAGAGAGCTCAGCACAACTCGGGTGGCCTTAAAAAGGTGCTGAAGCAGGAGCAGTCAGGAGGAAAGTGCAGGTACAAGAGGGAGACATGGCCCTGAGACATTAAACCGCCTTTGAAAATCTCCTTCTGACTCCCTGAGGCTCTCTTGAAAACGCCACTCTAAGTTACCATCAATTTTGATAATTAAGCACTGATTTAATTTTAGAGTAACAATAATTGTCAACATTTTCCAACCCAAGCACCTTAAATTAGACACGCAGCTCCGAAGGTTGGCGCGGGATCAAAGCGCGGCGGCGCGAGGTTTTTGGGAGATGCTGAGCACACACCGAGCCTGTGCTCAGGACTTCACAAACCCAGGCCATGTGGGCTTGGTCCCCTGCCAAACGAGGTGCACTCAACATACGTTTCAACACCTCGCTTTAGGCACCTCGGATTAAAAAAATTAAAGGAAAAGAGTTGGCTGGGAGTGTTGCTCTGATTTTCCCCGGATGGTGAAAGCGCAGCTTGGCTGTGGCTCTGTGAGCAGAGGGCTGGGTCACACCTTGGAGCCCATGCAGGGTGTGACAAGCATGGCACCAGGACCAGGACAGCAGGACCAGGACACAGCCAGGTGGATTCTCTGAGCCTCCTTCCCTGGCCTTGCCATCTCCAAGAAGGGACTCGGCGTCCCACCGTGGCTTTGTGGTGGGTGCTGGCAACAGGGAGGGGTGGCCCAGGAGCCCTTGGGTGACAGCGGGGTGCAGGTGGCAGGGATGCTGCTGCTGCCAGGGAAGGGCAGGAAGGATTCCCTCTGGGACATCCTTTGTGGGATGGAATCCTTCCAGAGAAGGGATCGCCCGTGTCCTGCTGGGATCGCCCGGTGCCAACGCTTGGGGACCCCTTGTTTTGGGGTGGGGGTCGCTGCTGGGGCCGGGGAGGGTCCCCAGTGCAGGGTGAGGTGCCCTGGAGAACATCAAAGGGGGATGAAGGCAATTCTTTATTCGTATCTCTCCGTGCCTTTGATGAGGCTTCACCTCGCTGTGCTCCCCACACCCAGCCCCACCCCGGGCTGGTGCTTTTGCTTTATTTTTAGCAGGGATTTGGAAATTGCTGGGGCTCCTCGTTGTGTTTTTTTTTTTGTGTTTTTTTTTTTTTTTTTTTTTTTTTTTTTAATTCCCCCCTTTTTTTTCCCTTCTTCATCTTTTTTTCTCTTTTTTTCTTTCTCCTTTTCCTTTTCTTCCCAAAGCTCTGTCAGAGCCCCCCGAACCCCCAGCCAGCCGTTAAGGGCACATTCACACCTCTTCTCCTTGCCTTGTCTCCCCTTTATTCTTATGAAGCTCTCATTGATTATTGCCCTTAAATTCCTCAGTCCGGTCATAGATAAAAGGATAACCACTTCAAAGCAAAGTGTTAAGAGTTTAACCTCGAGCTAAAAGAGTGGACAACAAGGTAATTGAGGGTAATAACTGATCACAGACCTACTTTCAAAGGCACATGCAAGCCTCACTTTCAGATGGCTTTAATTTTATTAACATTTGTAGCAGCTCTAGATGCTTTTGAATCATTACAAACTTCAAAGCTTGAGGTAACACTCCAAATGGAGAACCTGACACCAGGTTTTTTGTTCAGGCCCACATCATATTGATAGTCTCTCTTGCAAGCATGTAACATCTCTTCTCAAACTATAAAAACCTAGATGAAGAAAATATTGCCAATAGAGAAGATCAAAGCCTGAACCTCCCTTTGAATGATCCCAAAGAAGTCAAAACAGAAAACAACAAGGGGAAAAAATGCATCTATATTACTCCAACTGTCTTTATCCATATTTAAACTTGTCTGCTGAGGCAGATGAGGATGGATCATTCTCCTTGAGTTTTATCAAACTATTTGGCTGATCCTCTGTTTCTCCTTGGGCATTTGGAGCTGGCCCTTTGTCTTTTTGTGGCATTTAAACCCAAGAATTTAGGAACAGCACATAACAGAACAGCTCTGACCCAGCTGGGAGGGCGGCCAGGTGAGGCAGACCAAAGAAAAAAATATATTTATAAACTGAAAACACAGAGACAAAAATGAAAATTATACAAACACCCACAGTTGTCCCTTCTCCAGCCCATGATAATCCCAGGAATAAAGGTCATCTGTGGATGCTGAGCTGGTTCACAGCCAAATGGGGTCAGTGCCCCCCGTGCCCAGGATGTGCCCGTGGGCACCCCGGGCTGGGTTTGCTGGTGCAGCTCCTTGTGCCTGATCCCAGCTCCAGGGGCCACATGGTGAATGAGCCCAGGAATTGATCCAGGGTATAAATAGCCATTTTCTTTGTCTATTTTTTGTGTGGGAAGGGTTATTTTTAGCTGGGTGAGTTCCCTGAGCTAATGCCTGAAGCATTCACAATGAAGGGGGTGGCCCAAGGAAACGGGCTGGCCCTGCTGCCAAAAAACACATCCCTGCTCCCCTCTGCAGAGGGGCTGCTGCCACTTCAGCTGGTGCCCAGGCTCTGTGCAACTTCAGTGCTCAGGGAGAGCCTCCCCAGCCTCTGTAAAGCCATCAAGAGAAGAAAAAATTACTTGGAATATTTTTTTCTTACTGGTGTGCAGCAGGTTTTATAGTGGTGTAATCCTTTCCTCCTGATTTGCATGGGTGTAATAGCAGTATTAGGCAGGTTATTATTTCAGTGCACTCCAGGACAAAGGGCTGGGTTGGACTCCAGGGTGTTTAACAGTGTCTCAGCTGGGACTGCAGGCTCCAGTGGTCACAGAACCATGGAAGGGTTTGGATGGGAGGAGACCTTAAAGCTCCTCTCATTCCACCCCCTGCCATGGGCAGGGACACCTTCCACTCCCCCAGGATGCTCCAAGCCCTGTCCAACATGGCCTTGGACACTGCCAGGGATGGGGTGATCCTTCTGGGACAGCTGAGAGCTCCCAGAGCCATCCCAGCTGGAGCACAGTGGGTTTTCCAGGCTGAAGGCCAGGGCTTGGTGACCAACTTCAGGTCTCTGACCCAGGTTTTTATCATCTCACTTGGAGCCACGAGTGACAGATCCACATTCCCAGTGTGGATGGTGTCATCCTGATCACAGGAGAGCCTCATTATCCCTGTTCACTTCAAGGTGACACCGTGTCAGAGCTTGTGGAAACCACATCCTTTTAAATCTGTTAAATAGCTCTGTCTTGAGCCTGCTCTGATATTACATTCTCCATGAACTGAAATCAATTTAATATAAGCTGTTCTCTCTGTTCCTGGGTTGGGCATGTGCCTGTGTATGAAAGGATGATGGTGTCTTGCTTAAATCTATGGAATTTTTCTAATTTTGTTGTCTAAAGTTATGGCTGGAAGAATAATCAGCTATTCCAGCATTTCTTTCATTGAGTCCATTATCAGACAGGGTGGGTAACTGGAACCCAGCACTAAAACATGTTGTAGGTGCCCAAGGCAAGCCCTTGCAGACCTGGACCTGCACAAGGTGTGCTCAGAACTCACTGGCCCTGTGGCCAGTTGGTCCCACTGGAGCTGCTGCCATCCCCAGGCCAGTGTGGAGCAGGAGGTGCCCCATTTTCCTGGGAGCTGATCATTATCCCAAAGACCTTCAGTGAGAGAGGTACATCATGGCAGTGCTCTCAGTTAATTTAAGCAGCCAGGCATGGGATGGGGATTTTAATCAAAGCGTTATTTCCATGATTTCCAAGGTTTTATTTTCCATTTCCAAGCAAACCCCTTCATCCATGATTGAGATGAGGTAAGTGTTCTCCTTCCAGCTTGCAGGGGGCTTGGGTGGAAGCTCTTATTTCCATTCCGTGCTCTGAGGGGATGCAGAATAGACCCTAAATAGACCCTAAATGAAACTCTGACAAATTCCTCAGAACCAGTGTTTTTTGGAGATGTGGAACTCCACAGCAGCGTGGTTGTCCTGTAGCCACCCTGACTGTGCATCACCCAGAGCAGGATTCCAGCTTTTACTGCTTTCTAGGAGTTTTTAGGGCTTCCCCCAGGTGGAAATGTTCCCATTACAAACTAAACTTATCTCAGGAAGCAGCAGCTGGGACTTAGGAGGTGACAGCAACCTCCTGCTCCCCTCAGTGTTTCCTGCCACCATCACCATCCCCTGTCAGGGGCTCCCCTGCATCACCATTAATGAGCTGATCTGCATCTTTGATTAGGAGGGCTTTGATTAGAGTGTGGAGGGGATGTGCTGGCCTTTTCCAGGGGAATAACAGCAAGGTAGGAGCTGCTTCAGTGCCAGAGGATCCTCCTGGGGATGGGTTTTGATCCCTGGAATGGTTCTTGGAGTGCTGGGGAAATGATTATCCAGACACTTGTGAATGCTTCAAAAAAAGAGGAGGGGTGGAACTCTCAGTTGTGATGTGAAAGAGCCTGGAATATGCTCTCAGGATAACAGGAGATTATAGTTAGAATTGTTTTCAAATTAAAAAAATAAAAAAATAAAAAATAAATCTAATTTCAGGCCTCCTGGGAAAAAAGGGAAAAACCCAAAAGCTGGTTTGGGGCTGACAATGCAGAAATGGGGACATGGTCTGATAACATTTCAGTTTCTCCTGAGTTTCAGTGGTATGAGGTTCTCAGTCCCCCCAGTTTCTTATGGGGAGGAGGAATAGTGGGTAATTTCCAGGCTTCTCTGAAAGTATTTGAAAGCAAAAGGAGAAAAGATTAAAATAGTATTTTGATGGTTTCTCCCCCAGCATGAAGATTTCTAGTAAAAAGAAAAAAAAAATCATTTATGAAATGTATGTCCAAGCAACCTTTTTGGGTCTGGTCAGGAGAGAGACTGACCTCACACTCAGCAAGTTTCCCTTCCTTTTAATGAAAAGGGAAAACAAAGCTGCCAATATTAATTATTTAAGGATTATGGTGGAGATTCCCACAGTGGAAGAAAACACCTTTTCTTACAATCAATAGGGCTTTGGCAGAGGAAAATAGAATCTACTAAAAAGAAATGTAGATAAACTGGGAGAAGGGGGAGCAGTAAAATCTGACTTTAGGTGAAATGGCACCAATAATTTGGTGCTGGTTTGGACACAGCTGCTCAGGAGGGGTGACCTGAGGATGTGGGGGTGAGGTTTTCTCTCTGCAAAGCCTCCTATCTCCAGCCTGCATTTCACACCTGGAAACAGAGGCATCCTTAAGAAAATTAATGTTTCTTTTGTGGCCTCAGGACTGGTCCAGCTTTTGAGAGGCATCACCCAGCTCCTGACAGCACCACGGGGGCTGGAATCTCACACCCTTCACTGTCCTTAATTCTGAGAATTGAATGGACAGGCAGAAACAAACCAAAGCAGGTAGAATTTTAGGGTACTCAGCTTTGTCAGCTCACCTAAAAATAACCATGCACAAAGGGCTTGGGTTTGTTGGGTTGGTTTTTTTTTTTTACCCCTGGAAGTGAAAAGTTTTATTTGACTTTATGATCTGCAAGTTTTCCACTAGTCAGGAAAGCCTGTTCTCTCCTAACAGTTGTCTCTCCTCCTGCTTTTTCCATTACCATCCTGCTTTAAGGGCTGTGTGGATCAGGATATTTGGGTCCAGGAGGTTTTTTTGGGATGCCAAATAGAGGCAGGGTGGGAGAGGGCTGTGGCAGCCCAGCAGGCACCAAGCTGCACGGGAAGGGTTAAACTTCATGCTGCAGCTGCAAAGCCCAATTTCTTTATTTCCTGTTAATGACATTATTGCCTACATAAAACCATTGAAACATGTTTCTTTCATTTGTTTAATTTCAAATTCTGAGCACACTAGCTGGAAACTATGTTTAATAGTTAAACTCAAAACATTTGGATTTCCTTCCCTTGCTGAGATTTGCAGGGAGTGCACTTCATCCTTAGTTGGGTTTTCAAGGAGCCATTTTTACACAGCCATAGGAGCCAGAAAACAAACCAGATTAAATTGCAGAATCAAATCACATCAGTTCAGGCTGGTAACACATCATATATTTCCCTTCCTCTGCAGTCAGGCCAAGATACCATCAGCCCCAAGTCGTGTTCTCCTCCAGGAGCATCCAGAGCCAGGACACCCCTGTGTGCATGAAGGAGAAGGGCTTTCCTTGAGCCTGCCTGGAAAAAATGTTCCTGTTTCCATGAAAAAATGGAATGGAATCTCCTTCAGGCCCTGCTGGCAGCGATGCTCCTGTCACCTCCCCACGTTCCTCCTGCTGCACCTCACCTGCCCCAGAAGGGCAGTGTGGGAAGGAGAGGGGCACGTGTAGGTGGATCTGAGCCACTTCAGACTGGAAGGGGAGCTCTTAAATCTCAGCCTGTTTGGTAGATAAAGCTCCAGGCTGCCAGAGACACGGTGTGTGGGGATGGTTTTAGCAAAAGCTCTGGGAGGGGTTTGTCCCACTGTCAGGCTTGTCCCCTCAGGGTGATGGACACTCAGGAGTTGTTGTGTAGAGCTGATTGCTTTCGTGGTGGAGTGTCTAAAAGTCACTTCAGGAACACTCACAGGATTAGGGCATGGAGAAACTGGGCTTGGAACCACTTCAGATCCAGCTTCTCCTTGGCACTGTGTGCTAATGAAGCCCAGAACCACCACTGTTTAGCAGAAACAGTGAGTAGAGGTGGAAAAATGAGGAATGTGGCCCTGGACAGGATTTAAGGAGTCATCACTGACATGACAAGAGAGCCACACTCATTGTTCTGCCATGGCAGCATGGGTACATCCCTGAGAGCCACAGCACTGCTCAATCTCCCATCAAAAAATCCGTATTTGACAAAAAAAATACAGGAGGATTTAAATGTTACATTGAAGGGCCATGTGCAGGAACACCTTCCATTAGACCAGGTTGCTCCCAGCCCTGTTCAACCTGGCCCTGCACATTTCCAGGGAGGGGAATCTTGCAGCCCTGCTGTCCTTGTTACTCCAACAGGGAGGTGGCAGAGAAAGCCATTTGTGCACGGTGAGGAAGGGGTTGTGGAAAAAATAAGTCATGGGAAGATGGTCATAAATATCCTCATTTACCTCTTTTGCTCCCACCCTCTCTTCAATCAGTGCTCTGTGCAGGTGATGGAAGGAGTTCAGAAATGTTAATAGATAGCAAAGTGCTCGTGTGTGTTTTATCAGCTCTCCTGGAATGGTTAATGCTGATACCGTGCCCCTTTCAAGTCTAAAAAATCTGGGCAAGCGTGTGCAGATAGCAGGGAGTGCACAGAACAAAACATCAAGGAAAAGAGTCTGTAGGGGGGAATGGAAATGGTGAAAGGATTATAGGAGAGAAAATGTATCGGACTTATCTGGCGATAGTGGGTAACAAAAGTGTGTCAGTTTATGAAATGAACTTCAAATCCCATAAAACTAATTGTGTGTTTTCTTGTCTTATTTGTGAGTATCTCTGGCAGTGCTGTTCCCCCCACTGGAAAAGCATGTCTTTGTGTGGATAATACCCTGTGCCTGCAGTATATCAGGAGATTACACAGCCCATCGGGTTCATACCTCTTAAACTAATGATGTTAAACTAGTTTATTAAAAAAAAAAAGAAAAAAAGAGAGAGAATAACTTCAAAGGTTCTGATGTGGGTTGCAAACCTCTCATGTCTTCTGTATACAGGGTCTTCCTCTTATTTTGATCAAGACTGTTCCCAGCACTTCTGTTGAAATAGTCCCAAGCCTTTGATCTGGTTATCAACGTGAGCACCAGAGTGCAGTGACAGGGGGTGACATCAGCCACACTCGTGGGGCTGGATCCTACCCTCTGTGGGACCTCCCTGGGCTCTGCCTGTCACTGGGGAGTTTTCCTGCTGGGAAAATGATTTTTAGACCCCGAGCCCCTGGCCCACTCTGGCTCAGGGTCTAAATCACCAGGGTGGGAAGAGGAAATAGGGAAGGGCAGGCACAGGGATGGAGTGGGGAGCAGGAGGGGGGGGCTTGGAGGGGTCTTGGAGGGGATTTGACCCCCAGTGAGGGCTGTGCATGGAGAGGAGGGAGCTCTCTCAGCATGCTTGTCTCATCTTTCCTCTTTATTTTCCATCCATGTCCTTGTGACCCCCTGGAAGTGCCCAAGGCCAGGCTGGACAGGGCTTGGAGCAACCTGGTCCTGTGGAAGGTGTCCCTGCCATGGCAGGACCATGGAACAGATGGAGAGTTTTAAGGTCCTTTCCAACCCAAACCAGGCTGGGGCTCTGTGATTCAGTGATCCTACAGTGGTTTTAGCAGAGGTGCATCAGCAGAGTCAGGGGCAGGCAGCAGCACTGTGCTCTGGCCTGATGGTGGGGGCTGGACAGGCTGTGCTGGCATCTCCTGGTGGGGCTGGACAGGCTGTGGTGGCATCTCCTGGTGGGGCTGGACAGGCTGTGGTGACATCTCCTGGTGGGGCTGGACAGGCTGTGGTGGCATCTCCTGGTGGGGCTGGACAGGCTGTGGTGGCATCTCCTGGTGGGGCTGGACAGGCTGTGGTGGCATCTCCTGGTGGGGCTGGACAGGCTGTGGTGGCATCTCCTGGTGGGGCTGGACAGGCTGTGGTGGCATCTCCTGGTGGGGCTGGACAGGCTGTGGTGGCATCTCCTGGTGGGGCTGGACAGGCTGTGGTGGCATCTCCTGGTGGGGCTGGACAGGCTGTGGTGGCATCTCCTGGTGGGGCTGGACAGGCTGTGGTGGCATCTCCTGGTGGGGCTGGACAGGCTGTGGTGGCATCTCCTGGTGGGGCTGGACAGGCTGTGGTGGCATCTCCTGGTGGGGCTGGACAGGCTGTGGTGGCATCTCCTGGTGGGGCTGGACAGGCTGTGGTGGCATCTCCTGGTGGGGCTGGACAGGCTGTGGTGGCATCTCCTGGTGGGGCTGGACAGGCTGTGGTGGCATCTCCTGGTGGGGCTGGACAGGCTGTGGTGGCATCTCCTGGTGGGGCTGGACAGGCTGTGCTGGCATCTCTTGGGCTGGAAGGATGTGGTGACATCTCTTGGGCTGGAAGGATGTGGTGGCATTTGTTGATGGGGCTGGACAGGCTGTGGTGGCATCTCTTGGGCTGGAAGGATGTGGTGGCATTTATTGATGGGGCTGGACAGGCTGTGGTGGCATCTCCCAGGTTTTTTGAGGTTCCCCATGAGGAAGGCAGCTCCCTGGCCCATGGTGTGTCCCTGTGCACAAGGAAGGATTCTGACTTTGTGCCCTGGTTCAGGACTTGTGGCTCCTGACAAGCCCAGTGTGGGCACTGCTCTGATGTGCTGGGGCTGCTGGATTTGATTTGATTGAGCTCCTGGAACCCTGCCACCTCCACAAAGCCCCTTACAGGCACCAACAGAGCAGCCCTGGTGCAGCCCTGCACGCTGCTGGTGTCTGAGCTGGTGTTCTGTGGGAACACAACAACCCCAAGCCATCTCTTTTGGAGCAGAGCTCCTGCCTCGTGGGCACACAGGAGCCAGGTTAGCTGGGTGCAGTCAGGAGGAGCCCAGGGAGTGTGGACTGGCACATCTGCAATGCTCTTAAAGACCCCTCTGACTTCTTTTTTTCCCACTTTTCTTTTTTTTCTTTTTACTACCTGCCCTAAAAAAAGCTCAAAGAAAAAAAAATAATTTAATTTCTCTTTATTGTGTAGCTTCACTGTGAACTGGTTCTTTTAATCTAAAATTATTCCTTTTTGGTGCCACAATCTGACTTCAAGCTTCTTTGCTGCCTGTGAACATGACACACAGAGAGGAGGGGACAGGCTGTGTCTGGCCTTTGCTGGGCACCAGGAGGGCTGAGCACGGCTGGAGGACACTGCTTTAAACAGCTTTTTGCAGTCCTTTTCTCCCTCATTTCACTGAGTTTTTATCTCAGACGCAGAGAAGGGCTAACAAATAAAATATAAATAGTTAATTTTCCCTCTGTTCAACCTGGGAATTCAGATTCAAGTTTAGACAGGAAAATCAGAAGGAAATTCAAAGATCCTCTGCTTTCTTGATGACTGCAGCTGCTACCTGAACACAGAGATTCCCTGTAGATCTGCGAACAAGGACTTCCAGAAGCTGATAAAGATGAAGAAAACTCTGGAAGACCTTCCTGTACCTGCCACCGCCTGCCTAGTTCACGGGATTGCTTTCAAATCCCAGGCACTACGTGACTCTTCCCTGTTGGCAGGAGGAGAAAATAGAGTCCCTGACTGGACATGCAGAACATGAGCAGGGCCACCGAGCAGGACGAGCACCTGGGCACCTCCTCACAAAGCCCCAGGGGCTCCCCCTCCCCTCCCTCTGTTCCCTGAGTCCCTTTCTGCTGGCACAAAGGGGATGGGGAGTCAGGCAGGAGTTTGGGTGGGCTGCTCCTCTCCATCCTTTGCATCCTGCTTGTATGCATTTTTATACTTTTTACATACAGATTTAAAAAAAAACACCATCAATGACTTTCAGTCTTGCACGTCTTGCACCGTGCTTATTTTTGGTGTGGCAGATATAAATGCCTTCATCTGATTTTTTTTGAGGCCTCGAATCTGCAGCCAGCCTGTCACACCATACTTCTGAGGCCCTTGCCTTCGAGAAGAAAAGAAATGGTTGAAATTAAGTAGCTAGGAGACAGTGCCTCTGCACGTTCCATCCCTGATCATTTGGTAAATGAAGTCCCTGTCTGAGTCTCTGGGTTGCTCTCCCAGGGCAGTGCTATTGCACAAGGGGATTTGGAGAGAACCACTCGGGTAAATGGCATTTTTATGAAATAGGATGAATGAGACTTAATGAGATTTTCTTCCAAAGGGAACGAGCCTGAGGTTTTCAGCCTCCATTATAATGGCTTAATTTTCTGTGCAGCAGTAAATGGGACTCAGGTTTTTGTCCAACATGGTTTCAAAGAAAGTTGTAAGGAGAAAGAGGTGGTCAAGTCACCTTCTCGTGGTTGGAGGTCCTGTGCTGGAGGTGACACCACTGTCACCATCCCAAGGGGCCCAGAGGGACACAGGCTGTTCATTCTCCCAGGAAAGGACTATTTTGTGTGGCTCAGTAGCATCTGGCATCGTGGCACGTCAATATTTGGCATTATGAGCAGCAAAAATATTAATAATCCTAATAATTCATAACTGCTTGTTGTGCCTTGAAAGGGCTTTTACTTGAGTTTGGCAGGATGTTTGTTTTCCATGTCCAGTAGTGGCCATTCCCAGGTCTGGAAAATGTGTAATTGGGCAGCAGCAACAAATTTGTCACCAGGGGGTGACACACAAATGACACGGGCAGTTCTGTTCAGAGCAAACTAAAAAACTCTTTATTAAAAATTTTGACACCATATATATATCTTTTTGAAATGCCAGTGTCATTGGAGGGTGACAGTGCCACCTCCTCAATGCCACTGGGCAACCCAAGAGTCCATCAGGTTGCTCGTCCCCCATAAAGGAATGCAAAACAACAAGTTATTTACATAAAGTGTGTGAGAAAGTTCTGTGCAAAAATGCAAACATCAGAAGGCTTGGTAAAACTTGAGAACATCAGGGAGACACAAATTCACCCTCGTGTTCTTTCATTATTAGCCCAGGTTGCCCAGTCCAGGCATGGTCAGTTCATGGTGCTGTGTGAGGCTCCCAGATGGACTCAGCCATTGGATGGGTGACAAAATTGTGGCTTCAAGGGACATCACCTCCAGGGCCACCATGACATTCAGCCTCTTGGGGTGTTTGCTTTTTGTTCTGGTGCAGAGGGGGTTGGGCAGGGCCTGGAGCAGGAGGAGTGGGAGCTCAGTGCCATGGGGTGAATCCAAGCTCTGGGTTTGGGGATGGTGCAAACCAGCAGCTCCTCCTCACAGAGAAGGGTGGGAAGGGAGAGGGATGGGTCTGTGGTTATGATCCTGATTTCTGAACCCTCATTTAGGATCAGGCTGTCCCTGGGACCAGCACTGGAGCATCCCCAGGGTGCCCACTGCTGTTGTCCCACGTTCCCCATCATTCCCTTGGGATCTCCTCTTGCAGGGCAGGAGGAGAGGGGTGAGGCACTGGGACCAGCTGGTGCTGGGAGCAGGATCTGTCTGGGCTCCAGTTCCAGGGCTCTGGGGTCTGAGCTGGCTGGGATGGGCAGCTCTGGAGTGTGCCCCGATGTGGGGACAGGGCAGTGTGTGACCCCACAGCCTGGGGACTGGGCAAGCAAGGGGCCTCACTGTGCCTTTGCATTTCCCAGGAGGTGCCCTAATGGTGCTCAGGCACAGCCAGCGTGGGAGGTGACATTTCCTTGGCCAAAGGCTTTGCCACCTGCCCTGCCTGGGGTGACAGGACGAGGGGCAGTGGCTGCACACTGACAAAGGGCAGAGTCACACGGATTATTAGAAAGAAATCCTTCCCTGTGAGGGTGGGCAGGCCCTGGCACAGGGTGCCCAGAGCAGCTGTGGCTGCCCCTGGATCCCTGGCAGTGCCCAAAGCCAGGCTGGATGGGAGCACCCTGGGACAGTGGAAGATGTCCCTGCCCAGAGCTGGGATGGAATGAGCTTTAAGGTCCCCTCCAACCCAAACCAGCCTGGGATTCTCTAATAATGATAAAAATCAAGCCAAGCTGGACCCCATCAGCTCTGCCAGCCAGACCAAGGTGGGCTCTGGACAGAGGGACAGCTCCTGGTGGGGGAACTGTGGAGCCCCCAGGTCCAGCCTCAGAGCAGGCTGAGGAGGAGGAGGAGGAGGGCAGGAGGCTCCTTGGATCTGGAGGGCAGGTTTGGGGGCCAACCCCTAATTAAAACCTTTTGTATGAAGTTCCAAACCCTCCATTCCGTGCCTGGTTAATATTTAACAGCTGGGGCCGGAGATGGGAACACAACTGCGGCCGGGCTTTGGCTGCTCTGCCAGTTCTATTGCAATCAGGGATTGTTTAATTAGCCTGCAGAGCGAAAACAGGCCGGCGGATTATATATATATATATATAAAAATATATAAAATAATAATCATAATGCAAGGACCCGCCCCGTTTTCTCCCTGACGTGAAAACTTTTAGCAAAGTTTTTAATGCCGGGGAGTCGCCCCCGCCCTGCAGCGCTGCGGTGAGCT
>WBNO01028117.1:957092-971497 GCA_013400575.1 Peucedramus taeniatus
TGACTGTGAGGAGTTGAAAAGCCTGTTTACTTTTTTGCCTTTGATGTTGGGAGGATCTGGTTTTGATTAGATCAATACTCCTTTTTTCTTCCCCCCCCCCCCCTTTNTTTTTTTCCCTTTGCAGAGAGGAGGCTCCGAGGATCCCCTGCTGACTCCAGGCAGAGGCAGGCAGAGGCACAAGGCAGCTCCTGAAGCAACTGGGAGCCCCTCTCCCCAGCGAGCTCCGGAGCCATGAGCAGCGCCGTGGTCCTCGCCCACCTCCCAGACCCCAGCAGCAGCTTCAGGGAAGACGCCCCCCGACCCCCTGTCCCGGGGGAGGAAGGAGAAGCACCATGCCCGCAACTCGCCAGCTCGTTTCTCGCCAAAAGCCAAAGCTTCAAGGCCATGCCGGTGCCTCCTGCCCCGCGGAGGAATGAGAACGGACTCGGGGAGCCGGAGGGCAGCGCGTCCCCAGACTCCCCTCTGGCCAGATGGACCAAATCCTTGCATTCCCTGTTGGGAGATCAAGATGGTGCCTATCTTTTTCGGACCTTTCTGGAAAGGGAAAAATGTGTGGATACCTTAGACTTCTGGTTTGCCTGCAATGGCTTCAGGCAGATGGACCTTAAGGATACCAAAACTTTACGAGTAGCCAAAGCTATTTACAAAAGGTACATCGAGAACAACAGCATCGTCTCCAAGCAGCTCAAACCTGCTACCAAGACCTACATAAGGGACAGCATCAAGAAGCAGCAGATAGATTCCATCATGTTTGATCAGGCACAGACTGAGATTCAGACTGTGATGGAGGAAAATGCTTACCAGATGTTTTTAACTTCTGATATATACCTCGAATATGTGCGGAGTGGAGGAGAGAATCCCGCTTACATGAACAGCAATGGACTGGGGAGCTTAAAAGTTGTCTGTGGCTATCTCCCGACCTTGAATGAAGAAGAGGAATGGAGCTGTGCAGACTTTAAAAACAAAATCTTGCCTTCGGTAGTTGGACTATCCAGCAAGACGTTGAGGGTTACAGCGAATGTCAGAGCCACGGAAACGATCGAGAACGGATACAGGTAAGGGAACCCCTGGAAATTGTGCTTTGTTTTAACTTTAAGGACTTTGAGAGTGTTTTTCAGAAGGCTGTTGGGGTGGGAATCGAGGGGAGGCAGAGCTTCCTGAAGGGCTGGGAGCACAGCTGCTTCCCCACACCTCCAAACACTGGAATTTGTGGGGTGTTGTCTGAGTGTGGGGTTTTTCCCCCTCTACAGAGGAAAACAAGATCCTGTGCTCTGAAGCCCTATTGGCTCTTTCAGTTCTTTTATAGATCAAAAACTTCATAGCAACTATGTCCTCCGGACATACGTTAATTATTGGTTCAGCTTTCAAACCTATTAAGAGCAGTAGTGGAGTGGATCACAGAGACACATGAATAATGTAACCTACCAGTTCCCCAACTCCACCATCAACCGGTGTTTAACGATGTTGGTTATGTGGGAAGCAATTGTGCGGTCGTGGAAGAGGAAATGTGTGCACTGACTGCATCAAACTCTGCAACTTGGGCAGAATCTGCTTTTATTTTGACTCTGTGTGTGTGTGTGATGTGCAGCTTCTCCATGGCGTGGGGTGTTGGTGTCATGTCAGAGCCGTCTAGGGTGACTTTGAGCCAGTGCATGCAGGAGGCTACCTAAAATTTGAGTGTTTTAAGGTGGTAGAGGCATTCCAGGTGTGCAGTAATGGATCTTTGGTAGGTCTTTGGTGCTCTCATGTTGGCCGTGAGCTCAGGGTTGAGCTCGTTATTAAGAGGTGATTGTCTCCACGGGGATGTGGGGACATTGTGTGGTGACAGGGTGTCCTTGTGTCCTGATCCTGGGGTGCATCTGCATTGCCAGACCCTTCTCTTTTGTTGGAAATGTTGATGGCACAGCGGTGTGAGGGTGAGGAAAGCAAGAGCCATCTCGAAGTGCGGGGGGGGATGGGAGAGAGAGACTCTGATGAGCAAATGATGAGTTGTATAATCCTCTGAAAATGTATTCTTTCCTCTCCCCACCCTTGCCATAAATGTGGATTGTTGAATCAGGGCTGAGAGGAGAGGGCTCTGCTGCAGATGTGCGCTCTCCTCCGCCGGCCCGGCAGCCTGGGGGTTGGTATGGTGAGTGTTTGACATCTCGTTTACAGGAATTTTGAGAGTGTGTCTGTGATTCATGGACATCAAAGGGCATCAGCCTTCTCTCGGGGAGGCTTTGCTGGAGCGCTCCTCTGCTGCCCCCGGAGAGCTCCCAGCTGTGCCGGCCCTGCCGGTGCCTTGGGGTGCTGGCAGGGTCCCCCCTGCCCCGGAGGGTGCTCCAGAGCCTCTCTGGTGCTCTGCTGTGCCGGGGGCTGTCCTGCCAGCGGGGCGGGATGGAGGTGCTGGGCGTGGGGACAGAAGGGATGCTCTCCATCCCGGCGTGGCCTCCGGACCCCTCCTGCCGGGGGGCTGCGGGGGGGCAGCGCTGGCAGCTGCTCTGTGGAGGGCTTTGGGCTTTGGGATCCTCATCTCGTGCCTCAGCGTTTCTGCCTGAGCATCTGCTGTTCTCCAGAACTTGGTTTGAACTGCTGCCCTTCGCTGGCTTTCCAGGAGGGGGATGTTTGATGCTTTTATCTCTGAGCCTTTGTTGGGATTCAGAGCTGGAAGGGCTTGGCTGTATGTTCTACCAGAGCTGCAGGCCCTGCTAAACCCACATGTGCCTTGTCCAGGAGAGCTCTTGCAGTGCTGTGGCTGTTTGCCTGATTAGTGCTGGGCTTTTTTTCCTTTTCTTTTTCTTTCCCCCCCCTTCTTTTCTTTTCTTTTTTGTCCAGGGATTAATGCAGCTTGCTCCTCACATGTCAGATCTACCCTCCTAGGACATTAGGTAGTGCGTTTTGCTTTGATCACCTTCTGTTGAATTTCCAGGAGCTTTTGCTCTCCACGGGGCCAAGAGATCTCAATGCAGAGAGAGGGGAGGTCAAGCTGAGATGCTGCTCAGTTCCTCCCATTTGTGAAGCCACTTGTGCGTGCATGTGCTCGAAGCTGATGAGCATATGGATGGGTTATCTCTCATCACTCAGCATTTAGGATCGCGGCTAGGATTGGAGCTGAAGCTCGCACAAAGTCTTTCCTGGTGAGTGGCCAAACCACACCTCCCTCATGTGTGTGTTGGAATTAAGGAATTTCTTCTCAGTGTGCTCCGGTTTTGAAGGGCTGTGCAGGCTCCTGCCATTCGCTTCGGTGGGTTTCAATGTGATTATCCCAGTGAAAGCCCTGAGCCCACCTGATGCTGGGAGCTCAGTGCTCCCAGGCCAGCCTGGTGTTTGCAGGGGAGACCACCTGGAAATCCCAGAGCTCAGAGTCACGGCCAAACCCAGGGCCAAGGGGAGACCGCAGGAACAGGACAAGCTGAGAGACTTTGTTTGGCCCCAGTGCTGGTGATGGACAGGAACAGGAGAAGTCAAGTGAAAACACAGAGTTTGCACCTGGCTGGGGAGCAGGCGCTTGCAAACTGCTGGCTGTGTATTTGGAGCCCTAATACAGGGAATATTTTAAAAGCAGGACCTCCCTCTTGTCCTCCCAGGCGACTCCCCTCCCCTGTGGGCTGTGGTGTGGTTAAAACTGGCCTCCCCAGGCTGCTGTGCTGGACCTGGCCCCATGCTCCAGGAATTCCAGCTATTATTTATACACGCTTCTAAATTTATCACGCACGACTTTGTGTACACAGAGAGCTCCTCTTCCTTTGCTGTGCCGCCGGGGTAACGTGGGTTTGCTCAGCCCAAGGTGGACTCATCTGCCTCCCATTAGGCTCCAACATCAGTGGGACTGGCCTTGCTGGGGGAAGGCTGGGGCTTGCAGATGGCCTTCTGCCGGCTCCCAGTGCTTCCTGGCCTTTGAAAGGACCCGCTGGTGCAGCTCCTTGTGTGTGAAGTTATTGGAACCAAGTTTGGCTTCAATTATCAAAGTAAATGATGCCATTGTAAAGCTATGCTCCAAGCAGTGTTCTACAATTAGAGCGTGGAAGCTGTGATTAACATAGTTGTGTTAAAATATACTTTTTTTTTTGTTTTCAGGTTTGTGCATGTGTGGTTTTTTGCCTTTTTTTAAAATGTTTTTAAACCCATGGTTGCCCAGTGATGTTTGTCCCAAGAAAATACTTAATGAGATTCAGTGCTGCCTCCAACTGCTCCTTGTACAGTTTTTCCCTCTCTGTATAAGCCTGTGGTTTGACCTGCCCAAGTGCTTTTATTTCTAAAAGCAATCTGACCATAAAAAAACCACCCCCCACACTGAAACTGCACCCTCATAACAGGGGCTACGACCAGGAGCCCCTCTGAAATTTTCATGGCATTATAATACCTCTGATACGGCCATTGCCTAACATAGCAGAGAGAGAGAGAGTTACATGCTGTGTGTCATCGCATCAAGATAAGAATAGGCTGAGAAACATCAGACATTCTCCTTGAAGCTCCAGAGCAACTGCTACCTGACAGCTGAAAACACTTTGCATATTGAGTTTGGAGCTGGGCTGTGTTTGTGTGTGCAGCATCTGTGGCAGGAGACCACCGCTTTCCCTGGAATTTAAAACCCTCCCAGGCAACTTGATGCATCTGGGTGCAATTACTGGAGTAAGGTGGTCAAATTAAAAAGGGGAAAAAAAAAAATCCAAAAACATTAAATGTAGCCAAACAGCCCCCGCTGGTTTTCTGAAAGGATGGGGAGATTTCTGTGGGGTGGTGTTGGATGTGGAGCAGGGATGAAGACTTTAAAAATTTGTCAGCTTTAGGGGTTATTATATTTTTTTCTTGTCCACGAGGTGTTGGTGGGTGAATGATGCTGTAGTGCTGCTGGGAAGATGAGTTAGTTCCGGCCACTTTCTCTAATTATATGTTTGGACACACCTCCCTCTCCCTGTGCCATACCCACATGGACCTGCTGCCTCCGCCCCCAGCTCAGCCTCTGCAGGGCTCCTCCTGTGAGAGCAGCATGGCAAATCCCCCCCCTGGTGTCACAGGGGTGACAGACACCTCCCAGCAAGGTGCTGCTCCTGTGCTGGGCAGCATCTGCACCCCTGGGCCTCGTGGAGCATCCTGAGCCTTGTGGTCCTCAGCTGCACTCTCAGGAGCTGAGATAGTTTCAAATCAAAGAGTGGGAAGAGCTGCATCCTTTACACATTGACCCAAAAGCCTACCAGGGTCCTAGGAAGGGTCTCTGGGACTGCAGATCCCCCTGATCCAAAGCAGATTTGGTTTTTAGAGGGACTTTCTTGTAGTAGCAGCAGGATAACTTTGCTTTCACCCACATGTGGAATTAATTTGTCTTTGAAGATTTAACTTCTTTCCTGTGGCATTCCTTACTATCTCATTTTTTTCCCTTCTTCTTCTTCTTCCCAGATATATATTTTTTAACATCTTGATCTCCCCATCAGAAATGCCTTGGCCTGCTTGGAAAGGAATGCAGCCCTGACTGGGCTGAATACCTGCCTGCAGCCAGCCCCACACTGCTCATACCAGAGAGGCCCATCTTCCCCACCAGCCTTCCCCCTCCTTTTTTCAGTTTTTTTTTCCCTTCCCCTTATTTTTTGAAAACTTAAGCCTAGCTGAGGCTCCTGCTTTTGGTGCTGGGGGAGGAGGGATGGGGTGATGGGGGCACAGGGATGAGGATGGAGATTGAGAGCAGGGCAGTGGGAGGATGTTGCTGTTGCTGTCACTTGGACCCAGCTGGTCCCTCCAGCCCCAGGGGGGCAGGGAGATGGAAAGCCCATTAAAAAAAACCTGCCGAGCCTGCTGGCACATTCCTTAGGCCCCCAAGTCCTGGGTAAGTGGCCCTAATTATTAAAATCAGCAGTCCTTATCAGATGACAAGGCCTTTTGCTTTGATATACAAAGGCAGAAGCTTAACAACCCCATCTTGCCCTGGAAGAGGAACAAAATGTGCACCTTAACATGCAGCTTCCAAACCTCCCTGCATAATCCCCTTATCACCTGCCAGGATATGTATATTGATCCTGGCTGGGAAGTTGGAGTGGTGGAGGCAGAGGGCAGGGGGATGCCCAGGGGGGGCCCCCAATGCAGTGACCCTGCCATGGTGACCTGGCCCTGCTCCATCACAGCCTGTGTCACTGCTCCTGAACTCTTCACAGAGCTGCTCCTGGGTGCTCAGCTCAAACATCCAGGCTGGGCTTTGGGTTTGCTTTTCTGGGTGAGAAGGTGTTGGGGTCAGTAACCCACGTGCCCATTAATACAATGTCCTGGCCTCTCCTCATGTCCCTCATCCACCCTCCTCTTCCCCACCTAGCTCTAGGCAAAAAACATGAGTAGGAGGTTCTCCTAAAAGCTGGGCTTTTTGGTGTGTGTTTTTACAGTGCCAGTGTTTTTATAGTTTATCTGTCCTTGGGAGGCCAGGCCTGGGACAGCAGATCTCAGCCCTGCCCTGTGCCTCTTGACACATGGGGTCCTGTCCCTGTAGTTCCAGGCAGTTCTCCTGGTTCAGGCAACAGAGATACAAATAATTTGTGTTTCCAAAGGGATCCTAACCCTTGTCTTCAGAGTAGAACTAAGCTCCTTGTGACTTTCAGTGGGTCTCGAGCTGTGAATTCTTGGATTTTTCCCTGCTGGTGCCAACAGCAAAACTCCTGCTGACCTCAGCAGTGCAGTATCAAGCCTTAAGGACTGAGTTTTTCAGGGTATCAAAGGATGCAGAGGCACTTTTGGGATTTTCTAGAGCACTTCAGAAGATGCTAGAAGTCTTTAAGGTTGTGCTCTGGGTGTGTTCAGACGCAGTGTGCTGGCTGAGGCCTGAGCAGCGGATGGTTGGTTGGTTGGTTCTGAAGAGGTTGAGCGTGGTTCTTATAAGGATGGTGCTGCCATGAAGCCCAGGACTGTGTGGTAACTGGGTTCCTGTTCTGTGCCAGGTCCTTCAAGAGGAACGACCCCGTTAACCCCTACCACGTGAACTCGGGCTATGTCTTCGCGCCGGCCACCAGCGCCAACGACAGCGAAATCTCCAGCGATGCCCTGACGGACGACTCCATGTCGATGACGGACAGCAGCGTGTGAGTACCTGGTGCTGGCCACATTTTGGGGTGGGACACCTGTAAATCAGCTCCGTGGGGCTTAGGGGAGTGATGGGCATCACCCTGCTCGACCCAAAGGAGGTGTGTGTCCCAAGCAGGGCACGGCAGCCTCTCTCTCTCTCTCTCTCTCTCTCTCTCGCGCCGTTGCCGCAGGTATCGGATGCAGGGAAATAATGAATCCCTCTCTTGCCATTTTGCAACTGCAGCTGAGCAAACATGTTCTGCCCTGCCTCATGGTGCTGCCTGACTAACCCAAGGAGCGAATGAATCTCCCTGAGCCTTTGTCTTAAGGCCAGGCTTCCTTAACTAGTTATCAGTCATCAAAGAGGAGATTACTTCCTGTAGGAAGTACTTTCTGTAATTAACGTTCGTCATTAATGTCAGAATGTACATTAATAGGGCCAGTGACCTGAAGGGGCAAATAGCTGCTCATCTAGTGTGGCTGGGGCAGTCTTCAAAGAGCCATTTGGATGGAGCTGCATGGATCAGGTGTGGATGTTTCAGGAGCATACAGGCACGAGAGATGATGCTGTGGCTGAGCCCAGGAACTGCAGGATCTGTGTTCTCCTGGCTTCTGAGGAGTGTGCAGCTGGGAGCAAGGTTTGACTGTCAGTTTGCTTTCCCCAGCAGGACAGAAATGGTGCTTTTGTTTCTGTAGAGGGGACAGTGAGGCTCACTTAGTGCTCCTAAGGACCATTTTTTTCAGCTGAGCAATAGGCAGGTGTTGCTGTTTGTGTTTCATGGTCTTCCCTTAAGTGCTCTAGAAGAGCCCACCTGTAAGCAGAGTGCTGCATTGCTGGTCTTTCATCTTGAAACTTCTCCAGTGTCTGTGTCAGACATGTCCAGTGGTCCCTGTGTGCTCCTCAGAGAGATTTTCATGCTGGTTTTTTGAAGTCAACATGCGTGAAGATGCACAACGGAAAACAGGATTTACCAAAAATCCTCAATGCATAAACAAAAATTTCTTTTTTATTTTTTTTTTTAAACGCACATGTGTGTTTTGAACTGATATTACGGGAAAAAAATAGTTTGTTGTCCCAGCAGATTCCCTTATTGAACAATATTGGCATTAAATAAAAGAGCTGAATCATAGGGTGACTTCTTTATTTCTTCTTACTGGCTCTGGTTGTATGTGATCATGTGTCAACAGAGCATTCATTGGGTTAGTCATTTCTGGACCAGTGTAGGGTCACTTGGGATTCACAGGGCTAGGATTATACCCTCTCTTCACAGCAATGCCAATTGTAGGCCTTATACAGATGAGAGCACTGAGTGAGAAATAAAGTGCATGGTGGATGAAAGGCTTAACTGAATCGCTTTCAGCCCATTGTTAGTCCAGGGGAGCTTAGCGGGGATGAGAGGGCAGCAGCCCGCTTTGAAATTTGCTTGAACAAGTGAATAGGAGCTCCCCATAAAGCAGGGCCTGAAAGGAGCTGCCTGTTTTTTCCTGCCGTAACAATGGCCCGCGCAGGCTGTGAGAGTTTGGGGAAGCTTGGCTGATTAAACTGCCCGCAGCTCCAGGCTGGGGGGCACGGGGAGCCCGGGGGTGGCACAGGGGCAGATTTCCTGAGCAGGGCACCGGCACACGCGTGGGGCTGGCACCAGGCACCGGCTTTTTGGAACTGGGAGAGGTAAACCGGCACTTCTGGAGGCTGGGCTTAAAGTTTTAAGGCTGGTGTAAAACTTGCTTTGCAGAGGAGGAGGGCTGCTGGCAGTGTTGCTGGAGAGTAGTTGGGATTTTAGGGCACTGCTGGAAGCTGGAGGTGTTGGGGGTGTGCTGGGGGCACAGACCCACCCTGGCTCAGCCCAGGTGCTCAGCCTGTCAGGTTTTATCCCCCTGGAACTGGGGGCCTTGTTCTGTTCCAGCAGCTCGAATGCAAATTACTTCTTTTGGCTCATATTGGTATCAACTGAAGAGGAAAAACTTGTTCTGGAAAAGTCTGTCAGACGTAGCAGTAAAGTGAGTTTGGAGCTTTTTTTTTTAAAGTAAGTCTGAGTCTGAACTGCACTGGGATTAGGAGAAATCTCCAAATAATGCGTAATCTGCCTTTTTTATTTTATTCCAGAAGCCAGGGATCAGTCTGTCCCTATATATTTTGTAATAGTCACAAAGCATCATGCAAATTTCTATTTCCATTTCTTGATTGGGGGGGGGGGGGGGGGGGTTTNCTTATATCTTATTTATGGATTTACTTTGGACACAGGGGAATGCTGCTGAGCAAACTTCAAATATTACCTTATCTTACAAACCAGGCTTTTGATGTTGGCAAGATCAGAGGCTTGTTTCAGAGCCGTTGCCAAATGAAGATGGGAGTGAATGCATATGCGCATGAGTCTGATATTTCAAAGCAGCAGTAAAACTACATTCAGGTTAGGTCAGGCACATCTGAGTCAAAAGGCTAAGATAATTGGCTCAGCTTAAATGGCAGCTGACTGGGTAGAAGACTTCAAACTAGTGTTTCCCCCAGAAACAGATTGGCTTAGCCCCAGCCTGGTTAGCTGAAATGTTTATAATTAAACTCTACTATTTAGTGCCTCAACTCTGTAGCTCTTCAGCCCGCAGCTTTTAGTAGCCAAGAAAGTGAGTGCAAGTGTTGGCTGTTGGAGCAGGGGGAGAAGTGGCACCTGGAGAGCTGGGGTTAACCCTTGGCCTGCCCCAAAACCTCAGGCCAAGTTCAGCCCTTTCATTTCCAAGGTACTTTCCCCTGCTTGGGGGATCTGCTCAGCATCAGGGTTCCCCCTTCCCCCCATATCTCTTGCTAGTGGCTCCAGCTCCATCCATCTGTCCCTCCTGCAGTTAGGGGTCACTTGTTGGTCACCCCTTCAACCCTGGCCTTGTCCATTTTCCANCCAAGTTCAGCCCTTTCATTTCCAAGGTACTTTCCCCTGCTTGGGGGATCTGCTCAGCATCAGGGTTCCCCCTTCCCCCCATATCTCTTGCTAGTGGCTCCAGCTCCATCCATCTGTCCCTCCTGCAGTTAGGGGTCACTTGTTGGTCACCCCTTCAACCCTGGCCTTGTCCATTTTCCATTTTCCCCCATTTTCTAGGAAAGGGTTTAGACAGCTCTCAGCAAAGTGGCTGCTAAAGTCCCTTCCCATTCCCCAGGCTGACTTTCCCAAGCTGCTCCACAGCCTTCCCATCNAGAGCTGGAGGGAGGTGAGGAATGCAGGAGGGCTACAGGGCTCCCTGGTTGTATCCTTGTGGTGGACACATCCCTTCAGCTGCTTCCCTGCTCCTCCCCATCTGGCCTTTTGGACTTCCATGGACAGAGGACACTTCCTTTCCTCCTTTTCCCCTGAGTGTGTTAATGGGATTCATCCCATGGGTTCATATGCTCACACTGGCATTTTTACTTTCCTTTTACTTTCCTTGTTTTACGGGCCATTCCCTATGCTGAAGGTCTTCCCTGAGAGACCCTTGTCTCAGGAAGCCCCAGTCAGCAAACACATCTCTGAATGTACAGGTGGTTTTGTCTTCACCTTAGATTTGTTTTTCCCCTATCCTCCCCCAAGGACGTGTTGTGTGCCCCAAGCCCTGTTTCCCCATGAGTTTGTGGAGCAGAAATGTTTCATGGAGCAATGGAGAGGTGCTTGGTGGCCACCAGTGGCTGTGTTGGCTGCTGGGCTGCTCCTCCAGAAAGCTCCTGGAGCCCCGTGTTGTGCAGTGGGGACATGGGGACAATCAGCTCCTTTCATTTTCCATGTCACATGTGCTCAAAAACTGTGTTTAGAGGAGGTGCTCATCTTGTGGCATCAAGTGCCTCCTAGCATGCTCGTTTTATTATAAAGATTTTTCCAAGTTTATTAAGATGGGATTGTTCTGATCCTTCATTCCAGGCTTTGCAGCTTAGTCTTGCTCATTAATGGCAACTGAAGGCTTTGGCCAGGATCTTCACAAAGCTCTGCCATTGCCTGCTTTGAGTGGTGGCATCTGATCATCCTCCTCCAGGGGAGGGACGTGGTGCCTCTGGGAAGGTGTTCTGGTGTGTGGCCACGGGAGGGGACACGCAGGGACACTGTGCCACGCTGGCTCCTGTGGCAGCAGCGTGGGGCCAGCGCTGTCTGCTCCTCCTTGGGCTGGAGTTATTTTCTCCTCTCAGGAGATGAGTCAGGTGTGGGGGCAGGTGGATGAAAGGGACTGCACCAGAGATCAAGGTTCTTCAGGCAGTCTGAGGGAAGTGGTGGAATTAGACATTCAGGATCTCCAGGCATGCTCTTCCGGCTGGCCCCGCTGTCTGTGGAAGGCCCTTTCATCCTCACTGGGGAAATATTTTGTGTGGCCGGGTGAAGATGCCCTGTGGTGCCTGGAGGGGGATGTGCAGGGGGCTGTTCCTTCCCACTGGAGAGCCTTGAGCTCCTGGCCTGGTCTCTTCTCATGGCTTCCTGGCAGGAGCTGGGGTGGCTGTGGGCAGCAGTGTCCTGTCCAGAGGACTGACCATGACCATGTTCATGCCCTGAGGTGTCCTGTACTGGCCAGCCTCAGGCCAGGGGAAACATCCTGGATTTTAAATGGCACTGGAGATGGGGAGCAGCCCCTGGATGGCCATCCATCCTCAGCCTTGTTTCCACTGTGCCAGCAGTTCATGGGGTGTTCCAAAGCTTGAGGAACATTGTGGTCCTAGAGAGCGTAATTGGATGGGGAAAAACCTAAAATTAAAGGTCAGAAGCAGAAACGTGGTGTTGGAAGTGAAGCTGATGGGATCTTTGGATGTCTGCCCGTGAGGAGTTGCCTTCAGCTTTTCAGCTTTTGCTTAATTACTGCACATCCATGTGCATCCTTTGGTGACACAGGCACTTCCCACACCGCCGGATATTTGAGGCTTCGGGTGTCGTCCAGAGGGCTCAGCACCTCTGGGAACGAGGGCCTGCGGCTGCCTGGGTGGTTCCAGAGGGGATGGAGAAGTGTCTCAGAGCATGGGGACAGTCCCAGCTGACGGTGGCCTCTCTTCCCTGTGCAGAGATGGGATCCCCCCTTACAGAATTGGGAGCAAGAAGCAGCTCCAGCGGGAGATGCACCGGAGCGTCAAGGCCAACGGTCAAGTTTCTCTACCTCATTTTCCGGTGAGTCCAGGAGGGAGCTGCAGGGTCTGGGTGGGCCATGGGAAGCTCTAGGGCTGGGGACAGGCAGCTGGGGAGGAGAGCATTTCCATCCCAGGGTGATGCCAGAGGAGAGGTGCTGCTGGGTGTTGGGCGGGAGCCGTGTGCTCTCAGCATCGTTCCAAAACCCTGCTTGTGCATGGTCGCATCTTGGTCCTTCCTGAAACCAGCTGCTAATTAGGAGTTTTCCTGAATTTGTCCTGTTGGTTAAATCCCAAGTGGAGATGCCCCAGTTGGGTCTAGTGGGAGCCTTGGCTCTGGCTGCCACCCTGACAGTTCTGTGTTGGCCTCGTGTGCATCGCTGTGAGAGCTGAGGGTGAGAGCTGGGGGCGAGCAGGAGCTCCCAGAAGAGAGAGCTGGCAGCAGATCCCTGCCTGGCTTTGAGGGATCTGATGCACAGTGCTGCCCTGCTCTTCAAAATTAACTTGCTGACTTGCTAATTCAGTTGACTTGCAGCCTCTCGATTCCTGCAGTGAATAAACTGTTTACACAGACAAGTGTAAACTTATCTTGTCTTGAGATTAATATGCTAAAATTCCTCTTTCTGCTGTCTTAAGCAGCAAGAAGTCATAGATGATATTTCTGGTGGAAGGTCGGGGGGTGGTTTATGTGGTTTTTCTTTTTGGTATTTTTTTTCCCCTTCCTTCCTAAAGAAAGTTCTATAGCCTGAGCTTGTAAATTAGATTATTTTGTCCCAGGGCGTGCAAATCGACTTTCTCTGTAAGGCAGTGCTTTGATCAGGGACTGAATAGAGCCAGCTTGTGTAAGAGTGACAATTTCCAGCAGAGTGGCCTTTTTCTACCCTCACATCATTTCTGGAGCTAAGTGGTTGCCGGAGAGAGGCCCCACCTCATCTGGTGGGTAGTATGTGAAAGAGTTGGCAGTTCAGCTTTCTGCTTTTGGGGGGGGAGAAAGAGGGAGAGTGGGGGCGAGGAGTGGGGTGTGTGGGGATGGCAGGAGGGAGGGCAGAGTCAAGTGGGTGGTTTCTTTTTCCTCCTTTTTTTTTTTCCCTTTCCTCCCCTTTTCCTGCCATGTTTGCTTCTTTTGGCAGAAATTCGCATTTTGCCTTTTTATATTCTGCACTTGATTTGGAGATGTTCCCTTTTTCCCTTGATAGATCTGCTTGAGGCAGCCAAGCTCAGCAGTGTAGCACCGCTAGCCTGCAGCAGCTTTCTTCATTTTCTGTACAAAGAGATGGAGGGGGGGGGAAGAGATCTAGGACACTGTTGAGACAACACTACCTCAAAGGTGCCCAGTGTGTAGCCAGGAAATAAATTACCAGCACTTCTCTGATCTGCAACCGTTTGACTTCTTTTTTTTTTTTTTTTTTTTCCCTCCTTTCCCTTTTTCTCCCCCATCTTATTTTTTTTAATTTCCAACTCCTTTCTGTTTATACTCACTTTATTCCTTTAGTTAAAGTCTCTCTCCCTCCCNTTTTTTTTTTTTTTTTTTTGATGTTTGACAACAGTCTTTGAAGATTTTCTACTTCAGAGTAGCTACTGATGGGCTGGTTGTACTACAGAGAGAACAAGCGGGGTTCCTCAGAGTGCGACCAACTGCTCCTGCCGAAGGCAAACGCTGGTGGGGAGGATGTCACTCCATGAGGCCACAGCACTAGCTCATAAAAATCCAGAGCAGACCATGCCTAGTTGCGGTCGTCTTTTCATCCAAACATGGAGACACAACAAGCGTGGCGGGGCCGGCGATGCCGCAGCGGCGAAGCGCCCGCGCCCCGCGCCGCCCGCTAAACATTGCCTTGTGCCTTCTGTCCCCGCTCCTTGTAGAGGACCCACCGGCTTCCCAAGGAGATGACCCCGGTGGAGCCAGCTGCCTTCGCCGCCGAGCTCATTTCCCGGCTGGAGAAGCTGAAGCAAGAGCAGGAAACCATGGACTGTCTGGAGGAGAGGCTGCAGCAGATCAAGGAGGTAGGATTAGCGTTCCCAGAGCTCCGCGTGCCACCCGGCCGGCCGGGGGGGGGGGGCCGTCCCCTGCCCGCGGGGTGGCGGGGGGGACATCCCGGCGCGCGCCTCGCCAGCTCCCGGCCCCTTCCATTCATTCCCTGCCATCCCTTGTGTGGCAGGACGAGGAGAAGGAGGGCGCCGAGCTCCCTGCCGGCCTGCAGAGCAGTCGGGACGTGGCCAACCCCCAGCACCCGCTGTCGCTCCTGCCCTCGGGCAGCTACGAGGAGGACCCCCAGGCCATCCTGGACGAGCACCTCTCCCGCGTGCTGAAGACCCCCGGCTGCCA
>WBNO01028120.1:0-34063 GCA_013400575.1 Peucedramus taeniatus
ATAATTCTATAAATTCTTATAATCATAACTCCATGTTTTTGTGTTAAATTCTTTTATCTCACAAATTACTCTTGGGTTTGCTGTAAAAGTGTTGTAAAAAAAATTAATCAGCTTTTCAAGATGCATCATTCTGAACACTCACACAGTGAGAAGTACTCCCTGCCATCATATGCTGCAAATTTCCCTTGAAATTAACCTTTTTGTTTTAATACTTTATTAAAATTCATAGAGAAGACCAAGTGCCAGTATTTTTCACCTTAAAATCAGATAAATATTCTAAAAAATAAGATAAACTCTCATCTTGACCATTTGCCAACTGAGATGTAAAAAACCAGTGTAAGTCTCTGAAATTTATTATAATACCTTAATCAGATTGTTAGTTACATTTTCTTTATTGGAACCTGTTTTAAGTCAGAATTTATCCCCAAGTTTATTCTGTGGGAGACAGCATAGACTAAAAAGCAGCATAGATTTGATTTAGTAAGATTGTCTTCAAATATTAAAACTCCAGCAAAGTAGGAATTGAATTGTGAGCAGAAAAATTATTCTAAGTCAATATTTTAGAAATTGTATCACTGACATGAAGAGTCATTTAAATGCCTCCTACCCAAAAAAAAAAACCAAAACCAAAATCAAAACCAAATTATTTTCTCTTGTACAATGGCACAAGCACATAAATATACATCAACATAACTCAGGATAATACTAAATCACTCAAGACAGATGTATTTTAATGAGGTTTCCTTTTTTTTGCCTAAGGTTAATGTGAAAGTCATTCCTTCATAAGGAATGAAAAACAGGTACATATTCTGAAGCTCTCACTGCTTTCCAAAGATTGTTGAATCACAGCCACTCTTCAGAATCAGAGGACCACTGTTAGTTACTACAGAAAAATAAGAATCAGATAATACCTTTTCAAATCTATGGCTTTACTTTGAAAGGCATTGGTGTTTGCTCATCCAGTGAAATATTTGAAGTATAACCATGTGAGATGCCTAATTTGGAAAAGAGTTCACAAAATATCCCTACAAGCTTAAAAAAAATATTAAAAAGAAAGAGAAACAGTGATTATATTTTTACTCACATCTTACAAGCTTCATTACTCCTAAAATAAATATTTCAATTGTTACATGAAACTCAAGGGGTGCTGCAGAAAATATAGAGCAGCAGAATCTAGCTCACTATGTCTGCAATTTCAGGCAAAATAGAAGTTGCCTCTGATTCTTATCAGATCAGTTAGTCCTATATTTCTGTGCAATGCATTACACTGAAATGCCTTTCATTACATGCTTCTGTAGTAGTTTAGAGTAGATAAGTTGATAGATATGGAAAGCCAAGAGAGCTGTAAACACTCCAGAAAGTCCAGAGATCATCTTATCAGAGTTTCATCTCTGCAGAAAAGGATGAGGGTCCTATAATTGAGACATGTTTTTCTAACATATACCCAAGAGAATAAGAGAAAGGCTACTTGGAAACTATGAACAATTTCATCATATTTTTGGCTCTACCAATCACACTCCACTGTAAATATGACCAGAAACTTTGAGAAGCAGCAGCTATTTTTTTTTTCCAAAGTAAGTTTTACTGTCTATCTTCCAGCTGCTATTTGGACTTTATATCAACTTCAGAAAAGCTCCAGGGCAGCAGGCACTTTAATAGCCCAAAGAACACTTAGTCTACCTGTGGGGTGCAGTTACAAAGTCAATTCAGTTGAGATTCATTGAATCTGAATGAAAAAAAACGCAACAGGAAACATTATTGGTAGCTAAAACCAGCTGCACAAGAATTAAGTGTAAAGCCAAGAAGTCCATTTGCTCATACTGACTTGCAGTTGATTTTGTCATAAAAATAAAGGAAAAAAAAAAACCCTAGTTTTCTATGTGATTAGGATATGACAAAGATAGAGAACAGTCCTCTCCTTATGCAAAATCCATTTATTTCTTACAGTGCTAATTTGTCAGCCTTTTAGTTTAGCTACAGGTAGGACCAAATTAAAGACCTTCATCTATGAGAGTGATGTTTATTTCTCATCATGAGAGTCCAGTTTGACTGGCTTAGTTGGCTACAGAAAGTACTGGCAAAATGCTCATCTATCCCTGTCATCCCTGTACCTAAAAATAAAAGCAGCATCTCACTGAAGGAGTGAACAATTCTGGGCTGCATGGCAATATGGGAAAGTATTCAGGCTGTCCTGAAGCGCTTGGATGGACAAACAGGACAAGGTTGAGAGCCCTGACTTTTGTTTTGTTGTTTGTTTGGGGTTTGGGGGGCTCTTTTGCTCTGTGGTTTTTTTTTTTGTGAGTTTTTGGGGTTTTGTTTTGTTTTGGGCTGGTTTGTTTTGTTTTGTTTTGTTTTGTTTGTTTTTTGCTTTGTTTTGTTTTATTTTATTTTGTTCTTTTGTTTGTTTGTCTATTTGGTTTGGTTTGTTTGGTTTTTTTTTTTCGGGGGTGGGGCAGGTTGTGGTGTTTTTATTGTTTTTGATTGGGGTTTTTGGGTATACAAAGACTCAGGAAACCCAAAGAGAGAGAAAGCAGAAATTCTTGTGTAGAGTTTGACAAAAACAGACCTCTAAGGATTTGAAAATTTAGCATTTTAGTAAAAAATATATGCAACAATATGCGTAAAAATACATTTGTTTTTGTGACAAATATACTTGATAATGGTTGTTGAGTTTCTTTTACTCTAATTGGAATGTTGACAGGCAATTCAGGAGAACAGCTCAAAAGTTTGTTTTAAAAATATATTTAAGCTATAAATTCTGAGAAAAAAAGGGAAAGATCATTAACTCCCTTTGTTATCATGACTTGGTTCATGCTGTGAACATGTGAATGAGTCTTCAAATGTGCTAGTGCTTCAACTGTGTAATTTCCTTTTTGGTCCGTATAATATTCTGTAATTTTCTTTGCTTCAGAAGGTCCATTTTCTAATGTCTCTTGTTTTGCTTTGATGATATGAAAGATAATGAAAATGATGGAAATACTTTTCACTGTTTAATTACCAAAAAAAACCTTTAAGCAACTCCTAAGGAAAAAAAAAAAGGGAAGAGTGAACATAAATCCCATGAGAATAGTGCTGTCTTCTAAAAGATCTGATCATAAATATTATGCATTGCTGCACACTGATATATATTTTTAACAGTTAGAATTAGTTTGCATATATTAAAGGTGTTGAATATGATTGAATATAAAAATATTTTGTGAGTAACTTTTCCACAAATGAAATACTGGGGCTTGATAATAGGCAAATTTCTTAATGGAACAAATAATATTTTTAAAAGATGGAATTGTTTTAAGTACCAATTCTTCAGTTCTACTTGACAACAGCACCCTGTATGTCATACAGTATAATTAACAAATTGTCTGACAAGGGCTAGAGAGACAAGGGTTGGAGAGACAGCAAAAGCAATCTACACAAGAGCACTGTTCTTAATAGCTACAATGTGTAACAATAATAAGGACATTTTGACAGCAAAATGTTTCTTTTTAATGGCTTTATATTTAGTTCCAGGTACTTAATTCATTCAGTAATAGGTAGCAGATCATTTAGTACTGTTTTCAAAATAAAATTCAATATGAATTTCAAAAACACAACAATGAGAAGAGATAAAAACAAGATAAAAAGTAATTTAGGGGGAAAAAAACCCCAAATCAAACCAATATAATTTAACTGTTCCCATTTTTACAACTGATGTCCTACAAGCTGAGTCTCAACAAGGTGAATAAAAATGCCTTTCCTGCTGCCCTGACTATGGCACACCTTGGGATCAGGATATGATCTGACTCTTCTGACTCTGAACACTTTAACATGAAACCACTGTTATTGTCTGAGCTCATTGCCCTCCAGAATATTCCTGAATCCCTTCTGTCCTCTTCCAGAAGTAAATTGCCTGAAGTTTTTGGCAGAATAGAGACTGAAAAGCCACAGACACAACAGCTTTTAGCAGCCTTCAAAGTCAGCACATCTTTGAGTATTACTCTGATGAACTTCATTGTTTTTACTGATATGGTTTTTTACTTGTTTTGCTTTTTGCTTCTTTTCTTTTCACCTAATAAACATTTAATGAGAAACAGTGGCACAAGACCCAAAATATGTATTAAATGTTCTAATCTTCATGGTAGCAGTCATATTCTCATCTATCTCATTTTACTCTCTTTACTCAAAATCTTTTTCTCTTTTCTCGGTGTCAGCTGAGACAGCCAAGGCTCCTATTCCTGTTCCTCCAGAGGCTAGGACATGCCCTTGGGAAAAGAGGAGAGGTTTACAGGATGTTTAGAATTCAGTACCTGCAGGTTCTTGGTTTGTTGCCTGGCTGTTTCCAGCAGGGTCTCCCTAATCAAGACTCAGGTTGAATTGTTGGAGCAATTTATTCCAGGAACTGCTCCCAAAAAGCAAAATTAATAGAACTGAACCTGTCTGGGCTCTTTCAGCACTACATAGTCCTCTGCAAAACCACCAGAAGACTCTGCTTTCAAACATGGCCTTGTGCATTCACATTGTATTCTAAGCTAGGTAATATGTATTTCCACTTTCAAGTGATTGTGCTGTATTTAGGCCACAACATTTTGTCCAGTTAAAATGCAGCTTTTAGACACTTTGAACTGAAAAATATGTCGTATACATGATTAACTTCTGTGGAAGAAACCTGTCTATTTTTACATGGATCTAGCCCCACCCAGGGTGGACACAAGTCCATCCATGGTGTGCACAACAGCCCCAAGGCTGAAGCTATGAGGCAGCAGCTGCTGGCTGGGGTTAAATCAAAGACATTCAGCTGCAGCCCTGCACTGCATTCCCATGATGGGGGCTAAAATTATATTTACAGCGTTATAACCTGTGTCCTGACACTGATCTTTTGTTATGGTAGCAAAACATCAAATTAATAAAGACACATTTGTTTCCATAGACCCTTTCTCTAAATAAATCCCTAGGCATTGAATGATTTTTCAATTTTTATTGAATGGAAACACTTCTACCTCCTAAACAAGTTATTTTGCTTACATGTACTAAATTTATAATGAGAATTTTTGCCTTTTATTTTTTCTAACTTATTATAAGCCATGGATTTGGGAAGTATGAACTCTAGAAAACGAGATAAATGTGGGTGAGATACATGAGGCCCATAGTACACTGCTGAGTAAAATTAATAGAAAACCAGTGTTGGTAAAAAATAATCTAAACATCCTCATGTGGATGTTTTTTGCATTTTAAATATGCTCTGAAGGACAGAAATAATAATAATTAATGCTTTGCACTTACACGTGACCTATCATCTGAAGATTTTGAGTTCTGCACATTATTATCTCATTAAACCATACAACACCCTTGTGAAGGAAGAAAGTGCTTTACTATAGATACTTCATAGAGGTATTAATTTAGAAAAAAACATGGAAGCGCCGTAGCAACATTAACCCATATTTCCACGTGAGTTAGAAAGCAAATGTCACAATTTTGCCACTTAAGAAAGAGCAGAAACAAATAAAGAAGTGATTACAATTATTCTCCTAAAAAAGTAGATAGGCCTTAATTTAAATTAGTTTAACACCTTTAAATAGTACTTTGGAAGGACTGTTTAGGAAGGCAAAGACAGAGAAAGGGTTGCCCAGAGAAGTTTGAGGTGTTCTATTCTTAGAGATTTTCAGAAATTTACTGCACAGAAATTTACGGCACAGAAATCTACTTTAACTTGTATGTACCTCTCTTTTGATCAGAAGCTGGAAAAAGGTTTCCTAAAGAAACCTTTGCTAAAGGTTTCTTCAAACCAAATTGTTTTGTGATTTGTTTATAATCAATAATACACTTCAGATATTGAACTGTCAACTTCATAAAAGTTTCTGATAAAAATTCATCTATGATAGCCATTTATCAACTACATAAGAGTAAAGAAATATCCTATCACAATTTTCACTCCAAGGAGAGAATATATCATAGATTTCCTATGGGGTTACAGCCTTCTTGAGGCACATCCACCTGCTCCAGCACGGGCTCTGCTCTCCTTCCACAGGCTGCAGTGGATCTCTGCTCCCTTGGGCTGCAGGGGCACAGCTGTCTCACCATGGTCTGCGCCACAGGCTGCAGGGGTTTCTCTGTTCCAGCACCTGGACCACCTCCTGCCCCTCCCTCTGCACTGACCTTGGTGTCTGCAGAGCTGTTCCTCTCACTTATTCTCACTCCTTTCTCTTGCTGCAATTGGCCCTGCACAATGATTTTTTCCTCTTGCTAAATCTGTTCTGCCAGAGGCACTACCGCTCTCGCTGATGGACTCAGCCTTGGCCAGTGGCAGCTCTGACTTGGACCCAGCTGGTTTTGGCTCTGATGGGCAGAGCGGAAGCTTCTGCAGCTTCTCAGAGATGCCACCCTTGTAGCCTCCCCTGCAACAAAAACCTTGCCACACATATCCTAGGCAAGTCATATAATTAAAATTATTTAATTTAAGCTTAGAAATTTTTTCATTCTTTTAATTCTTTTTAGTGTTATAGCACACAATTTTTTGTTAGACCTTCTATTTACCCACTTACTATCTATATAAAACTACATATGCACACTGAACAGTTTGGTTATTGTTTTTTTTAGTAAATTTATAAGGATAATGATAAATAAGTATACCATGTATAGAGTTTATTGACAGGAGGGACTTCAACCTATCTCTCTCTTTGTAGACAAAAGAGCATTACAGTTCACTTGGTCTTTCTAGAAAGACATATAGCCCTATTTACAGAAACAAAGCTAGAGAATACAGAGGACTTTCTTGTAACTTCATCACTAACAAAACTACTGCTGCCTGCTTTCTACACCATAGAAATTTGCTTACAAGCTATGACACAACACTCCATTATTTCTTCCTGATAAACTGAACCCTTACATCTTTCTCTATAAACTGTTTAATCAATTTTAGACATTCAGCACTGTCCACTCCAATTTTTCATCAGACTTTTGAAAATGAGGAGACAGTGTGCTGTCCTGACAATGTCTCAAGTGTAAGGGAAACTGAATGTCCATACTAAACAGGCTTTAGTTTGTCTATCTTGCCTAGACTAATAACCATACTCCTAGTAGACTGGAGAACTTTATTACAATATGGCTATGTAATGGAGGGACAATGCAAATAACCTCCTTTAGCCGTGCTTACTCAATCTTCAGCATTGGCTACTGGCATTATTTTTTGGATATGATGTATATTTTTAGCCTGTCCTCTTTCACTCTAGTGAATAAGGGAAAAGAAGGTGCCACTTCTTTAAACTTCATTTTGAAGCTGATGAACCAAGACTTTTAACAATAGCAAGAGTTATTGCTTCTTTTAGAAAATGAGACAAAATAGAGCATTAGATCACACATTAAAAAATTCTATCCTAAAGTTAGATTTCTAAAATATATTTTCCTGGTTAAAACTCGAGCTTCTAAATTACATAAGTGCTTTTGACAATTGCCTTTTTAAACACCTTGAGATTAATCTGCTTATGAATTATTCATGGAAAAAAGGAGTTTGCCTGTGATAGACTGCTCTCTTAAAATTGCTGTTTGCCCAAGTGTTTAGGCCATAACTACAGAAATACAAGTCTCCCCCCCCAAGAAAAATAATTCATATAGAAATAATTCATATAAGAAATGAGAAATATCATTAGTTTTGAAGAATTTTGAGGCACCTATAAAAGCAAATGGATATACCAGGTTTGTATTGTGAGGGTTTTTTCCAGTACTTCTTTTAACAGTGTCAAAGTTTAATTCTAATGTTTCTCCCAAAGTACTAAGAGTAAAGGAAAACAGGTAACAAAGGGAAATACAGTATAGTGAAATGAATACAAAATTAAAATTCAGAGACTTCATAAATAAGCCAAAAGCTCTCCTAAAAGTATAAAAAAAAATATTTTCAGGTGCCAAATTTTAAAATGGCCCGAAAATTGAAATTATTTTCTTCTCCTTTCTCTCTTTAATGTGGGTTTATTTTTTCAATTTTCCTCAGGGACAGGTCAAAATTAGCTGCGCAGGTAAGGAGTAGAAACATTTGGCAGACGGAAAGCCTTTTATTTCAGTAATTTAATAACTACAGCTTTTATTTATAAAAAAATATTTTCAGAAGTGTCACTGATAGGGAATCATACTACAATGATTAAATTATTGTGTAGTCCCATATGAAATTCTAGACACCCCTTTTCTGACTCAAACTAGACTATACTTATTTTTAATATAATGCAGTGATTTTGGTTTTTTTACATCTTTTCCATTAAGCTCAGTCTTGAAGCCTTTAAAACAGGGGGACTTACCAATGATTCATGTAACAAGAAACACAAAAAAGGACAAAAAAATGTCCTTCATAAGGCCCCAAAATGTTGAGTAAAAAAAGACATTTTACATCTCTACTACTTAGTTTCTGACAGAACAAGTGAACGATATATCTTAAGAAAACTACAAATTTTAAAATAACACTAAAGTAATAAAACTGTAAATGTAAAGCTCTCTGTACTTAAGATTATTCTGCCTACAAATTATCATAAATAGTTTAAATTGTATATAGATATTTTTTGCTGATTATGTGTTCTCATAGATAAGCCCAGACTCCTAACTCTAACCACCACCTATACAAGTTCTGAGATCACCAGTGGAAATCAAGGTTCCTTAATAATTCTCTTTGCTTCCATGCTTAGCATTTTTCCTTCTATGACAACATTGTTAAACTGTATAAGAAGGAAGCTACATTGCTTCTACAATCAAACAAACAAACAACAAACCCTATCCAGTCAACTTTCTTTTAAATAGGTTTTGACACTGTAGGAAAGAATAGAAGGAAAGGCTACTGTGACAGGAAGGGCAGCCTCATATGTCAGTACATACAACTTCAGATATATTTACTCTCTGTTTTCAATTACAAATGTTGTATATTGAAACTACTGAATATTTGCATTACTTCCAAAATAGAATGTTATTGAGGTCTAGGGGTTCAACCTAGCTTGCTGCTGACCTTGAACAATATGTTTTTTTGGTTAATTATCATATGAATAGAATAAGAAGTAAAAGGTAATACAATTTATCATTCTTCTTTTTCATTGTTTGCAATACAGTGGAACATTCTTTTCTTCTTATTTTAAAATGAGTTATGGCTTGATCTAAACCCTTCTGAAAACAGCCCTTGCTTTAGAACAAAAGGAAGGCAAGCTAAATTCCATTTCATTTTGTAACAATCAAAATAATAGAGGTCATTGTACTCAATTTCAGCTCCCTGTCATGATTGAACAGCGGCTTAGAGGCTTAAGGTACTTTCCAGGAAATTATATAGCAAGATGAAATCTAGTATATAGATTTGGCACTACAGGAGATGAAAAGTTTAGAGATAGATAATGCAGTCTGTTATAAATCTTGGAAGAATCTCCCTCATTTCTATATAAGGTTGATATAGCCCTTTGGGTATTAACTGATATTTGGAATAACTGCAGTAATTTTATCACATTTAGTATGAGATATTTGTCCCTGTTCTAAACATCCATATCTTAATATATAAAGATGCTGTGAGATAATTTGAGCAAACAAAATGAAAGTTACTAAAAATTACTAAAAATTACCTTTATAGGCAAAAATCTCAAGGGGTGTTATTAACGACTCTTTACTCATACTCAAAAAATTCTTGACTATAAAATATTCTGCTAAAACCGAAAAAGCTAATTATAGAGGTAGCTCATAACCGAGATTAATAATGACAACCACATAATGGGTTCATATTAAAAGGAGAAAAAAGTCTACTGAGCAGCGAGAGCAAAAGGGACAAAGCAGTATTGCAAACAGAGATTACACTGAAAAGAGCATTTGACATTTATAAAAACTTCATAGGTTTTAATCCCAAGCAGACTTTGTCCTTTTTCACGACACTATGACATTTGGTCTGACCACAGCCTTCTCTTTGCCAGACATCTTTTCTTGACTGCATAGGCATGAAACAGAACTAAATCCAATATGTATTTATTAAACATGTGTTGGTATAGAATTTAAAAAAAAAAAATCTAAATTTCTAAGTCTGAGGCAGTAGCAATTAAAAAATGTTTTATGATCTATCATTTTAGCTCATTACTCAGTTCTTCCACAATCTATATGGAGTCAGATGAGCTTACTAATTAAAAAGAAAATAGGTCCGAATTCTGGCACAAAGACAGTTTCTTAACTCTTGTAAGTTAATGCATGTAAAATGTAAGTTATGCATTTAAAAATATGGTTTATATGCTTAACTTTACAAAAAATGTTCACTATTTACAATTCAAAGTAAGTGCAAAGTATGCAGAATTAAGTGAGAAATTTGTTGTTGCCACTAGTATTTCACGCTTAGTTAATTAAAGTGGCACTGTATTTAAGTGAATGGAAACCTCAGTCTTACTTATTTTTTTCTTTTTACCATTTGAAACTAGAAAAATGCCTTACAGTTATTTTAGAACTGAGTAAATGTTTGGGGAGGACGTGGTCACAATTCTAAATTTTGCAAGATACCACATTCCTCTTGAACTGATAAGTATCTCAATGCAAAAGAGCTCTATTAATATATAGAGTATGGCTTATTGGAAGTTAAAAAGTCAAACCAAATCAAAAGACTGGTATATGTCACCCCAGTTTAAATTAGAATATTTCATTCTTGAGTTTATAGCTTTAAAAAGTCATGTTCTCTACTGTAATGAAAGATAACTGAAAAAGAGGCACTTCAACTGCCTTTATTCTGTTCTTGATGCAGTGTGACTATTTGTGTGTATTTTCAAAATGCTCATGCTTTCCTCCTTACGCTGTAGATCTTCAGAAAGTCATCAGTTACATAGTGTAATAAATGACCTTGATGTTAAACTCCCAAGGTGAAATATGAGAGTTCTCATACCAGGATTTGGGGTGACACTGGTACTGTGAATAGGCAATAATCATATGCCAAATAGGAAATCACCTGGAACTGTATGATAAGAAGTATCTTCAGAAGGCCATGTCTTGAACCCCTTTCATCCCTAACATCTGCCTCCACCTTCTTCAACAGTAAAGCCTGGAATCCTTTACTGAGAATCAATACCTCTACTCATCTTTCAGTGTTTTAAGTAGTAAGACACAAGAGATTCACTGGCATTTGTCAGAGCATTGTGGGCACTAATAGGTTTTTTTGACCCTGCTCAGCCTTCTTGTTGCTTCCTCTGGTGCTTTGACATGGCTCCATGAACCCCATTTAATCCCAATAGCTTGCTGTGGTCATGCTGTAGGAGAATGTTTCCAGCATGTCTGTGTGCTGTCTCCAGGATGGACTTCAGCCCTACAATGTAGGAAGGTTCACCCTTCAGCTCTTCTCTGCAGTCTTGTCTGCAGTCTTTCCACTGGCCCTGTTTGGCCCTGGCTGAACTTTCTCCGTGAATTCCAGACCTGGCTCATTGCTCACTCTGGATTGCCCTCTGCTACCAGTCCCTTGCACTGACCACAGTTTTCAGCCCCTAATTGTGTTGCTCTGTCTGTGCTGCTCTCTGACAGTGTTCTGCTTCCTTTACAGCTTTATAATTTGAATCACAACCTATTACATGGAAGAACTTGATTTACAGAGTTTCAGATTCCAAAGTTATTTTCACTGACATACTCTATTACCAGGAGAGTGTCCTGGTCTCAAGGTCATCAGATATCTTGTGAAAGATGCAACCTTCCCCTTTTCTTCTTCCTCAGTGAAGAAAGAGTACACAAAATAAGGTAAAGAAATGTGGAGATAGAGACAAAAATGAATGGATTTTTAGTCTAATGATTAAAAAACTGTTAACAGAAAGAGCTCTAATGGTTTTGACAAAACTCATGTCTTTTCAGGAAATCTAGGAAAAACACCTTGCTGGTGTGAGTCGTCCAACCAAAAGGCTACAAAAGCCTTTCGTCATCTAACCAAAAGACTACAAAAGCAGTCCACTTTGGTTCTCAGGTTATGCAATCTCTTTAAAATCCCATGTTGTAGCTGATGTGCCCTTATTTTGATTAAGTCTTGCTTTAAGTCTGTTGCTGAATTTAAACCTAGAGCCAGTTCCTTGTATTACAGATCACAGAAAGGTTTGGGTGGGAAGGGGCCTCAAATCTGATCCAGTTCCAGTTCCCCTGCCATACTTGGCACCTATAGCCCAGTGATATAATTAAATTTAAGCAATATAAAAATGTAATTGTAATAGAAGCAGAAGCTGTTTTACATGCTAACTGAATACTCAAGGTGTAGTAATTTTAAGACCAAGCTTAAAGGTTCTCATTTCCCTAAAGGCATCTGAAGTCTTCCAGGTTAGCCTCTTATTAGTTTGTATCTACGATGAGCATCCCAGATACCACATATCACAGTGTACTTCAGTGTAAGAGGTTAATAAAAACATATTAACATGCAATGTAAATTACCACCTCTTCTATCAGGTCAGCCATTATATAAGTTATAACAAGTTCAAAACAGCTTGGAGTATCAAGTCATTTTTATATCAAAAATTGAGGTTCTTAATAATGTATTAAATTGTTTTCTGTGCACTTATATGAGAACTATGGTGGTCTGAAAACTCCATACCAGTAAACTCACAGAAAGTTGAAATGATGTGCATTACAGACAAAAAGTGAAAGGGAGAAAGAGAGCATCAATTTTATAATGCATTTGTTTCGGAGCAGCAAATATGTTTGTGTTTACTGATGTGCTGATAAGCATGAGGTACTCCAGTTTAGGAACAGAGCAAAATACATCTGTATCTGCTATTCATGCATATACATCCCTATAGGTGCAATCTTTTTCTAATACATGGGAAATATTAAAGGCTTATGGAGAAAATGCTCGTTTTCTCAAAAAAATCCCCTGTGAAATTATAAATCATGCAATATTAATATCTGCAGATAGAGAAGTGTGGAATAAAAATTACCTAACATAGACACTAGCTCTAAGCAACATCAGCTAGCAAATCATCCACCTAAGATGCAGTGGTAAAGACATAATTTCAAGCTACATTGAATATTGCATGGTATAATACAAGCCATTTTGAAACAAAATTAGATGCATAATTTTCTATACAGACTGCATGAGAAGTCCAATCAAACTAAATTTGTTGTTCTACTGACACATTTTTGCTTCTATAGTGTCAGTTTCCTGCAATTTTTTCGTCCTACTGTGTTATTATTTTTGGTGAGGAAGAGTGCCACAGAGCCATGAGGTACATCTTGCAAAAATCAGTATATCAGAACAGCTATGAAACTCATTTACAAAAAAGACTACATAAAGTTTGAAGAAAAGACAGTAGTGGGCAGACCCATAAATTCAAATTTGTAGGACTGTCTCTCACTTTTCTCATTTGCCTTACATATATTTTAATTTATAACAAAGGCAGAAATTTTGTGAGATACAGATGACTGAGACATTTATAATCCCGTATTAGTGATGCCAGAACTGAAAAGGTCATATAAACTCTACAGTCCTTATGAAATATAACACAAAAAGATCTTTCCATCAGGCTTTCAATTTATATGTCTTCAATATCTTTTTCTGATAAATTTTATTATAAATTCTGGGATCAAACTGTAAAAATTATGCCATTACAATAAAACAACATTGTTTTAAACCAAATCAGTATGACTTTTCTCCCTCTCACACGTGCACTTACATAATTCTAGAAGACATCCTCAGATTGTGTTCTTCGTATTTGTGGTGACAAATATGTGTACTTTACACTAAGCATAGTTAATTAATTTTAGTATTCATTATCCTTATAGATTTCAATAAACACAGTTACAAATTTCATGTAAGTAAGCCTGCACAGGTGGACTGAATGCCATTTATCTCTGTGCTCTGTTTTCTTCAAATGATGCTCATTCATTATGTTCTCAAGGGGACTCTTTTCCAGTTGTGGCTTGTTTTTTTGTTGGCTTTTTCCCCACAGGTACAACAATAACATTATGTTATTCTTGAGTTTTACTAGGCTGGGTCTTTGGATATCTGAACTTCCTCAGTCACACAGTGGAACCCACTGCTCAAAGCTGTGTCTTCCCCTGTAAGCAGGAACCAGACAACCTGTAGCTCTCAGAGTTCCAGGCAGAAACTTATGATGAGTCAACAGAAAAGTGATTTCATTTCAGATACGGAAGCTCCTGTGTTGAACTGAGATGTGCATACCAGAATGTGCACAACAAGGGCTGAAGTTAAAGAACAAGGACTCTTTTGTCCCAAAGGACAAGGGCTCTTTTAAAAGGAAGCATATACTATGTATATGCATTATACAGTTTTCTAAGAGAGCACTCATGGGGCTAAAGCGTCATGTCTCTGGTCAATTAAACATGTTTAAACTTGACTGTGGCAGTAGCAAGCCCAGTACAGCAGGGTTACCCAAGGTTCCTGTGCTCTGCTTCATTCTGGAAATGAGCAGCAACAAATGCACTATTTGTGAAATAAAAATGGAAAATATAAGCTTGGTTATATGGTTCACACAGGGTTTGACTATACTTGTTCTAGGTCAGACCTGTTTGAATTGGAGAACAGAAACATACTTCTGAACAAGAGCTGAAGGCAAGTTCATAGTCTCAGTGGGAACACAACAGCATTAGGCTGCTGAGACTTAGAACAAACTCTCTTGCATGCTTTTCTCACACCTGTGAACCCTGAATCCCTCACTGTGCAGTGGTATGGTTGATAGAGAAGGGGTTTAACCATCTTGCCCAACTCATATGCTAGTCCAATAAGTAATGCTTGGCATTGTTCTCAGTAGAAGGAGATATAAGCTGAGAAGGGAAGCAAAATACTGCATCCTTTTTTTTTTGGATGAATGGATGGTTGTTTTAGTAAGTTGTGCTGTTATAGAAAAACAAAACCAAAACCAACAACCAAAAAATCAAACCAAACAAAAAAGGGTACTTTTTACTCTATTTATCATTAAACAACAACAAAAGATGCCATTTTTCTTTGATTGATGAATGTTTTCAGTCCTCATCCATCAAACCTATATTCTATCTGTGCACTTTCCCAATGTTACTGTCTAATTAATAAATGAACATTAAAGCAACTGAAATGTTAAGAAGGGACTTGGCTTTGAAATCTTGCTTAGTCTTTCTGGTAGGAACAAGAATATTTGGTGATACATATATCTGCCTAATATAACAAAAATTGTACAAGAATATTTTGTCTACATGATTATTAATTTATTTCTTGCCATTAATTTCTACATCAACTAGAAACCAATACCAAATACACAAACACATAAAAATCATGAAAGGAATGAATTTACACCACTAACATCTTTGGTTTCATACAGTAAATGCTGATAAATACAGTGCAGTGGTTCACTCAATAAATCACTAGATGTACCGCATTCCAAATTTGGCAGCAGTTGAATTTTCTTCATTCTTTTTGCCTTTATTTATAGAATTTGAGTCTATGTGTCATATTCCTTTCAGAGATGCTTTGCACAAGAGGGAAGCTACTTCTACCTTCATGAGGTACCATATGCTAGTTTTCTACTACAGAATGTGTTAAATTCCAATAATTCACTAATGCACTAGTAGTGCATTTTCAGTTTCTGTTTCCCAACTAAGTCTTAAGTATATCCAGCAAATGACCAGCTATACAGTTTGGCTCCTTATCACCAGACACACAGAAGCCAAATGTCGTTATATGTACATTGTTCTCTTCTGACACCCCTCACAAATCTGATTTGAAACAGTTCTCTACAGGGAGCCTAGAGAGATGATAACATAATTGTTTGCAATTGGAATATAAGGAAAATTACTGATAGGTTCACGGATGCTGCTCATAAAATGACTGCAGTTCCATTACAGGATTCAGCATTTATGAATGTGCTCTGACCTAGTTTGATATATTGAGATTTTAAAGCAGACTGTTACATAATGGTACCTTCATTTAGGAGCTGAGATATTCAAGACTGTATAAAACAATGTAGATTACTCACTACTAGGAAAAAGCCTGGAATGCTATGGTTCCCTTTATGTAAGCTTTAAGATATCAAGTGGGTATCATATGGCTGAACCAAGCATCAGCTGAAGGGACTATATGATGGCAGAACCACTTGCCCCATTCTGTGAGTGGGAATGAATGCCTTTTGAAGAGGCAAAACAGGAAAGATACTTTCCCTAAATATCCACAGGTGTAGCCCTAAGAAATAATCTGTATGCAGAATAGAAACTATGAGAACGAACATTCCTTCATCCTACTGCTCTTCTGCTGAATGGCAATTGAAATCGGGGCTCTATTAACTATTTTCTACTGGAAGGGGCATTCTGTGAGGTATCATCTCCATATAGCCTAAATACATTTATCTTGTCTAAATTTACATGGGTACATAAGTGGATTCATAGGTCTGCCACAGCATAGAAAAGCCCCTCCTGCTGAAATCTAAATCCCAACCAATATCCAGTCTTGTATATAGCAAGATTAAAGCATACACAGTGTTTACTTTCTTCAGCACACCCAAAAAAAAAAAAATCAAAATAATTCTGAATAAAGAATATAGGAACATGATAAAAAATGCAAGAACATATCTGCAATTTATGTTGCAGCACAGTGAAGCATTTGTACAGGAGTGCTACTACATTTCATTCTAGCACTCCAGGGAGCAGGCAGGCTGTGCCTAGCTCAAGCCAACCCCTACACAGTCACATTCATTAGCTCCAGCCATCTCTGATCAGGGTCTAGGGAGAGTATCCATGACATGAATCCAAGCCTGCCTGGCTCGCTGTGTTTGTGAAACAGTACTATGCTACTGTGCCAAATGAAGAAAAAGTGGTAGATCACCACACAGCATTTCTTTCTTTTACCTAATTTCATGCATATCCCTATTTCATTTTCTATTTCCCCCTTTTTGGTTTATTTTTTTCAGAGATGCTTTCTGGGTTCAGTCATGCATGGACAAAATGAAAATGTATTAAGACCACTGGGAGCTCTATATTGATTGAAACAACAGCCATGTAGAACTCTGACTGCTACTAAAAAAACTGTTGATTTGATTGCCTAATGCTGGCTGAGCAACCCATTATCTTGTAATGAAAAGTCTGTGCACCCCCTTCACCAGACTTCTGGATATGGAACATTAAAAGAATGTGAAAATGACAATGGAGAGATATTTCTCCAGTGTTTGGATGCCAGTAAAGGAAAAGTGGACACCTATTTTGTCTACTACAGTTTTAATAAAAATTATGCTGATAATATTACAACGACTTCAAAGGAAAGAAGAGCCTACCATTTAATTTTGTGTACAATTACATGCAATAGGCACCTTGCAAGAATACTTAAAAGGCATTATTCTTCTCGAGAAGCAAACTTAAAATGACAAATCTGTGAGTTTATACCAGGCTTTGTTCAATGTTTATTTCACAATCCTTGTGATTTTGGTAAGAAACAAGGTTTGAGAAATTTTTAAGTGGGATATCCATTTGCTTCAGAGCATAGATATTGGAGTTTTATGCCTATTTTACTAGGCCTTCTATCTGCACGTTTATTAGAATAAGTTTAGTGAAATGAAATAGAATTCTAGCAAACTAATCCATCTCTATATTATAATAACAATCTGCCATGGACATGCATTACTGGCATACACAGCATTTCCTTAGGAACATTTTCCACCAAGCCTTGTTCCTCTGTACAGCCTTTTTTTTTAGGTTGCACAATCCTTTCTACCCTTGCCCTCCTTTCCCCTCCCTTCTGCTTCCCTCCTTTCCCCTTCCTCTCCCCTCTTCTTCCCTTTCCCTCCCCTTTCCTTCCCTGGCCCTTCCCTCCCGGTCAGTTACTCTTCTTAAATGTCTAACCTCAAGCTTCATTATAAATGAGCATATACACCATGTTGAAAATTAAACAAATAATACTAAGACTGTCAGAATTCTTAACCACACAGAACTGAAGACATGAATCCTTTAACGTACTTATTCTGAACACACTAAAGAGATTTATCAAAGAGGGATACATTTGTTACTCCCTCCTGTGCGGATTCCTTTTTCCTATATAGTTCTACACTTATTATGACTGATGGAAATAATTTATTATCACTCTCTAAATTCTGTGAATAGAAAAAGCATGTGTTTCCTGGATTTAATTTACCACTGTCAGATTGAAAATGTATGTAAGATTATAATAGATGCATCAGAGAGTCCCTATTACGTGAGTAAAATCCCAGTAAATTAATATTGGTACGATGAATTCATGAATATTTACATTGTCCTTGAAATTGATTACAAGAATAAATAATCATTTGTGAAAAATTTATCAAAGCAGACAGGTGTAAAAAGATGATAAAATGCATTTTCATAAATATAGGAATATATTTCAATGCAACATACATTACAAGATACCACTTTCTTCTTTTGACTAGGAAGTGAAATTTTCATTTCTGAATATATTGATAAATCTGGCAACAGTACATGCCATGCTGACACGCAAAGCCAATGGAAACTGTAGAAGAGATGTTGGAGCACCCAATATGCAGTTATTCTGACATATAGGAAAATAAATATGTGCTGAGTGTTTTAAAGTACAACTCAGTGGAGTTTATCAGATACAAAATAACATATTTATAAAGTATATAAATGGCAGCACTACATGGAAAAATACAACTGTAAAATGCATTTAAAAAGTTTTTCTAAATGTCTATTTTTCTTGGAAAAACCAGAAGTTGAGTATTTTATGACAAATTAATAAAACAGGAGCTTTAGGAATTAAAACACTTGTTTACCTCTAAGAATTTGGTAAGGTATTGAATTATACAATGCATAAGCAGGTAATTAACATATTAAATATATGAAAGCATATCTAGTTGATGCTTAGACAAGAATTCACAGGAACACAAATTCTCTTACAGTGGTTAGATTTTGGAATAAGTGAAAGTTGCCTAGTGAAATCAGGATTAATCTGGTATTGGCAAGTGAAACTGATCATCTACAGATGGGGCTTTCTCGCTTATCCCTTTATCACTTTATTCACTTTATGAATTATTATATCTTCAGTCACATTAATTTCACAAACAATTCTCCACTTCATATGATGCCTTGTGAGTCACACAAATTACATATATATATACTTCTTTCTGTTGTATTGAAAGGCATAATTTTTCATATATATGAACCACATATATTAATCTTTTCATATATAGATTAAAAGTTATGTTGCTCTCTACAACAGGACATAAAAACTTTTGGATTTTTTTTAAAAGAGGTAGAAACATCTAACTATGCAATTGTATCACAAGACAAATTTCCATTAAAATAATAGTATTGGTACACAAAAAAGTGGTGCAAACTGGTTGTGGTTGAAAACAAATATGGTTGCAAGCCATAAAAGTGATTGAATTTCCATACTTTTAAACATAATTTCATTGATGTACTGGGACATGGCCAGGTTTTGGTAGCAGGGGGGCTACAGGGGTGGCTTCTGTGAGAAGCTGCCAGAAGCTTCCTCCATGTCCAACAGAGCCAATGACATTCAGCTCCAAGAAGGACCAGCCACTGGCCAAGGCTGAGCCCATCATCAGCAGTGGTAGTGTTTCTGAGATAAGGCAGTTAAGAAGGGTGGACAAAAACTGCTTCTCAATGGCAACAGAAGAGAGGAGTGAGAGTATGTGAGAACAAAAATTCTGTAGATACCAGGGTCAGTGAAGGGGAGAAGGTGCTCTAGGTATTGGAGCAGAGATTCCCCTGCAGCCCATGGTGCAGCCCATGGAGTGGCAGCTGTGTCCCTGCAGCCCATGGAGGGCCCCACATCGGAGTTGCTGAATGCCCAGAATAGGCTGGGAACCCCTGATGGAGTGAGTTTGCTGGCAGGACCCCCTGTCCTCCTGTGGGATCCACACTGGAGCAGCCTGTTCCTGAAAGACTACAACCCCTGAAACAGACCTATGCTGGAGCAGCTTATGAAGAACTGTAGCCCATGGTGAGGACTCACATTGGAGAAGTCATAAGAGAGACCCCATGCTGGAGCAATTAACTCATCCAACGTGAAAATGGAGGCAATGATAGATAATTCCAATTTCAGGTTGTGTGTAGACAAAAATAAAATGGTTTCAAGTATGATTGTGAAAAATATGTTAATTCTCAAAAATAGACTTATATAAGTAATGATACAGCTCATGGGTAGTCCAGTTTAAACTTAATCAGTAATCAGAATTACTCAGCACAATTTTAAGCAAAGTAATAATTTACTCCAGTCTTAGGGATACTTGCAGAGCTCACAGCTACCTTTCTCTTCATTTTCATGCCTTGACATTTTACTTTTTTCCCAGACATTTTCTTCTCAGTGTCTCTTCTGTCTAGGTTGTTTTTTGAACTACTGGCTATTCCACAGATTGAATTAGCTGACAGGCAAGTCCAACCCATTATTTTAAATTAAGCTTTGTTCAAATTTGACCTTAACATCAGCACATGATCTTTGAAAAACAGTATCTTTTCAGGTTTCTAATACTGTCTGACCCTCAGCCAATAATGTCAATATATTTAGACTAAATATATTCAAATTTTTAAAATAAAGTTAGCATGCATGCTTTTTTGACATATAAGGTCCATTTGTAATATGATTTGAAATGGCTGAGTTATAAAGTTCTTGCAAATTAAAGTTAATAATTAAATCATGGAAAGACACTTGAACACAGCAATACTACAAAATGACTTCTTGATATATAAAAGAAAATTCATATTCCCTTTTAAAATACCTAATGATTTTTCATTACACTTTCTCAGTATCCCTGAAGTACAGCTTCATACTCTATGAAGTACCACCTAATAGAGGCTTCATCCTATCACTATTTGTCATCATTTAGAAGGTGTCTCAGGAAAGAACATATTAAAACATCTTCACTTTCTCTCACTAGTTCAAACCTTTACAGAAACTCAATTTTACAGAAATTGTATTTCAAAAAATTTATATCTGCAGTGTTACAGCAAACAAGTACTTTACCTCAGCAGGTAGCAAATCCGAATGACTCATATTTACTTACACAAAGGTTTCACTTCAAAGATAAATGGACAAGGAATGTTCTTTTATTCTCTTAGCTCCCTTTCAAGGACATTAAAAAAACCTTTCTTTTTTCCCATTTTAAAAAATAGTATCTTTAAATGCTACAGCAGGAAAGTACTAACATAAACATGTTCCCTGAAGGGATATCAGTACAGGTAAATTAATTCTGTATTAAATAGATACAAAGGAACTGCTTCTTAACTCTGTCTGGGAAACTGCATGAAATTGCTGGGTTTGTGCTAATTGTAAGAAGCAGATCCGTTACGGAAACAGTATCAGAAACAGTTCAGAAAGCTTCACAAGAGACTCTGAGCTCACATGTTTACATTCATTTTCTAAATAATTCAGGTAAGAAGCTCTTTAAAGTTAAGACAAAAGGATCACAGACAGAAATAAATCGTATTTTCTTCCAAACTGGTTTAGTGGGTAACAGGGAGAAGAAATAGCCAGTCAGTTGAATTGTGAAGTAATTTAGTTTAGAAGGAAAAGGGTCATCTAATTTAAGCCTCCTGCTTAAAGCAGGTTTACCTTCAAAGGCAGCTAAAGGTGTTTAGGACTGTGTAAAGTTGTATTTGAGAAACTCAAAGGATGTCAATTCTGCAATCTCTCAGGAAGCTCTGCTACAATTTTTGGCTAACAGCCCCTGCCTTTCTGTTGTACATGTCAGGGAAAAGTCTTCTCCACCCTCTCCCTTGGACTGGAATGAAAGCTTCACCTACTTGACTTCTCTTCCCTCACCTAAACAAACAAAGCCTCTTTTTTTCTCCTTTCAGGTTATGTATTTCATCTGTTTAACTGCCTTACTGATCTTTGGATGGATTTGCTTTCCTTTATGAACATATTTCTTTCCCTGAGACCCAGAAGGAGACATATTATTTCAGCTGTGGCCTCCCCTGTGCAGTAACAGCTCCCTTCAGCCAGCTGGCAGTGATCTCACTAATACAGCTGTGCTGGCTCTGCCTGCCATGGATGTGATTCCACTCATAACATCTCCTATGGTGCTGTTTTGATTTTCTCACCAAGACCGTGTTAACACACTGGCACTGCTGAGCAGTACTTTCAGTGTCAAGACCTTTTCTTCCTCCCAGTCTGCCTCCTCAGAGAGGAGGCTGGATGTGCACAAAAAACTGGGAGAGGACACAGCCAACACAGCTGACCCCAAAAGAGCAAAGAGATATTTCATGCCACATGATATTGTGCTCAGCAACAGAAAATCAGAAAAAGAAGGTGGAAGTGGGGCCAGGGCATTTGTGGTGTTTTTCATGGTGTTTGTCTTCTTAACCAATGTGTGCTGAAGCCCTGCTTTCCTGGAAGTGGATAAAACATCTGCCTGTGATGGGATGTGGTGAACTCATTTCTTAGTTTGCCTTGCTTGCACAAAGCAAGCTTTTCTCACTTTTTCCCTTCTGACTCTCTCCCCCATCCCCTTGCAGAGCAGCCAGTGGGGGAACTTACCAGCTGAGGTCAGACTACCACAGCAGCCTTGTATGTGTTTAGCCTTTATCTCCACAAGAGTGCAGTCCTGGCTCATGCCAGTAGGTTCAAGACACACACCGAGGACCTTTTCTGCAGCCCTCTTCCCAGCACATCAGTCTTAGCACTGATGCAAAACATTCCTTCTCAATGGCTGAACTTCCCGTTTGTCCTTGCTGAGCTTCCAGAGGCTCTATTGGCTCATTTCTATATCTTTATTAGCCACCCTGAATGGCAACACCTCCCTTCAAAATACCAGCTCTTTACCCCAATTTGTGGTCATCCATGAAACTGCTGAGGAAGTCAGATGTGGGTCCCTGAATTACTGGAGCAGATCTCTCAGAGAGGCTGTGACATCTCTGCCAAAACTGGAGGTTTTCAGCTCTTTACTGGACAAGTTCCTCAGAAAATTGATTTAACATTCAAGTTAAATGTTATTCTGACATAAATTACCTCTTGAGGGCCTCCCACAACCCTAATTATTGGTACAAACAGAAAATAGAGGACAAAGACTACTTTTTCTCAGTTTTATAAAGTTGTAGCTGATCTCTAGTTATGGAAAGAATAATTAACTATTTCCAAAAAGAATAATCCAATTTTGACAATGTTTTTATTACATCCCTGGTAGCTTTTGTTCATATAAAATTGATTTCAAAGAGATAAGACTTAGCAAATCCCTGATTCTGAGAGGAAAAAGTGTGTTTTCTAACAGGAAGATAGAAGAAGTAAGATCCCACAATCATTTGAGAAAGGACAGATATTTCAAATGTTCCATGAATTTCATTGTATGGCAGTAATGAACACCACACTGTAAAACAAATTATGTTATTTACATGATGCTGTCAGGAGACTTTCATTCTTCAATTTCCTCTTCAGATGATCCTAAAGATTAACATGTACTGGGAGTAACTGCCACTGGTATACCAGTTTTTAAGCCTCTCTGTGTGTTCTCATCATGAAAAAACATTTTCAATTCAAAATTTCCTTTACAGTTAAAAATCATACCCAAAGGCATGTGTATAACTTCTTGTTCCTCTTTCACTATTCAGAGATGTTAGAGTTATGGTTTTATTCATGAAGGAAGGGCCCTTATAGCTCAAAGGATATTCTTTGAAATTCTTTCAGTGGCTCAGAGATTGAGCCATTCTCAATATCTGAATTAATTGGCTAAATTGCACACCCTCTTATCTTTCCAGTCCTGTTCCAGCGCAGCGGAAACCCAGGGCAGTCCAAGCTGAATTATAATTTCATATCTAGCACACCCACACAAACACACAGGAAGCCTTAGCAGAAAGTTCGGATAGATAGAAGCAGATAAAGTTATTTGCTTCTGGACATCTACATTTTCTGAGAAGAAGCTGTTCATGAAGTTTTCAAATGGGATTGATTTAATACAAAATAGACATAAAAATTATTAAATGAATCATTCTCTAAAAATATCTCTTTTTCCCTGCTTACTACACATCTATGTAATTTATCCATGACTATTTCAGAGGAAGGTAGCTCAAGATTAATGAAATTAATACCATCTTTAGTTAAGGAACTCATATTAGATACTGACAAGATTGTTAGTAGAGACTCTCCATGTGCTTCCAGCTTCTGATGCTATCTATAAGGTCTGGTGTTCTTTGGGATATTCCACCAATGTGAAAGCCTCATCTTACTGAAGATGTCTGTACTATTATCATTACCATTTCAAGGAATTCCAACAGCAGCTAAAACACCTGTTTCCTCTTGAGAGAATCTGGAATACAAACAGTTTTGTTTCTAGTACACTGCAAAATAAAAAGAATGCCATACAGCTTGAAACTTGAAGTTTTCACTGTGGCTTAAACATATGCTTGCCCAGAATCTGATGAAGGAAAACTGAAAACTTTTAACTCCTAATGTTAAAAAATCCTGCCCTTTTTTAATAATAAATTTATATTTATATATAATTTATATAATTTATATATAATCTTTGAGCTATAATTCATAGCTCAGATTTACTAGACTCATGTTAACATGACACAGTCAAGTACTTGATAACCTTTTTTTTTCACCATAGTACTTGAAAGATCAAAGTAACTCACTCCAGCTCAAAACAGAGATTATTTTACAGTCGTGTTGCCTGAGAATGAAATTTTCAGGAAGGAGTTCAAGAATTGTGATTTACCTCTGAATTGCCTTAGCATAGCTAGTTACCAGTGAAATTAGGAGCAAGAGCTCATTCATTCAGAGGTTTATGCACAAAACTTTAATTTGTCTTGGCAAGATTTAGAAAGCCATATATTATTATGATAACACCCCGTACTTTTGTTGATGATAGTGCACAAGTTTGGATGCTCTGGTTTCTATTTTTCTTTTTTTACAACTCCCAAGACTAGAGTCTGTGGAAAGAAAAGCTTAGAAGTACAAGATTCAATGCAAAAAAAAAAAAAAAATCCAAAACAAAACAAAACAAAAAACAAACCAAACACAAATAGACAAAACCCATCTCCCCAGCCTGATCTCAAAAAATCCCATGTTCTAAATGTTTCCTTTTTCACATCTATGAATAGGAGGGGAATTTGGTTTGATTTGTGATCTTTGGCTGATTTTCTATTTCCCATGAGTGCTGAAAAGTCCCTGCTCATGGTCTAGGCAATGGTACAAGCTGAGATGTTGGAATGAGAGACACTATGAAGAGAGAACTGGGAGCAGATACTGGCCTGGCTATACCAGAACTTACTTGCACAGAGAATTCCTAGTGCACAATGTCTTGCTGAGCCCTAGGGCAAAGACTGCAGCATAAATAATGATAACAGATGTGACCTGCCTGGTAGACTACTATAAGAGCTGATCTTGTACATGGAACAAATACTCACTGTACCTGCTTTTTTTTCAGTTGTAGCATTCCCTTCTGTTTTCCTTTGTTTATCATTAAAAGTAAAAAAAAAATAATCAACATCAGCATAACTATTGCACCTAATTTGTTTTGTCTTTTCAATTGAGGAGTTATGTTGGGTCCTTCCTTTATTAGCACTTCGGAAAAGGAAGATTGAGGCACAGGGAAGGGGGAGAAATGTCTCTCCTGCTGGAAGATTAAAAGAGAGAAAATGTGCAATTCAAGCATTTCTTTCCATATAGGATGTATTTCCCGGCTAATGTAATGGAGAACATTGTTACTATATTAGCCTATTTATTGGATATATTTCTTTATTCATATTTCCATGAAATTTGTGTACTTACATACATTATCTATAATGAATTGTCAGATTATCAGAACGTCTCTAGGAAATGGCTTGATGTAGAATGCACCAAATAATTAATCCACATTGATGACGTTTATCCTTTATGCCCAGTACTCCTCCTCCTTTATCTGTATTATTGAATTATTGCATAACATTTGTACAGCCTTTAACATGCTCACTATTAAAAAAATCAATGAACTTTAATAAAATTGATTTTTTAAATGCAGCATGCAGGGTATTCTGTAAGAAATTATACCTAGTCTTTAGTTTCGTTTGTTTTTTTTTTTCACGCTGCTTGGCTAGGTATAATGTTTGGAATTTTGTTTTAAATAAATAAATGTTTTAACTAATAAGGAGAGCTGAGAAACCACGTCCCTTGATCTGCTCACCATCTGCTAGATGTTGCAGTCCAGGACGTGGTTTCTGGCTCAGGATGTCCATTTCTGAAGTACGAGAGCAAATGAAGCATATGCTGAAGTATGTCCCACAGGCTCAAGTTCAACTTGCGACGCACTCTGGTCCCAGTGCCTTCCCAGCAGAGATATATTCCCACCCGCTTGAAGGGGTAAAGACCCAGCTCATGCTGCTCTTTGGGATTATTCCAGTTACTGGACTTTGTATTCAACCCTGTTGAACTTTTGTGATTTTGATGACCCAGCTTTTCACGCTTGTCAAAATCTCTCTTTGTGGGTGCTCTTCCTTCTGAATAAATCACTTCACCCAGTTTAATGTCATGCACAAACTTGGTGATGATGCATTCAGTCCTGTCATCCATATAGTCTAGAAAGATACTGAATAATATTGAACCCTGAAGAAACTCAGTCATGAGTGGGTGTCAGTTCAACTTTATCCACCCTCCTTGTGGATAAAGAAATGCAATGGGAAAAGAGATGCGAACAGTATAGGCCATTTTGCTCCAATACTGGTCTATCTGTACAGTCCATTTCTTCACCAAATTGTCAGAAGGGATGATGTGGGAGGCTGTGCCAAAGTGATTTACTAAAATCAAAGAAGTAAATTCACAGCTCTCCTATAATCCAGTGAACAAACTGTTTCATCATTGAAAGCAATCAGGTTGGTTAAACCCAATTTACCTTTGTTAAATCTGTGTTGGCTTTTGCCAACAAATCTGTCACATAAGAATGTAAACCCACACTGCTCAGTAGTCAGCCTGTCTACAAACAGCAGTGATGCTTCCAGCAGGGTGAAAGGCTGTGGTTCTCAGTCTGTGTGGACAACAAATATAATTAAAGTGTTTGTGGTGACCTCAAGGATTCTTTCAAAACACCATATAATCATATATAACATATGACTTTTTTTAACCCTAAATTACAGTTCTTCACTTCCACTCAAGTGGGTGGGGAAATAATTTAGTTTTATTCTGTACTTTAATTTCTTTCATACTTCTGAGAATTTTATTTGGGTTCTTGACAAGTTTATTGTCTTTTGATATTAACCCTCAATTTTTGAGGCAGAAATTAAGGCTTTAGCATCACTTTCCAAATATTGATGAACACTATGATCACAATTTAGTATTAATTAAATGGTAAAAGTTACTATAAACTTTTAAAAAAGTTAAAAAGACAGTAAAGAGGATTAGTTTTACTTAGTTAAAAAGTAGTTAATAAAGCAACATCATGACATATTTTGCATAGAATTTTAGAACATAACTATATTTTCAACCATTGTTATATTAGTCCATGTCCAGGCCAGTATGTTTTTTGGGAATTAATCTCTTAGTTCTGATGCATATGTCCTTAGATCTTTAATTGTGTTAAAATATAATTCCTTATGTTCAAATAGAGGTAACTTATTATAAGACTCTTGATCCTACAGTCCCTGTGTGCTAACTCCTTAAGTTGCATTCCATATTTTCAAATAGCAGTTTAATTCTCTGAATATTAATATAATTCATGAGTGATGGACTACTAACATGGTGGAAATTATACACTGTGATTAAGTAATCATTGAAATTCAGCTAAAAGAACAAAATTCACTAATAGCATAAAATCCTTTTGATTAACATCCTTAGCATTAAGAATACATAAACTGTCCTTTCAAAATGTGTGTATCACCCAATTTTCAGGAAATACTGCAGCAGTAGGTTATTTTAGCTTTTTCATCATGACTAGGTAACAGCTTGATCCACCATTTAACGTGCAGGACATCATAGAGCAGATGCGAAATAAATTGATTTTCAAGTGATCTTAATAAGAATAGGGACCAAAATATACAACTAAAACCAGAAATATTTTGAGGAATTTAATGGTTTTCTTCATTGCATTTCTATTTATCTCTATTTTGCATAGAGCATGTACTTCTATTATAATTTATTGCAATATGTGTGTTAAGTTTGTAAGTTATATTAATTAAAAATACTACGTGTAATTGATATATACTTATATATATGAGGAACAATCACTTGAATGACAATAAAGCTTTTTTTTTGTTAGACTCTTCTGTCTGCCATTTAGGCAAAAAGAACATCTACCAGTAAAACTGGGTGAGGAGTCAGATCCTTTAGAGGGAATCAGAATGGGTATTCTAAGCCAACAAGATTACAGAAATAGAAACAGTTCTGTCTGCAAGATGCGAAATATGGAAGATTTAACTGATTTCAAATATTTTAAGATCAGTTATCTTTCCCGTTAATACATAGAAATTTTGACCTTCATTTAGTCAATGTAGTCACCGACCGAGCATGCTCCCTTCCCCTTACTGCAGAGAAACCCTAACACAACTTTGTCTGGCTCACAATCTTACAGTTTTAATAAAAATATTTTGCACTCTCTTTTTATTATTATATTCCTCTCATGTTCTTTCCTCCTCTTGAGGAAAGTTATTGTTTTGGCTGCCTAGGCCTAGTACCTTTCCCAGTCGAATGTGTTTTCAGTATTAGCATGCTTTAGCCTGGCCACCTCTGTCTGCTGGTGGCTGTACAGTTCTATTAATTCTCCAACTCAGCTCTCTGTGGTTTCTTGGGGCAACTTAACACCACTTTAGTCAGATCCATAACCCAGGCTTTAAACATATCATTCTAGTTGCTTTCCTAAGACCTCTCACTTGTTCTGCATTGTTTGTTCAGCCAATTGCTCACCCACGTTTTGACAATACACAGTTCCCATTTGCTTCTGTCATTTTGTTGGGACTAGCATTTCAGTATTAACACTCAGTTTTTTCAGCAAAACAGCCTAACTTGTTGAGAAAGTTTGAACTCGGGTAACTCTGAGATGTATCTGTGAGACTCAGAAGATGAAACATGCATCTCTCAAAACATGAAGATTATGATTAAGTGTTGAAATACAGTTGGAGATAGTAGGTAATGAAAGAAATAAAATTAAGCGCCATGGTAACACCACTTTTTTTGCTGTTTGTTTGTTTGTTTGTTTTAGTTTTGGCTATAAGACATTTTTCTTCCAAAACAAATTTTTCTATTAGAACATTCTTCTTTTTCTTCTCAAAAAAATACAGATGAACTGAACCCAGTTTGACAGCCAAGACAACATTTAAAACTGATATTTTTCCAGTGAGTCTAAAGCTAGCAGTTCATAAAGAATACTTTTCTTTTTCAAAGCTACATTCACCTTGAAAAATGCATGATTCACTGTAAATAACCATTAAAATCCATAATGTTTCACCAGAGCCAAGATTTCAACTTTTTTTTCTGTGGCCTTTCTAGTAAGATGCCACTTGGTATCTACACCTAATTGATGAACAGTTACTGTATTTTTCCAAAATAAATATTTCAATAAAAGCAGTTACCTACAATACAAAAAAATCCCAGGATTTGGGAGCATGACTGTGTTACTTGGTCTTCTGTCAGCAAGAAATTCCCTTCTAATATTACGGTGGATTGTTGAGGTTTTTTTTGGGAGAGGAGTGGGACAGGAAAGAGGAAGTAAGCACATATTGCAGAGTAATTATAACCACCATTATTTCCTATGGATTATTCTTTTTGTTCAATGCTTTAGAAAAGCAGACTTTTAAATACGTTTTGAGTGTCTTAGAGTATAGAAGTGAAAAGCTGGTAGGACCTTTCTGACATTTGTGATACAAATTTGAAAATCTCCTAAACCTCATAGTAGTGTATAAAGAATAAAAACTCTAAACATCAGTTTCAACTTGATGGTAGGTACATCCTCAAGAAATCTAATTAACTCACTGTTATTATTTCCACTACTTTTATTTGATTCCTACCTTAAAAGTAGGAATCTCACAAGCATTTCACTGAGTATTCAAGTTTGGTTGGTAATGACTGCTCTTTTGGTGATCTGAAATACATTAATTCTTTTGTAGAAAATGAATAATTAGAAGACATTTAGTGTAACTAATTATTTCTCAGGATTTTATTAAGTAGAATAAATAATTATTTAATTCATCACTTGCACAGCTAGCAAGTGCAATTACCTGATCGATAGACTTTCATAAATGATAATGACATTACAGACATTGGCACTTTTTCTGATATTCCTTGAGATGTTCTCAAAACTATCTACTTCTATAAAAGGCAACAAGACAACTCGTGTATTCTACTTAATACAGGTCATGATGGCCTATCTTTTATAATAGGTATAAATCTTCCTGAAATGTATTATTTTTCTATTTTTTTCTCTAAATTATAATAAAACTTTTAATGAAATATTGCCTCATTATTTCTTGAAAGTCTTGGCTATTAATTTATCATTCTAAAGCCAGATAATATTTCATATGCTAGAATATATGCAAAAATCTATTTTTTTATCTTGTTAAAAAGTTCTGTCCTTGTTATAAATTTGTCAGATAATTAAAATTAGAAAATGGAAACTAAGAAATGATACTTCAGGCATTTAAACAGTTTTTTATATTTATCCTGATACCTTTAAAAAATAAATGTTGTGAGTTTATGTAATAAAGCTTTTTGCATGCAAATTCTCATTAAATTCAGTGAATAATTTCAAATTCAAAAGTCATAAGTCCAAAAGTTCTATTTCTATCTACTCCATGGATAAAGTTGTGCTCTGATGCTTCTAATGACTGGAAAGCTTTGTCATTAGCTCTCCTTTTCTATCACAGTGGAGAATTCACAATAGATTTTTGTCTTAAGGTGGCTAAAACTGAACGCTACCTTAAACGTAGAAAAATTGATTCTATGATATGGAAATCACAATACCTAAATATGCAATTACCACTGTCAGTCTTTCAGCTCTCTGTGATAATTTATTTTATCTGTCTCAAGCAAAAAAAGTGGAAAGGGAAAACTATTCCTAAAATACACCTTTTCAACATATGTTCTTAGGAAAAAAAAAAAAACAAGGAACCAAAAAAAAAAAAAAAANCCAAAAATCATTTTACAAGCTCTCTTACCCAAATTCTCTAAAAGAAGCTAAGCAGCATGGGACAAAAAAAAAAAACCACCACACAACAGAAAAATATATATAAAAAAAAAAAAAAAAAAAAAAAAAAAAAAAAAAAAAAAAAAAAAAAAAAAAAAAAAAAAAAAAAAAAAAAACACCCAACCACTAACTCAGAGATATGAGGGGGAAAAAGAAAATTTGTATAAGTAACAGCTAAGAATGTGATTTGTGTTAGCAACCATTACTATTTACAGCACACATTTACATCATATAGCTGATCTAGTCCTCCTGGGGGTCCTTGTGGATGAAAACCCGTACAAGAGCACAGTGCGCATTCACAGCCCAGAAGGCCAACTATAAAAAAAGCTCAAAAACCTTGTAACAAATCATAAAAGCTGATTCAAAATAGGAATGGATAGTAGGCCAAGGAAGGGTATTCTCACTCTCTACTCTTCCGTCTTGAGGCTCCCATCTGCATTTCTGCATCCAAGTTTGGGGTGCTCAAGACAAGAAAGTCTTGTTAGAATGGGTCCAGAAAATGACCAGAGCACCTCTCTGATGAAGACAGACTGAAACAGTCGGGGTTGAACAGACTGGAGAAGATAAGGCTCTGGGGACACATCATTGTGACCTTCCAGTACCTTAATGGGGCTTATGAAAAGGAGGGGGAGGGATTTTTTATACAGGAAAATGTGTCAGGAGAAGGGGCAATAGTTCTAAACTGAAAGGGGTAGGTTTAGACTAGAAGCTGGGAAGAAATTCTGCACAGCAAGAGTGGTGAAGAACTGGAGCAGTTTATTCAGAGAGGCTGTGGTATGTCCCATCCCTGGGAGTGTTCAGTTCCAAGCTTGATGAGGAGTTGAGCAAGCTGAATGAAAGGCTAATTGAGGTCTTATGAGAAGTGTCCCTGCCCATGGCAGTGGAGTTTTGAACTTGATGATCTTTAAAATCCCTTTCAACCCAAATTGCTCTATGATTTCATTATTTCAGTGCTACATTAAAACGTGCGAAAACAATAAGTTTAAGATGCTGCATTTAATTTACTCAGTTACATGAGAATAAGTGGAGAAAAAAGGTTTAAGAAAAAAAGGGAAGTGTAGCTAGTGATGCTAAACTCTCACTGGTCAATTCATAGCTATGGCTATAGACATTTACCACAGCAGTGGATAAAGGTAATCCTCTTTGGACTTTAAAGAATACTTAGAACTTTTTTATTACAGCAAAAGTTCACAGGAATGAAATGAGTATTCTATCTCATAAAGTGGAGAAACTTCAAGAGGGAGATGTACTTTCTCTTGTAGTAGAGTATGTGGGTGGCCATTGCTGGCACATTAGATATGAGTTTGCAGTGCAGTACGACAGAAAAGTAAAATTCAACGAAGGTAACAAGTCATGGAGGATGAAGGCAGTTGTCATTCTGTACAGTTCATGTGGTACAGAGTCCCCCAAACATGCCATTCTATTGCATGTACCTTGACATCAGAAAAGTTGTTGATATAAAGCTTGAGAAGATAATTTTTGTTGAAGGACTGTATGTTTGAAGTAAAAAAAAAAAAGATTATTAGAAAGATGTAGGTGGGTGGACAAGAGGATTACTCACTGATAATTTCCTATATAAAGAAGAAAGAAAACAACTGGTGGGATTAACTATTTGTTGTGCTACTGGAATGCTACTGCAGCTCTGCAACAGCAGAGCAAAGTTTATCTCAAAGCATACCAGAATATGCAACCAATCTGTTTCAGTAAAATGTTGATATATTAATGCCTTTATTAATCTTTAGAATATAATTGCATCTTATTTTATGAAATGAAAACAAGGAGGAAAAGATATGGTAATGTGATTAGTTAATGCCAGTGGGCAGCTGAACTCAACACAGCTGCTCACTCAGTACCCCACAGTGGGATGAGAGAAAGAATTGGAAGAACAAAAGTAAGAAAAACTCATGGGCTTGGAAAAAGACAGTTTAATGGGAAAAAAAAAGCTATGGCCTCTCCCAACTCCTTGTGCATCCCCAGCCTACTTACCAGCAGGGCAGTGTGGCAAACAGAAAGGTCCTTGCTGTGCAAACACTACTTAACAAGAAACATTGGTATAATATTAACACTTATTTTGTCACAAATCCAAAAAAGTGGAATATATGAGGTGCTATGAGCAACATTTACTCCATATCAGCCAAAACTAATAGAAATTAAAAAAAAAAAAAAAAGAAAGGGTTTTTTTTTTTTTTTTTGATGAAAAGGAAGTTAATTTAATGAAGAGGAAACTAAATGAACTTGCTTGTAAAGAAGAAACTTGAATTTGACCAAGAAGTTCAACTAAAGTTTAACAAAATCCCAGTTAGCAAAGCTGAATAATTCTCTTGGAATTATGTGCAATCTGTACTATGCTCTATTTCTCTCCTGGTTGATGTACAGACTCTCCATCCAGCTGTCAAAGCATGCTTTTTATTCTCTGAAAGTCCAGCTGACACAGTTGGCACAGTCTGTTACAAGCTTAAGGAAGAAAGCTGCTGAATCCTCTCAGGGAGTACTTGCAGATTGGTTTTAGGCTGGATTCCTGCCTAGTAAGTAGAAAGAGTAACCAGATATCCAGATTCCTGTCTAACCACAGTTTATGCAAAATAGACTGGAGAGAATAACCATGTCTAGTTATGAAGGCAGACTAGAACTTCAGACAGGTCTTCTGCACTGCTAACCACAATGGATTATTATTTAATTGTGTGACAGTGCTCATCAGTGATAAATTTGTCATTTAAAGTTGGTCTGCAAGGATGTCTATTATCTACAAGGATAAGTATCTTTTCCCAGCCCTTTTATCAATTTCAATTCATAAGCAGTAAAGAAATAAAACACATGTGGCAAGGCTGCACTAACATATAGGAGTATAATAAATGGTACTAAAAGAAGGCATAGAAATGATATAGATTGATGACATAATCCCAAGTACAGCATAATTTAACAACCAAATCCAGGTAAATAAGAATATATTTCTCATTCAATTAAAAAAATAAGGAAGTCAAAAGAAAATTATGTACAGGGTAAATAAGTAAGTTTATGTGGAATTCAGTTAAAGAAACATTTCATAAAAGTTTGTTGATGAGAAAAATTCATCA
>WBNO01028123.1:1873-20725 GCA_013400575.1 Peucedramus taeniatus
AATTTGTTCCATTTCTTTTTCATTAGCAACTTTCTTGCCTTTTATAATAGTAGAAGTGACTTAAACTGAGCTCTAGCTGAAAACTTAAAGCAACTGGGATCAGCTCTTTCAGCTGGACTTTAAGTAAATTTTGCTCCTCTAATTTATATATATATGTATATACATTTTTAATAAATATATTTTAATATATATTTTTATAAATATATTTTAATTTTTTTAATCCAGTCTCTAATACATCATGTATTGAAAGGAACACATTTGAACTTACAATTATAAACTGTGACTTTAGAAGTGGAGAGCACCAACCCAGCAGTAGGATTTGGATGGAAAGTGTACTTGAGGAAGTCTCATTCCTAGCAGGGAAAAATATCAAAATATAATGTATGTAAGGAGTCCATGGCAGTGGCTGAGCCTTGCTTAAAATTTTTAAAGATAACTGTGTTTGTTTGTTTTCTGGTGTGTGACTTTTTTATCAGGTTTCCAGAGGAAGAAATCTTAATTGTTGTTAAAAGACATTTCTTCAGCATCTGATTCAATCTCTACCTCAAGGTTTCTGGAATACAAGATTTAAATTACTGTATTTCTTTCATGAATATAAAAGCTGCCATAGCTCATAAGCATCACAAGAGCCTTCAAAATTTGAGAGTCATTGAGGTCAGCCATGAGAAAAAAAAACTAGAAACATTTTTTCCTGGTGAAATATTGAAGTTATTTCATGAGAAATATTTTTTATTTATATTCACTCCAAGAAGAGCTGGCAGCTAATAAAGCACTCAGGAGCTTTTTGTCTCTCCTTCCATCTTCCCATGTTGAAACTAAAACTGTTGCTGGAGGGGTTTTATACATTCAATAGAAAAGCTTGCTAGGAAGTTGCTTTAGAGACCACTGTTTATTTAAATGTCTAAAATATTTTACTTCTCATCTGTTAAAACAAATTTGCTTTCCTTTCTTTCTTACTTTGCCTTTGCTTCCTTCTTTCTTCTCTGAATTAAATGTATTTTCTCACATGTTCTCATCATTAGAATTCCTTAGTTGTAATAAACATTTTGCTTCATAATAAATTTGTAATTTTCATCCCTAACAAAGTGATTACAGATTAGAGTTAATTCTTACCAAATTGTCTAAAATACAGTGGACTTGAACTGCTTTATTTTTGGTCCTGTTTTAACAAGGTTTATAAGTTATGGACATCTTTTAGGTGAAAAATTCCCTGTGCCTTTTGCATTTTGTGCAGGTGCAGAAGCAATGGATTGAAACCACGGAATCAGAGAGCAGTTATGTGAGAATTAAAAGAAATTATTTGGTGTAAAACAAGACATTTCTGATGAAAACATGTATTTGGATGAGTGAAATTTCAGGAAAAGAGCTTGAAATAGGAGGATGGAAGATGGAGGAAGATGGAAGATGGAGGATGAAAGATGGAGGATGGAAGATGGAAGATGGAGGATGAAGATGGAAGAAGATGGAAGATGGAGGATGGAAGATGGAAGATGGAGACGGAAGATGGAAGATGAAGATGGAGGATGGAAGATGGAAAATGAAGATGGAAGATGGAAGATGGAAGATGGAGGATGGAAGATGGAAGATGGAAGATGGAGATGGAGGATGGAGGATGGAGGATGGAGGATGGAGGATGGAGGATGCAGGATGGAGGATGGAGGATGGAGGATGGAGGATGGAGGATGAAGTTCTGCCAGATTTTCCCAGAGGAACAGGATGTGGTGGGAGCGGAGGTGTTTTGGGGTCAATACATGGGCTTAAAAGCTTTATTTCACACTCTGTCTTTAAATAACGCTTCATGCCTGCTTGAGGAATCCCAGACTCCCCTCTTAAGCCAAGCTTTTCGTGCCATGTTTGTACACAAAGCTCATCCCAGCACATCCTGAGATGCTGCAGCTTCACAAGGTGACAGCAAAGTCCTAGTGCGGCAAGATTGGATTCCCTGGGAATTAATTTAATTTCTTGACAGAAGATTTAAAACCCCCAGTAATGCATTTTATGAGTACAGACCTGGCAGACAGTGGGCTCTGTGTGCTGTTAGGTGTTGTGCCTCTGATCTGCTCCGTGGTGTGGAAGGCTCTGAGCTGGGAGAGGCAGGGATTTGGGAATGCTTCACTTCCCTCCAGCACAGCCACACCAGCTGCATGGTAAAGCCCCTCAAAAGAAGGAAATTTGTAAGGATAAAAATAAACCAGTGATGGATTCTGGACACAGGGTTTAACTTAAGAATTGTCCTGAAATCAGTTTGGTGGTGTGTTCTGGGCTGTAGAAAATTCAAAGAATTTGTATAACGTGTTTCTGACATATTGAGCTATGAAATGTTCCCTTAGAGGAGCCTTAAATACCAGTTACACCTCATTATTTTTATTTATAAATTCAAATTCTGGCCTGGATTCAGAGGAAATTGGCACTATAACTGGAGTTTCAGGGAAAAGCATAATTTAGTAGCAGAGAGAGAAGTTAAATACAACCATTTACTCATTCTGCTAAGGCCAACCTTGACTCCTGAGGGATGGGATCTTCAAAAAGCACTCAACACTCCCTCGTGTTCCCAGAAAGTCAAATAAAATCCCCACTCAGTTGATCAGACCATCTCTTCCTACACTCCCTGCTGTTGGCAATTATTAAAGGTGATTTGATACTGCCTTGGCCATAAGAGAAGTACAGAACTTTCCCTTTCTCATGTGACTTTTTCCATCTGGTCGCAGTTTCCCAAATGACTCCTGCTTGCTGCATGAAGTCCCACACCTTCCTGTCAAAGCAGGAATAGGATAGAGCTCTCGAAAAAAAAAATTCAAAGCACAAGTTTCCCTCAAAGTCAAATTAGATTTCGCACCTGGGTTCTCCCTTACTTTTCCCTGGGTGAGAGCATCCAGACAAGGTTTGTTGATGTTCATCCACCCTGACATCTCAGTAAAATTCATATGAGCTCACCAAGGAGCTCCAGCCCCACAAACCCTTGGAGACAGAAGCATCCAGTGCCAACGACAGCAGCTACAACAAAATCTACACCTCCTACAAACCCTTGGAGAGAAAACACTCTTCAGGCTCCTGCTGGTGGTATTTTAATCCTCCTGCCTTTGTTTTGTGTGCTCCTAAAGCAAATGTCAGCCAGGAGTTATTTGTAGGAACTCTGTTTGTTTGGCAAACTTATGTCCTGGATGAAGTTTGGAACCAGAATAAATTGTATTATGTGTCTCTTATCAAGGGCAAAAGAAATCAGCATTGGATCCTGCCAGGAAAACTTTTTCAAGCAGTTCAAGACAGAGCATGGAAGACTAAACTCATGTAAAGAAAATCTGTTCATTAATTAAGCTGTCAAGCTCACTTCATTAAATAATTTATCCTCTCATTTGTCTTTACTGGGCACTTTGTTTCACTGCACTTCAGTATTCAATTGAATTTAATAAAAGCAAACATATTTCTGAATAGATTCTACCCAAAACCACTCGTGGAACGTATCTGTAATTATGTGGATATATGCATTAAAAATTTTCATGTGATGATAGAATTTCAGCTGTTTGGGTGCATTTTGTTATTTTTAATGAATGATGAAAGGAAACTTTCTGTTTACATAGATGTTCATGAATTTTAATGCAACACTAGAAGGAATTAAACCAAAAAGCACATTTAATATGGCAAGATTTCCCACAGACAGCTCTTGATGATATGAATATTTAGTTTGCATTATTTTGTGAAATGAGACAACCAAGAGTCTGCCCCAGTCTAATACTGGTATAGTAAGCAACGAACTCAGGATTTGCCACAAAGCCTTTCTATAAAATTCAGAGATGCATTTAAGCTTTAAATAGCTTTAGAAGAATTTTAATAATCACAACTTATCAGTTTAACAAATAAATTGAAAACATGAAATAAAAAATGTGGATAATACAGATCATAAACACACTAAAGTTTCATGGCAGCATCAATTACTTCTTTTGTTCACAGTGCCCTTTAATTTTTCATCTGAGTTCATGTTGGGTATTTACAGAAAGAAGAGCTTTAGAAGTTTATTTTTTTAATTCCTCTTTCACAACACAGTTGTCATCATAGACAGCTTCCAATTCTATTTCAGTGTTATAATTTTAAAGTTAATACAAATTATTTACATGCTCTGAACCAAGGTACCTAAAATACTGAGATACAAATGAGTTCTGAACTTCAGCCTCACGCATTTTGTTTAGAACTAAAATTAGGAGTTAATAACTTGGATTATATTCCATTAATTATACTAAATATCAGGTTTTCCTCCTGCTGATCAGGGTGGGAAATACAGTGAAAAGGTGTGTTCAGTGTTTTTCAAGAAGGCTGGATCTGATTTGGTTTTGCTCCAGAGAAGTTTAGCATCCCAAGGAAAGAAAAAAAATCAACTTCACTAATTTCTTTCAACCAATGCTAAAGTTAGCATGGATGAAGAGGAGAAAACCAAAGTAAATATGATTACCTCAAGACCAGATGTTTTCTACAGCAGCTCGTGGTGTCCTCAGGCTTTTTGCAGGTGGAGCAGCCCAAATGTCACTTGCAAGAGATGAAGATGTGATCAAAGTCCTCCATCAGGTTTGGGAAACCTAAAGGACAGATTCCCAACAGCCTTGTTTGGTGTGGTGATCAGAAAATACTTCAGTGTAGAAGACTGAGGCAAGAATTCCATTTATCTATAGTTACCTATTGAGAAAATTGGAAAAAGGAGGTGAAAAAATAAAGGTCTTTTTGAACACAGAGTGGTAATTCAAATTACTCACCAAAAAATGTGAAGAAATTAGAATAATGAGCAAAAACACAAGGAACAAGATGGTTCTGCAGGGCTTCTGTAGACAATGGGTTTGTACAGGGTGGTGCCATTGAATCCACATAATTATATTGTAGTCACCAATCACTTGTGACAAGGGTCACCAAATATGACAGGAAAAAGAGAGAGGGATTGTCCAGAAATATCCAAACTTGCCTGAAGTGACATTTTTCTGACAAGGCGCGGAGCCTGCTCACTTCGTCTGGCACAAGAATTTGTTTTAATCAGGTCTGCACTGAGTCACAGGATTGGTCATGGACCAGTCTGAACTTCTCTAAATGATGTGAAATAACAGATAATGGAGACAGAATTCTGATTTCTCCTGGAAGTGCTGGATATGCTCAGCTACTCCTTTTTATACAAGGGAATTCATGTTCTCCACTTTCCTAAGAATGAGACGAGCCTCATTTAACAAACGTAACAAGAACAACAATTATCATTTTGCCTTCACTAACCATAGGTCAGCCAGGGTCAGTCTCTTTTTGCAAAGAAAGGGATTTTCAGGCTAAACTGTCCCAAAAACCTGTGCATATTGCTCTTTTCTGATGAACTCTTTATGAAAGAACTGGAGAGAACTGTAATCTGTAAAATAAAAACAGGAAGGAGAAGCTCTTTAATAAATTGCTGGCTTATGTGTTGTTTGCAATGCTTTCCTTCTTATCCCACAAGATTATTTTGGACATTTGGAAAATGATCTGATCAGAAGTCCCCCCAGCTCTGGGGTAAACAAGACTAAATATCTCATAATGTAAGAGTACAAAAGCTCTTTCAATGGACTTTATTCACCTATGGAGAAGCTTGGAAAATTCAAGTTATCTCTTCAAGCATTTATTGATGGATTACAAGAGATCCATGCCAAGGACCCAAAGGAATCTCCATATTTTCTGTATTTAAAAAAAAAATCCAGTAAAGGATAGTTATGTTTCATTCAGAGCCTTTTTCATGATAAATTTCTTGTTTAAATTACCAGTTTTGCTTGAAAGGACAAATATGTTCCTAAATACTAAATTCTGTCATATTTCTCATCTTTATTTCCACTTCAATGATTTTGTCATTTATAAACAAAACCCTGGTATTTTTAGCCCAAATTATTATCAAGTAATTAATAATTCATTGAGATAAAAATATGGCTAAGAGTATGAAGTTGTTTAATTGCTTGTCACTGTTGATTATTCACAATTTATAACATTGTAAGCAAAAAACTTGAGAATTCACAACTGAATTCTGCTGTAAAACTTCTAACTCAGGACACTACAATTCTTTGTTCAACCTTTGGCACTGATGAGGCTGCTGAGGGAGTGCACTTGAGAATTTAATCTAACCTGCCTTCCTGATAACACACAATATTTGCTAGATCTCACTGGGATTTATATCCACTTCAGTAAATTTCTACTGATTTATAAACAGATTTATCTTGTGCCTCTGCTGTTTGGCACATTACTCACCATTTCGAAGGTTGAGATTACCATATTTACTCCAAGGTACAGTTTGTAAAAATGCAGAGTGTTCTAGACAGAAAAAAAAGGAAGAAAAAAGTTTTCAGCTCCTCCAACTTCGAGTCCATTTGAGAACAGACCACAGCAGCTGTGTCTGAAATTTAATTGCCCAAACGTGACATAATTATAAAGGTGCAGGATTAAACAAACCCAAGAAAACACTTCCACCCTGTAGTCAAGAAATTTTCCAAAGGAAACCTCTAGAAGCCATGGTTTAGCACCATTTGGATGTGGTTATTCCCAGGAATGCTTCCATAACTTGTTGAAGAAGACCAAAAAATCCATTTAAGATTGTGAGAATTTCCTTCTAAACTTGTGGTCCATGACTGAGTTTTCTCCTGAGCTACATTTCTTCTTTCTTTCTGACTTCCTTTGTCTCAAGCACTTCAGTTCCAGCAGTGAGTATAGACATAGAAGGAGCAGGGGGTTGTGTTGTGTTTTCTGTTTGTTTGTGCTCCCAGATCCAGTAATTGTGGCCATCCAGTCATGAAGATCACCAAACCATGTACAGATGTTTGGAAAGAACAGTCCCTTCCCTTGAGGAAGATTTTTCATTTTTAAATAGAAGCATGGAAATCCCTTGGGTCCCCTGATCCAACTCTGCAGAGATGAATCCTCCAGCTCAGCTTTCCTCTCTGTGGCACTTTGAGCTGACTTCTAAAAATGAATTCCTCTCCAAAGTTACAAGATCTTTCTAATTTTTATTTTTCTTTTAACTGAAAATGAGCTGTGCTTCAAGGTCTTGTTGAATTATTATGACAGTTTCAATGATGAAATCAAAAGTTAGTCACAACAATCGGTGGTGATGCCGTGACCAGGGTCATTTAAATCATGGCAGCAAGACCTGAGGGTGCTGGGCAATGGTGTTTGAGTGAAATTATTTATATGTGACAGAGACATTCAATCAAATAAAGACTTAGAACAGCTAAGAGGCAGAATTGGAATGAATTGAATGCATAAATGAGAAAATCATTCTTTTAAACTTTCACCTTACTTGAATTTTACTTGTTCTCTATAAATTTTTTAAAGATGTATCAGGTAGGGTCGATATTTTCTTTACCTGAACACGGGGAATCATGGAAAGGTTTGGGTTGGAGGGACCTCAAAGCCATCCAATGCCACCCTTCAATGGCAGGGACACCTCCCACTGTCCCAGGCTGCTCCAAGCCCCAATGTCCAACCTGGCCTTGGGCACTGCCAGGGATCCAGGGGCAGCCACAGCTGCTCTGGGAACTCCATCCCAGCCCCTCCCCACACCCACAATGTAATAAATTGTGCAAGTTTAATATAAATTTATATGAGATTGTGCACAGGTTGATGCAGTAATTCAAATATGTGCATTTAGAAGGCCAAGTGGGAAGAAAGCCCACTCTGGACAACAGAGTTACCAGAAGTCAGAGTTACTGAAGCAAATCTGAGATGGGGTCTGATAAACCTGCAAGCAGCAAGCAGAACTCAGAGAGGAATAATTAACCACGTGAATCTAAGGTAAACAACTAAAAAATTGCTATTTAAATCAGTGTTTGTGATTTACAAAGACTCTTCAGTTGCAGTTGTTGGTTGGAGAAAACCAAAGAGAGATGGCATAATAGCAAAAAATATGGAATGTTTTAAAAAAAAATTAAAAGAGTACAAATATATAGTGATATTTAAAAATAGTAAAAATAAATAGTAAATAAAAACATGAAAAGTATTTTAAGTAGTAAAAAAAAAGGAAAAAAATAAGGGAAGTTTCCTTAAGAAATAGTTAGGACAAAAGAAAAAAGGAACACACAGAAAGGATAATTATGCAGAAAATGGGGAGACAGAACAAATGATCTCTTCAGGTCTTTCCAAAGCTGTCAGTCTCATTCCAGTCACTGTCACTGCTGGTATTTTCAAGTTCCTGTTTTTTTTTATGAAAACATTTGTTCAAAGGACAAATAAATAAGACAGATATAGACATACTTCTGAAGTCTGTACAGTCTGTTCAAGTCTCAATATTTTAGGCTAAATATAAATATCATGTAAAAAACCTGTGATTGGAACAAAAAATCCCCACAGAATAGCATTGCTGGAACAGAGACAGAGGTATTTCTTCATCTTAGTCACAAACAGAATAATATACTGCAGAAAAAAAGCCAAAACCAACCCACAACAACTTCAAAATGCAGCTCTGTCCTCCTCCCATGTTTTAGTATATTTGTTCTAAAATCTGAATATAACAGAAAATCACTGAGATTGTTTAAACCAACTGCACTGGTTTGATGCTGCATTTGTGAAGATCCATTGGATTTTATCTCCTGACAAACTGGGATGGCAGCAGAAGAGATCAATGCCTGCTCAGAGTGGGAGATGGGAACACATCCCCAACTTTTTCTGGAGAGGTGGATGGAACAGGGCAGGACCTGTCCCAGGTGGTGCTGGCAGGCTGCAGGGTGGGATTCCTGCAGGATAATTTCTGCAGGATGGGATTTCTGCAGGGTGTGATTTCTACAGGATGATTTCTGCAGGGTGGGATTTCTGCAGGATGTGATTTCTGCAGGGTCTGATTGCTTCAGGGTGTGATTTCTGCAGGGTGGGATTTCCGCAAGATGTGATTTCCACAAGATGTGATTTCTGCAGGGTGTGATTTCTGCAGAGTGGGATTTCTGCAGGATGATTTCTGCAGGATGTGATTCCTGCAGGGTGTGATTTCTGCAGGATGATTTATACAGGATGATTTCTGCAGGGTGTGATTTCTGCAGGATGATTTCTACAGGATGATTTCTGCAGGGTGTGATTTCTGCAGGGTGTGATTTCTGCAGGATGATTTCTGCAGGGTGTGATTTCTGCAGGGTGTGATTTCTACAGGATGATTTCTGCAGGGTGGGATTTCTGCAGGATGTGATTTATGCAGAGTGGGATTTCTGCAAGGTGTGATTTCTGCAGGGTGTGATTTCTGCAGGGTGTGATTTCTGCAGGATGATTTCTGCAGGATGTGATTCCTGCAGCCTGGACACCAACAACTCAAACAGGATTCCTTTGAGCATCTCCCATCCCAAACCACCTCTTCCACACCAGGAGCTTTATCCACCAAGGGATTCTCCGGAAGTTCTCTCTGGAGTCCCCTGGAGTGGTGAGCTCCTGTTCCAAATTCCAAGCATTTAGTATATAATAATACCAGTATTTTCCTCCTAACAGAGATGATTTTATCCTTCTCTGCCTTCAGCATTTGGCAGGAGCCCCCCCACGCCAGGCCCTGTCTGTTCTCACTGTGCTGGAGATGGCACAGGAGAAAATCACAATATTCCATTTATTGGCCTCCCTTTTGGGAGCTGATTTATCCAGTCTCATTCCATGCTGGCATTTGTGACTCTTCCTAACCCCCAGCCACTTTCAAAACCACTTGCAGACTTCAAAAATTCCATAGAAAATAAGAAATTTAAACATAATTAAGTTGCTTCAAGTTTAATAAAAACAGATATTTGAGAAGAACAGTCAGAGGGCGTTGAATATTTCCAAGTTTAGCCAAAACTTTTGCTTTCTTTGAGCAATTTTTCAACCATAGCAGCCAAATCTCTTATTGTCAAATTAATCTGGGGTCAATAGCTCCAGAGTTTGAGGCTCAGGGGGCAGTCAGTACTCAGTTTCCCTAACTGACACAATCACTATTAATTTGGGTCATTTTCAAACTAAATAAAATCAAGCTATCCATTTTAATGCCTTTAAAAAAAATAATAAAAATACTCTTTGGGGGCTGAACTACACTTTCAAAAGAGCTTTATAATGGTGTAACTGCAAGGAAAGGAATGTAGAAATCTGCTTAAAAGAGATATAACTGCACCCACTGCCCTCCTATGCTCTTTTATCTACAAATATATTTCTATTCTAACCATTTTTAGAGAAAAATAAAATCAGCTGTGAATAGGGCAGAATAAGAATTAATCACAATCCTCTAAATTATTAAATGGGTTTGATTTGAAGTCCACCACCTTGATTTATACTGTAGAGAGCCAAATCCACAAATATTTGTGTTTATCATAATATTCCTTTAACCTTTACAGTAAATAATTGATTTAATTCAATGGTTTTGCAGGTTTGGTTTGGGGTTATTATTGCTTTAAATGTGAAGGAACTTGGCAAAGTGAAAAAAAAAAAGGCCACTGGTATATTCTGTCTGCTTTTCACAGCTCTGCCTGTATGGTTACACCATTTTAACTTGAAGAGAGTCTGTCTGGAAAAAGAATGATCTACAACCTCTGAAATAATGCTGTGTTGTCTCACTTCAACAGGGAAAAACAAGAAAGCAAGCAAACAAAATCCAACCTAGAGAATAGCATTGAAAGCAGGATCTTTCAGCAAAAAGGGGTTGTAAATAGCATTAAGCCACATATAAGGCATGTTTAAAAGTAGATACAGCACAAATGCTCCATAAAGTGCAGCTCCCTGCAAATTAACCAAATAAATAGTAGCAGCAATGGTGATAATTACATTATTTTCAGTAGTCCTCTTCCTGCAGCTGTATACAATACTCAGCCTCCACTCGAGCACTGAGTAAATCAAAGCAAAGTGAATTTAATAGGTCTATTAAAAGTGCTCTGCTAATGCATCTTTATACAACTCACAACAGCAGCAGCACTTCTCCAGAAATCAGGATAAATATAATGTGTCCTCCCAAATAGCAGTAACTGATTTTAACAGCTACTTAGAAAGAGAATATTTGTTTAGATCAATATCCAATTAAGAATCCAGCTATTCAGAATCTACTCCTTGCTTTCCCTGCAAATTATGAAAGCAAAAGCTATTAGTAAATCTTATTAGTTTCACGCTGGTCTCTCGAGATTTTTTTTTCCACCTGAATACTCTGTGTCCCTTAAAAGATGATTTTAAACACAGTGTGATATTGATTGTTTCGAGGCATTAATGTGAACTGATCAAACACAACCAAAGGAGATTTTACTGTATGCACAGGCAAGCTCAGGACTAAGATCTGTCAACATCACAGGTTAATATTTCCACTTTACCCAAAAAATTAACAACTAATCAGTAACTCAAGGAGAGAGTGGAGCCCTACTAACATTTGTGATCATGGGATCTGCATAATGTTCCAGTGAATTAGCTGCAGGAACATCATAAAATATAAACTTCAAAGGCTGTGGAGGTTGCAGGTCTATTATTTTGAGCGAAGGCAGTAAGAAAATAACTCTTTTTTCTGTTTTCTTCCTGCTTTCTTTGTGTTCCTTCTGCCTAAATGACTAATACTGATGCAAACCATACCTGCTGATTTCTTTTATGTACTGAATAATCACAGAAGATGAGAAGTGGGACTAGAAGCAGGTTTCTTTACAGAAATAGCTGCCTATAACCTTCCTAAATACAGGGACAGAGGGGAGGTACAGTAAGATGCAATGTTGAATGAAAATGATGAGATTTCCCCCTTCCAGAAAAGAGCCTTGGATCCTGGAGTGCCTCCCTATCTATGCCTTCATGAGATGAGTTTTTAAGGAATAGTTTATCCCTTTTCAGTCCTCCAGCATCAGTCTTGTTCTTCAGGAGAAAAAAAAAAAAAAAAAGAAATTTCTCCTGGGCTGTAATATTAAACCCACAGGTAGCTGGACAAGTCCAGGTAAGAGATTCAAAATTAAGCACCACTTTTTCAGTCAGTTTTCTTAGATAAGAGCTGGACTGAGTCCCCAGAGGGATGAAAGCCTTCTCTGTGTCTCCTGCTAATAAATATAAATTGCCACAAGTGGCCTGGTGCTGTCTGCTAATTAGAGCCTCTCTTACACACTTTAACTGGAGCAGTGTGACAGCATGAGGAAAGGAGCCTGAGCATGCAGCAAAAGAAATGTTTAAAAATCTGCTTTTCTTCATTAAATACATGCATACCCAGTTACACCACAAAATGATTTTTAGCTTAAAACAAAGGGACAGAGTTGTTTTCACTTCACGAGCAGAATTCCAGCACATCCCGTAACATGAACAGCACATCATTTAGTTTCATAACTCCTCCTGACTGTCAGCCCCTTGATGTCAGACAACATTCACTATGGCAACAATATCCCATAGTCATGCAGATGCTGGAGTAGTAAGAAAAAGGGGGGAAAAAAGGGAAAAAAGGCTACTAACAAGAACCAGATGGTAAAGAACTATTCCAACAAAATGGAGTTGGAAGAAATAATGGAAGAACTTCTCTAATTTGATTACATGCTGCTACATCTTTTTCTCTGCTATCACTTGTGCTTTTCAAAAATGAGCATTTAAATTTTTTTACATAATTAAAGACTTTTTTAGCTGAGTATAATTCCAGGCAAAACAAAGGAAAAGCCATCACTGACTCCAAGAGGTTTGGGATCAAATACTAATTTACAGACAGCAGGGGAAGAATCAAACTTATTTCACTATCAAGTACAAGTCTTCCAACTTCAGTGACATATCAGTGTCAGCACAAGTATGTGGAGCAAAAATCCCAATTTGTATTAAGGGATACAACTCTTAGCACTGCAGAATCATGGGATGGTTTGGGTTGGAGAGGACTTTAAAGATTATCTCATTTCATCCCCTCCCATGGGCAGCTTCCACTAGCCCAGGTGTGAAAGTGGTGAAAGAAATAAATCCTGGTTTCAGAGGCTCCAAGCTGTTGATGTTATCCCTTTGGTTATGTTTTTTACCCTGCCCTTCACAGTCAGGACCCTGGGATTGTCAGCAGAAGCCACCATTGGAAATGAGAATTCAGGGCCCATTGGGGCACTCAGCATCCCCCAAATCAGTAAATTAAAAAAACAAAAGGTCTTATGTGAATGTCAGCAATTTCCACTCTGAAGTGGAACTGAATTGAACTTCATCAAAGTGGAGAAAAGAATTCATCCAACAGTTGCTGCAGTTCACACTCGAAGATGTTTATTCAAGGAAACGTGAAGTGTAGCAGTGAGGGAAAGAGCTGATGTGACACAAAGGCAAAAGCAGCACGCTGACCTACTTTGGCTGTTCTGCTGAGTGAAGTTCTGCCTCCTCCTGCCCTGAGAGACTGGGAACACCACGACCTGAGGTGACAACCACTTGTGCACCTCCCTTCCACGACAGGTCAGAGCTGAGGCAATCCAGGGACAAAAGCGTTGAGCTGCAGTGACACAGCAGAGCTCTCTGAGGAGGTCACTGCTTAAAATGAGGAGAAAATAATATAAAATATTGCTGGGGTGCAGTGGAAGACATTGACCACAAGTTTAGAGGCTGAGGGGAAAAACACACTCTTGTAGGAGTTGCACCTGATTCTGTGGGGACCACCAAGTCCTACCAAGTGACCTGAGATGGCACAAGAGGACACGGTGGCAGGGGTCAGGTAATCCAGACTTTTCAGAGAAAACTGTGAGCAAAATGTGATCTTTCAAAGAACAGATGGCCTTGGCCATGCAGTTGGCCACACACACAGCTGTAACACAGATATCCCACAGGGGCCTCTCCTCCAAACATTCTGCCCTGTAAAGATCTTTAGGATCAGGACATGTATCAGATATCCCATCTCCCAACGGGGTCCTCTCCTCCAAACATTCTCCCCTGTAAAGAACTTTAGGATCAGGACACCCAGACAAGCTTGTCCTGCACTTCAGAAAATCTCCAGCCATTTACAGCTGTGCTAGAGAGAAATTTTCTACATGAGGTGGGAACTGAATGAGATCACAAAAGAATGACGTTTCCTCTGGGATCAGCCCAGAGTTCCTGACACTGTGCTTTGGATATTGAGGTATTTGCTATTCAGTAACCTTTAGTGCACTTTATAGTGTAAAGGACATAAAATATCAACCAGGGCAAGCTTTTTTTTTTTTATCTCATATGACTGCATCTGTCACAAAGACCAACTTACTGATTAATGCTCTGCAAAGAGATTCCATAAAATTCTGTTCAACTTCGAGATCATTTCCTGACATTTAAATATTTTTTTCTTTTACATTCTATACACTTGCTGCTTGCAGAACATTACAGTATATATATTACTATAGATAAATACAGCAATTAAAGTGGTATCTCCAGTTGTTTCAGGAATTAAAATTATGATTTAGCTAATGTTGCACCCGCACAGGCAGGAGGAGTGTCTGCATCATTCAGCACAGCAGTCAGGGACTTCAGTTCTGCTAAAAAATGACACAATGGCTCAAGAGATATGTTGCCCACCTTAAAATGTGTATATATGAAGCAAATTGATTCATTTTTCACCACTTGCATGAATTTGGATTCAGTCTCTAAAATCACTGTTCAAACACAAACAAGAGTTAAATCAAATAATTTATATTATGGAATATGTATTCTTATTTTCAATAAAAACTTGTTCTCTTGAATGAAACTAGAGGCTGGTTACATATTTGCATATGCATTTGTAGATGCACATCTTTACAATTTTTTTTCTCTTAAGAAAATAAATGTTTTTGGTATCTCAAACACTCCAAATTGTCTACCAACTGTTCAGAGCTGGTTACAGAACAAATCAACAATATGAACAGTATCTAACTAGATAAGAAAAGGCATCTGATATTTGAAACACAATCAAGTCTAGTCATCATTTCCCCTTCTTCCAAGTCTGCTTAGCTATATTTAGCATAGCATGTAAAGAATACAAAGTCTGTAGAAAGTATAAAGTATACATAAATCTCCCCCAAAAGCTCTTTTATTTCTGGAGATGAAATTTTGACCTATATTTCTGAGATGCTCATTAAAAATAATCACAACAAAGACTGTACAGGCAGCTCAAGTCATGATACTTGTATTATTTTGTGTTAAATAATGCTCAAGCAAACAATAATAACACTCAAATTGTCACACGTCACCTTTTAAAAGGGTGACATTGTTAAGCTCCTCAACAATGGCTGACTTTGTGCTCTGTTTTATTCCACATCAAGCACAAGAGAAGTTATTTTACTGGGTTGAAGTTGCTGACAGTGTTTGTCATGGTTTCAAGCACACCAAGCTGTTAGCAGAGCTCAGCTCAGGCTTGGTGACTTGTCATCAACTTCAGAACAGCCCCCAAGAAATGGAGGTCAGCCAGGCTTTGTTCCACACAGGCAAGGCACAATTTGGAGCTCCAGGATTTTGGAGCCTCTTCACTTAGCACTTCTCTGACAATTCTGAGAGGGGGAACTGGATGCCAACCAGGAACTTTCAGTTTTCCGTATTTAAATCGCAGGGTTTTTAACGACGGTGCCGTTGTCACCTTGCCAAGACACAGCTCAACCCTCAAAGAGTGGATTTACCCACATTCAGCACTTTTTTGGTTGTAGTTAAATATGCCAGGGCTCTGGCTTGGGTTTGGACTCAGAATCTTTTCCAAGGAAGACTGGCAGCAGGTGTTTTCCACTTGCATATGCAATTTGTTTAAGCTCCATATGATCAGCTATATATAATTTTTACTTATATAACAAAACAAGGACGTTTCTCAAATGCATCAACCTCCAGGTCTTTCTCATCTGACAGCAGCCATCACTGCAACCAAGACAAAGCAATTCCAAAGTACTTTGAAGACATAAAACCCTGTCTGAACACTCCTAAATCAAGGCTTTTTCCAAGGTATTGACAACATTCAATCTTTAAGGTGGGAAAACCAAAGCAGTTTGAAAAAGAACTTGAAACAACAAGACAAAAGCAATGCTAAGGCTTAAAAGTAAACAAAATTACATTCTAAACATTCTAGATTGTAGATTCTTGAAAAAATGTGACTTTTCAAAATTAGTTTAAAATAAGATCCCACAAATAGATGCAGTGACATCACGAAAATTATACAACACATTGAAAGTCCAGAGAGAGGAAAACACATCTCTCTGATTATTTCATATAAGGTACAGGGGCTTTTTGGTCTGATTTATTTTTTCCACAGTCCTCAATTCACAAATTAATGAGCTCAAACCTTAACTCAGCTTTTCTCTTTGGGACAGAGCAATGAGCACTTTGGAGAGTCTGACCTTCCCATTTAAATTTCTGGAACATCCGAGAAAGATTTTCTTACTCCTTTCAACACTGACTGATGCCAGCTGACCCAGCAGAAGTGAACTCTGTCATCTGGTGATGACCAAGAGGGCAGGAGTGACCCAAGACTGATGATTTTACCCAACAATCACCAGATAAAGGCAGGGTGAGCAAAGATAAACAATGTCAGCTCCAAGTGGTGACACGATGAAAGGCAGACAATAATGAACATTGTCAGAGATTGCCAAAAAGATAGGGATGAGCAATGTCTTGTTGTTCAGCCAGTTTCAGTAAATGAAGATAAATGGCAGTGGACACTGATAAAAGAGCAAATGGACAAAACATAGGTAAGATGTTCTTAAAAACTGAATTTTTAGAATTTTTTACATGTAACATGCAGTACAGCATGGCTACACACTTTAGTTTTTCCTGATATATTTGTGCTGTAACTCTGGGATTACAACAACCCCAGCCCAACGTGGTGCATATTCGCACACAAATAAATTATTTTCTATTTCACCCACACAGCCTCTGCTTCCAAGACATTTTGTCCTCATTTTCTGCCCCTGAAGACTTGCCATTCTGATTAATTAGAAAAACACCAACTCCTTGGTGCCCTTATGGATTCCATGGGTTGAGTTTTCTTTTCAGAGGTGTTGCATGAGGGGGGTTTAGTCAGGGATTTCAATGAAAAAAATTTAGAAACTGTACCTGTTAAAACTAACAGCTGCAACTCTGAGAGTGATGGCTGTGGAGTACAAACAGCAAATATTCCCTGAAGTTTATGTAACTCATTCTCTGTATTGCCCAAGCAATGCAGGAAGGCTGAACCTTTTTGATGGAAATGGAATCCCATTAAGGCTGGTGCTGGGCTGGTTTGTGCACGGCAGAGATTACAAGTGGATGATTCACAAAGTCCTGCTTGCCTTGATACACTCTGCCTCGTCCAGCCTGGCACATCAGCCCTGAGAAGGATTATTCCATAGCCTTGTGGAGCATTACACACCAGTGCTGGGATGGTTTTCAGGAAACTCACAAACTCTATAGCTGGTGATCAAATGAAATTATAGCTCAGAAGAAGTGAGCCCTGTGCTGGCTCTGAGTCCTGAGCAGAGCACAAAGTTTTCAAGTCCTAAACTCTTCATATTTCCACGTTTGTGACACACAGGACAGCAATGCCAGTGACACAGAAAGAGGAGCTCATCTCTCTGCATAAACACGAGGTGTGACAGAGCTCGAGCACTCTCGGAACAGTCACAACCAATTTCATTAAGAATGCACTGAAATAAATATTCTTTCAGAGGAGACAAAGCAGGAGAGATCACAGCAGCTGCTGGGCTGGTCAGAGATGTGTAACATCACTCCTGAATGGCACACTAATAGTGAGAGGCATTGAGAGGCAAAAGAAGATTAAATCATTCCTTCGGTCAGGAAGACTCAGAGGTCTGGTTTTTGTGATGCCATTTCTCAGAAGAGTGACATGAAGACCTTTGCTTGAGCTGAGATTTACTTGATGCACTATTGCAAGCACTAGCATTAATGTAAAGTATTCCAAATTTTTATACCAGATCTCATCTTCAAATCATCAAGTGGAGATAGGGAAGGATTGCACACAAAAGGTCTGAGAGAGGTGCTGAGGAGCCAGTTCCTACTTCCCTCATCCTGGAAATAGAGAAGTGCTTGAAACTACTCAGAAACAATCAAAAGCCGAATTCTTCTGTGACACCACAGCAAGGTTTCTTGCTGTTGTATTTTTTTCATGCTAATGAGCTTCCAGCAGATGAAAAATTAGTTAAAATCTTTCAGGTAGCAGGTCCAGAGCAGTAAAAAAGAAATACAGGATTGTATAGAACCATAATTCTACTGAAATTATCAGAAATGGATGAGGACGGTATTTTAGCAAAGAATTATTTAAACAATGAATAAAAACAACGTAAAAATTCAGATTAAAACAAAAAAAAAGTCTAAGTTTTGTGAAGTGGGTGTTGAGGTTGAAAGAGGCTGAATGACTGATTCTGCTTAGGTGCCTACATAGTCAGAAGGGTAAAATAAACATAAATTTCACGTTGATGAGCCTCTCTGTCAGCCAATGAAGGGAGCTCATGACAACCAGTTTTGATGTAAATACCCAACTTTTAAATGTCTAGTGTGATAAATTTTCCATAAGGCCTCTGCCACTGAAGTGTGGCAATTCTCAGCCTAACCTTTACAAAAGTCTTGGTGAGAAGAGCCCAGGCAGTGAGTTAATGTCACCTTTCCAATAGTCTGAACATGGAGCTCAGCCTGCCTGGCTGAGCAGAGTCCCTGCTCCTGCAGGCAGAGAGCTCCTGGAAAAAGGTCCTGCAATGGAGCATGCACTATTGCTAGGGAGAAACTCATTCAAAACATCCTAAATGCCAAGCAAAAGCTCCTTTCTGTGAATGAAAACCCAACAATGTTCTCTAAAATTCATCATTGTCTTTCATTCAATATAGTCTTTCAGCTCAGCTTCGGCAATACCATGGTGGTTTGAAAGAAGCTCCAGGCTCAGTGGTGGCCACCACATCACCTTTGAGAGTTTCTAATCTGTCCCTGATGTCCTAAATGCAAAAAAAACCAACCCAGAGTTAAGTTACCTCAAGAATGTGCTGCAAAATACTTTATTCACATCAAAAA
>WBNO01028123.1:20749-33398 GCA_013400575.1 Peucedramus taeniatus
AAAAAAAAAAAAAAAAAAAAGGGGAAAAGCAGCATTAAAGAAGTCATAAACTCCCTTAGTTCCAAGGCAGTGCACATCTTTCATGCTCACAGATTCCCCTGGGCATATTTCAGACCAAGTGGCCCTTCCTTTTATGCTTCCTTGCACAACATTTGTGGGTAGTCACTTAACAGAGCTCGAATGAATCATGCTGGAATGCTTATGAACATCCCTTTTCCTCTTGGTTTTTTATGGGATGAGCCTCTCTTTACTGGGATATTGCAATTACCTGAGGCAAGCAGCCATCTGTGGATCCAGACCTCCAACTGCAGCCCTTGTCCATCACATTTTACACATGCTCCACCTCAAATGGGGTGAGGACAACAAGACCCCAGCAGCTGATGTGAAACCTTCTTATTTCAGCAAACTGAAGCATCTAAATCAGCAAAGAAAATGGTGAAGGCTGTTTAATTTGTAAATTTTAATTTGTAAATTATTTTTCTCATTGGCCCAGATTGAGGGGAGATGACACCATGCTGATCACAGGTCAGGTAAAATTGAAGGGAGGTGTTCCTCTTCTTTTGGCTTTTATGTCTGTCCTAAAGAGGTTCCAAATGGCTCCTGCAACTAGACCTGTTCTCTTGTTATTGTCTTAATTACAATGCCATCTACATTATCTAAATATACATAATTTTTAATTCTTAGAAATCAGCCCACCTTTAAGCTTGGAGTCCAATCTTTAGCTCTATCTCCCATTAAATGGATGTTTGTAACAGCAACAGATATGATGCTGTGTGGTGGCTTTTATCCTTTTTCTTCTGATGGTTGGACTAAAACAAGAGAGCTCCTCTCCACTGTGAATTGGAAAAGAAAATCAGTGTGAAATTTCATCATCTCTTTCTTATTAACCTCTGATAACCAACTGAAATGTGCTTCAGTGGTGTGCTACTAGAACTGCCTGCAAAAGCATTAATGACTCTATGATTTAAAAAAGGCTTTTTGAAAGGAGGATCTTAAAAAAATTTCATTTACAGCACAGCAACTCTAATTGGTACAAGTTACAGACTGATTTTACAGAAGGATGCTGAGTTGCCCATTTCAGCTTGCTAAAGCAATGTACTTCCAAAGCAACATTGCACCTCATTCTGGAAGATTCTTTAATTAATTTGAATGCCGAAGCACTGCAAAAACAAAAAACTTGTTATGCAACATTTGGTTTCACTGAGCCATCCAACAGCATAATTTTTACCAGTTTCTCTATGTTCCCTTTGTGTTTAATTCTGTTACTTGTATGAGGCTGCAGATGTCTGAGCCTTTTCCCCACAGCTAAGACTGTTCTCTCATATAATGTAATGGCTACAATATAACCCCCAGATCCAGGACAATTCACTTGTTATGGGAGGTTAATAATTTTTCCTTCCTACATTTTTATGGAACATTTACTTTCAAACACATCCTAGTGACTGAGGTGTTAATTCAAAACAGGCCTTTGAACAGCTAGTAAGAAAATGAGAAGGGAAATCCAATTTCAGAAAATGTGTAAAACTGTGCAGAGGGGGAAAAAAATATCATTTTAGAGAATTGTCTGCAGATAACTTTGAAATTCACCTCCCAGACACGTGGTGGTGTTGGACAGAATGGAGCATAGCTGCTGTGCTACTGAAAAACAGGGCAGCCAAACCCTGGAGATTTGGGGATTTGGGAGGAACAGACCTGCAGCTCAGGGCTGTGCTGTTCCTGGTCCACCTCAGTGGGTTTGTTTTGCCTTTTTCCCACCTGGAAATGAAACTTGAGATGATTTTAGTAAGGAGGTAATAGAAAAGGGGATCTTTCTTTGAAGGCCTTCAGGGACAATTGTGGAAAGATGTCCACAAAAGATGTCCAGGAGTGAGTACATTTTGTAGGTTTTAGGAAATTAGCATAATTGATAAAAAGCACCAGTTAGGGGGATAAGTGGTGATGCAATTCCTCCCCAGGTCAAGCCCCTTCTCTGGAGCCCCCCTTGGCACTGGCTGTGCTCTGTGCATGGAATGGATCTCCAGGAGTTGTTCTCAGCCTTGGCTCCCAGGAAGAACCAAGACAGCCCTGGGGCCTTGCAGCCCTGGGGTGGAGCTCTGGGATTTTTTGTCTTTCTGCCTTGGGAAAGGCCATGGAAAATAGTGGGGAAACGAGTCACTAATACAACAGGTGACAGAGTTACAAATATCTGTGTGAAGAATACAGAGAATTTAAAAGAAAAAAGGCAAGAACCAACCAAACAGCATCAGTTTCAGATGAGCTCTTCTGCACAGGGCCCTGGAGAGCTCCCAGCCCAGCCCCATCCCAGCTGCAGAGCCCCTTCCCCAGGGAGGATGCTCCTTCTCACAGAGCCAACCTGCTCTGCTGGTGCCACCAGAAATAACAAAGTCCTTCATTTAGCACATTTCATGGGTAAATTAATAAAGAAATGTTGGATCCTGGGGGGAAGGGAGAATTTTTAAAGTCTGCACTCCAATATGAAATTTCTCAACTTTGTCTGTTGGTCCCAAACTTTACTCCACTCTTTGCCACTGTTTTTAAGGCAAGAATACTGCTGGTGTGGTGCTGATTCTGCACCCTTTGCTGGGCACAGTCAGGCTCTAGAAGGACTCATTCTTTCCACTCACTGCCATGTCTGGCATTTGGGAATAGATGTTTATTCAGAGTGAACTGAAGAAAGAAAGAAATAATCAGTTTATCAGCAGCCAACAATGCACACATACTGTGATGATTAATATGCATTTGAGTGGAGAACTGCTCTTTTTGCCATTAAAACTTGTATTACTTAAATCACATCTTTCATCAAAGTCTTCTAATTGCACTACAGTTTGTGATCATTTAATTTTCTGTGTTTTCTTTTTGAGATGGTATCTCTAAAATGTACCGTATATATCAGAGTACTCCTCCACTTTTTAAGTGTAACTCAGCCAGATTAAATTCTGCTAGGGAAAAAAAAGTCATTTCAAAAGCATTTTCTTCTTGTCCACTTTGGGCTGAAGCAAGTTAAAAATGCAGAACACTCTCAGCTCTTCATTTGAAGAGGTAGACATTGTAATTATAAATTCCTGCTGCAGTTTAAGGTTCACAGGACAAACTCACAATAGCTTCATTACAAATTCCCTGTGATCTCTTCATACATTTTAAGCACCTGGAATATTTGCATTTCTGATTTTACTGGTGCAGCCTTAACAAGAGAGAGATATTCTCACTCAGTGTGAACTGGATGAGGCTCTGAGCAGAAGATTTTTTGTTGATTCTGGGCCTAACTGAAGAGAAAGAAGGAAACAGAGCTCAAAAAAGAAAGGTAAAGACATTGCACTGTGACTTCCATTGTGACTTATTTCAACTCACCTTTTAAGGGATCATCTCTTCTTAAAGTAAATGAAATTATTTTTTAAATGTTCTTTTTCCTGCTCCCAGTGAGATGTCCCAGATTTGATGATTCTGCCAGTTCTGCTTTGCAAGAAAAATAAATGAAAACCCTCCAGCTGAGTGTCTATCCACTCTAATGTAGTAAAGATTTGTTTAGGAGGAATAGAGATTTGCTGCTTTATTAAATGGAGTAGAGATTTTCACTCAAGAAAATCTGAACAAGCTGTGAAATCAAATTTTACAAATATGGCCCTTTGTCCAATTAACATGTGATGTAGTTCTTTCCATGGGATCATTACACATTTATTATGTGTGTACATAAAAATCTGCAATGACACCCAGGAACAGCACATTGTAATTAAAGTGGTTCAATGAAAAAAATCTCAGAATGATGTTAGTTACAACATTTTCTCCTTATCTGTGAACTTTTTCTGGTATATTCAATGCACTTTAACAGCATTTGGTGTCATATTTGGCTGGAGATCAATTGATTTGTCTGATTAGAGCACAAGACATAATGGATGTGTGAGAAAATCTCTGTGTGATAAATATATATGTATATAACTTCATAATATAATACAAATATAAGCTGATAAATGCAATTTATATGAAGATAATGGATTTTCTACACATGGGTAAGTATAAAATACATGTAAATATGAAGCAGTCTTCCAGAAACTTCAATTTCTCTTACAGCACCATCAGAGCTGGCACTTCTGTAATGACAATATCATTCTTTGAAATATTTTTACAATGATAAAGTAGGATGAGATTTAATAAAGAGGCAATTAACAAGCTGTAATACCTAAACATCCCTGTTTATGTGGGGTAGCAGATTTTTTATATACTCATTTCAGTCAGCTCTGACAGCAAGTCTGTGGCTGATGGTTATGCCAGTCATAATTAAAACTCTTTCCCATTACATTCATTATCACAACAGATGGGATGATTTTGAGAGTAAGAGGTATCAGTTTTATATTAAAAAAAATTTACTTGTGCCATTCTGTTCTTTCTGCTTCATCCCTTTGTTTCTCTTTCAAAGAAAAGGAAGGATTAAGTTAAACACCAAAGCTCTGGAATTAATATTAAGGTATTATAGAAAGCACAAATAAGATTATTGGAATCTGGGAGCTAAACTTGGGAATGGGTCCTAAGCCATGACAAGAATACACTGCTGCAAACTGTTTCTACAGATCAGGTTTAGATTACAAATCATAAATATAGAGAATTACTACCAGTCATCTGAGGTAATTAGCAAGCAGTCACATAATTGACTTTTACCACTGCTCTGAAGACACTGATAGAATCTGGGTGTGGCATCTGATGGAAAAATCAATGTCAGTCTTACCTCAGAGCTACTGAGTGTTCAGACTGTAATTTCCAATAAGGTAATGTCAACTCCATAAATTAACTGAGAATTTTTGGGTTTTTTTCCATTTGGAGAAATTAAAAACATCCACCATGAAGAAACCAAAACAAAGCCAAGACCAAATAAAGAAAATAAAACACTTATTTGGAATAGTGTTGAGTAACAGAAACCATTTGTGTACTTGAATGCCTTTGGAATCCTAATTGCAGCCCTGAAGTTCCTGTGTTCTTGAGCCCAATTCACAGCTTAGAATAAAGGATATTCATTGTTCAAGAGCAAAACCAGTCAGCATCTTGTACTCCATCATATTTTCATGTAAATGAGAAAGAGTTTATTAAGACAGGCACAGTTCCTCAGAAGGAACAGGTGGGAAGCCAACCGTGTTTTCCTTTTAGATCCATGGAAAACAATTCTCCTTAATTACACAATTATCCCAACCAGCATTTTTTCCTGCCTGAAGAGGAGCACAGAAATGCACGAGCTAACAAAGTGATGAGATGAATGGTTCATTTGCTCAGCATCTTATTTTATTGGAATGGCCAGTCCTTGGCTTTCTGGGCAGAGGTACAAAACACACTGCAGCACACAGGTGTTGAACAATTTTTCCCTTGGAAAGGTTTCCTCCTTTCCCTCATCCTCTGTATGCTCTCCAGAGCTGCCATTTCAAACAGCTTCTGGCTCTGTGCCTGTAGCTGGGAGCAATTCATCACTTCAAAAAGCCAGCTCAGCACTCTGGAGCCATCTGAACTATTTCCACCATCCCACATTGTACTTGAGAATATGGCTGGGGGGAAGAGAGGACTTCAACTCTCATTGCTGTTATTGCTGCTCCAGGACAGAGGCAAAGACCATATTCTATTCTATTCTGTTCTGTTCTGTTCTATTCTATTCTATTCTATTCTATTCTATTCTATTCTATTCTATTCTATTCTATTCTTATTCTATTCCATTCCATTCCATTCCATTCCATATTTCATCCCTATTCCATTCTACATTTCATCCCTATTCCATATTCCATTCCTATTCCATGTTTCATCCCTATTCTATTTCATTCCTATTCCATTCCTATTGTCTTATTCTATGTAATCCTATTCTATCCTTTATTTATTTTTACACTCTTTAAGGTAAATTTTGACATGTGTCCTAACTCACACAAGTTTAAGGCCAAGAGAGGTTGGAGAATGACTATTTTAACATTGTAACTGATTAAGAGAAGGGTGCTTTACTTATAATGGATGGAGGAAAGGGATATTCTTAGCTGAAAGTGTAGGACTCTTGTTTTCAATTTTATTTTCTCAACATATAATCATTTCTGTTACTGTTATTTACACACAAGTATAGGTTAGTTCTTAAATAATTATTAGACAGTAAGAATGAAACACAGAGGCCTGCAAGAGAAAAAAACACAGTGATTCAGAAGGAAGTTTGTGAATTTGAACTTTCTGGGAGTTTTTAATGGACCAGAGTTCCTGTGCTAGGAAAAATTCCATTTTGAAACCCACCAAAATGAGTGTTACCCTTGCTGCTGACATTTTTAATCCTTTTCTTCTGCTTCTGTGGCTGAAAATTGGAAGTAGGTCATGCTGCAGCATTACCTGTTACAGATTCTCTACCACAGATGGAAAAGGAGGCCCTGGCTCAGCAATTCAATAAAGTTAATCAAAAGCAGATAATCATAAGATATGAGCCTTTCTCCAAAGCAAAATTAATGCTGAAGTCACAGGAGCAACAAATGGGAGAGAAACTCTTACAGAGAAGTTGATACAACTCCAAAAAGGTCCAGATGTTCATTTGCAGGTAAAAACTTGTAATTAAACTTTCCAGACACTGCATTTCCAGAGATTAGAACACTGAACTTTACATATGAAGCACTGATGAATATGAAACCAAACAGAATGATTCCAGTCAGATGGGAACAGGCTGATTCCAGACATCTGTAATCTGAGTATTTACAATCAGCCCTCACAGCCACTTTTACAAGGCTGTCCTTGAGAAAATGGAGCAGTACAACATTAATCAACATTTCACCTGAGCCTGTGGGCTCGGGACACAAAGAAATTGCTCTGAAATTCCAATCATCCTTCAAAAATGTGTTGGATCAAAACGGTTCAGCTGTTAAGGGCACGCACCTTTTGTTATTTAGGAGTCCACTTTGGACTAAACTCAGAAAAATCAGGTAAATCAGTGCCACTGTGTGAATTCCAGTTATTTATCTTTTAAAAATAAGTCTAGGCATCTAAAAACTCACACATATGTGTGAACATTTATCATGTAGGCACGGTGCTGTGGCAGGATGCCACATGGCAGGATGGGAGAAATGGCATCACAAAATGCTCCAGAGAAAAGAGATCAGTAATAAATGATCCCTCACCTGGCTCATCAGTGTAATCTAACATTTCCTATGATGTGATGGAATTCTTTACAGGTTTACAGCCACTCCACAACTTCTCAAATCTTTATCCCCAGCCTTTCCACACATAATGGATTGCAAAGCAGCACTTCACTGAGAAATCTTTAAACTTCCCCTTAAATTTCACTGCTGAATTCTCTGCAAGAGGATGCCTGGGCTCATGTGTATTTTGCATAATGTAAACACCTGCATACAGGAGGGCTGCAAGAAGAAGTTAATTATGTCATGAGAGTTGCAGGGTCTTCCTTTGGATTTTCTCTGAGAAGCAAAGCCAAGTCCCACTTGCAGCCTGTCAGCTTTCCTTTGAATTGCCACAATAATTAATATTCTTTTCATCTAAAAGTCTGCCACCAAAATGGGACAGGTGGTTTCAAGAGCTGCTAAAAGCTGCTAAATATCTCTGGCAATGGTGCCACAATGTCACTACAGTGATGGCCTTTTCCCCCAGAAATTAGTCACAAATTCAGTTTAGTGTTTTAAATGCATTTCTACTGTTTTTTTTAGACATTCATGTATAGAAGGGTGGGTCTATACATAGATATACAGAGATATAGATGTGGAAGGAACAGGGGTCATTACTGAATGTAAAGAAACAAAGGAGAAGATGACTCAATATTCCAAGAACACCTACATTTCCAGCTCACTGCTCATCCCAGAGTGCAGACAGCCCTGAACTTGCAGGCTAGAAAATGTCAAAAAATGCATCACTGTTCAGCAAAATCCAACAGAGAAATTAAAAAAAAAAAAAAAAAGCCTTTGGAATGCTAGAAGCTCACACAAGCTCTGAAATCAAATTTCAAAGTGGAACCAAGCCTTCCTTGGGCACACAGAAGTTCAATTAGCGACAAACTACTCCCAAAGTTTTCTGTTAATATAAGCAAAGCTGCTGTGCCACCTGGTGAACATTTTCATATGCAAGAGTCTCTTTTGCTGTATTTCTCAACATAAAAGGTTAATTCAAGTGCTCTTGGCAACTTTTGTTGGTGCCTGCATTAAGATGTGTGAATAGTTGCAATCAGTAATGAGAGAGAGACTCCGCTTCTGCCACCACAGAGGACTGGGCTTTTGTCAGCACATAACTAATGTGTTCATTATTTCTCAGCAATACATGTTTTAATTTTGGACAAAATGAAGCAGTATTATTTGTAGCATGTAGGGGAAAAAAAATCTACAGGGATAAGATAGTTGAGTAAAATATCACCACTGTGTTTGCAGCTCATGAACTGATCAATCGTGATCGATGGTAAAATTGGAATTAGATGATCAGGCTTGATCATCTAAAATGTGTTCACTTTCAGTATTTTTTCATTGAGCACTAAATAATTCTTGGCCCATCAGCTGCATGGATCAATCCATTAAAATTATTTAATAACACTGTGGTATGAAATGTTCTCCAAAGTGTTAAATCAATGCTATCAGACACAAACCACAGAAGATGGGTTATTCTCAACACTTTGAATCAAATATCCAGAATAAAGCCTCTGTTAGCTGAAATATGTTCTGGAAATGCATAGTGACAACACTCCAAAGTTGTTCTTTTAGCCCATCCCTTTGACAACTGACCCCATATTTATGAACATGATCATCAAAAGTTGTTAATTCAATCAAATTCATGATGAAATTACCCCAAATTTAGACCAGACACATACAGGCCTGGCCTAATGTGCATTGTGCTACTCCAATAAAGAGAGGAAAAATACAGGAATGTGGAATTCCTGATAATCTTATCCTCTGCTGCTCAGTGGCTCTTAGCTATTTGTCCTGATTTTTACCTAATAGAAAATACATATTTTAATTTGAAGAAAGTCTGGATTCAGATCAAATCTTGATTCACATTTCATGCTCTAGAAAATCCACCTTCCCAGAAGACTAAAGAAAATATCTTCAGAATTTTAGAGAAGGTCAACACTTAAAGCGTGTCTTGGCTCAATATCTATATGGTTTTTCAGTCTCTTAAATTGTTCTGCTACCTTGATTTCAGTTTAAGGAAAGTAATTTTCTCTGTATATTTTCCCACCAGTTTTTGATGATTCAGCCAACACACTGATCCTCCTTTTAGCATTAGTAAATTTATATTTTCTCTTGACTTCAGTATAAGTTGGACCCGCTCCTATTTATTTATTATTTTCATACTGGAGGTCTGTAACTTCTGCATGAGAACAAAACTAAATTAACCCCTCTATATAGAGGTCTAAATCATTTGGCAGGATATTGTGTTTTCTAACAGAAAATAGCATCAGTTTTTGGACAGCTAAATGAACTTTTGGAATAATCCAGACATATATTTTCTGCAGGACTTTCCTTAGGTGAGCAACAGTGAGTTATAGTTTTCAACTTCGCTCCCATTTTTCATCTAGTAACCAAATAATATTTATTCATAAGAACATAAATCTTTTTGGGTATAGATGGAGAGATTCCATCAGATGGCAGGTGTGCCATTGGCCATTGTACCCTTATTAAAGGCTTTCTCTCTGGTATCTAAGGCCTCAGCCCTTTGGAGAAAGTTAATTAAAGTTCAAAATTTCGTGACAGAAAGAAAGCACATGCTTTCCTTTCCTAAAAAAGTTAAAGTTTCTGGCTGAAAAATTTACCTTGTATTAAAATAAGAAAGGAAACTGAAGGCCTCATTGGGATGATATATAGGAATTTTCTGCTTTTCTTTCTGTTTCCTCCCCCTCAGCTGCCCAGTGTTGTTCAAAATGGGAGCATTTCCAGTTTGTCTTTGTTTATATTTACAAGCCCAGTCAGAAAGCTCCAAAGCACTCCCAGGTCTTTGTGGCATCTCTCAATCTTTTTTTTTATTGCTTAATTTGACATGAGACACACCCTTCATATGATCAAGGGCAGATTATTCTGCCTGAAGGAGTCTTATTGGTCAGACACCAGTTTGGCACCACTCACACCATTTCTAGGGACTGATTTTCCACAAATCTGGGATTTTGACCATTCACCAGGTACAGCCTGGCTGCCCTCATGGAAATTTTTGGGTGGAAACCAGGATGGGACTCAGGGAGATGTCCCTGGGTGTGCTCCCTTTAGAGGATGTAAATGATTTATCACACAGCTCACACCTTCCAGGATCTCCTAAATTCCAAATCTTGAGCTAAAAGGCATCATTTTAAACCTGTCATGAATTTAGGCCCTGCCAGCCATCCCATTCTTCCCTTTTCTTAGAAAATACCTGCATACCACCTCTTTTTTATTTACCTTCCTGCCCCTCCTTATTTACAAATGTCACCAGCACAGGTGTGAAAATGCTTTTCTTCTGCTGAGTTCTATTCTCTCTTCACCTCAGGCCAAGATATTTGCTTTTGTTCCAGAGTTGTTTCTATGAGCTGGCTCCTACTGACAACAGCTTTTCTGGTAATACTGAAAAGTGGTGAATTAATTGTTTGACTGACTGAGCTTCTATGTTTGGAAATCAATATTAAATTGCTGCTTCCATCAATTTGAGCTACTAAAATACAGACATATTCATAAACTTGTTATGTAGAAAAACTGCTGGGAAAAGGTGAGAAATAGAGCTTAAAAATAACAGTTTATTGCTTCAATTACAGTGCATTCATAAAAGAGTTACCTGAACTCAATGCTAATATCAGATTCTGTGCCAGAGTCTCAGGGATATCAGAAGAATTACACCCCTCTTTTTGCTTCTTTTCTCCTTTTCTCTGTGTTTACAGTCATTACAAATGGATAGCATCCATTCTATGCACAACATTTCTCAAAAAAAATTTGAAATATGGAAACTTCTATCATGAACTCACTGGAAATGTGACTTACCCACCATGCAGGTTGTGCTCACCTTGCACAGGTACAGGATGCAGCACAACAGGTGGAGGGTTGGCTTTTTTCATGGAAAAGGTTTCTTGGTTTTTAAAGGATTACTGCAGAGCTCAGATTTCTTTTGGAATGAACGAAAAGCAGGGCTGCATTTCTGTCTGCTGTGCATAAAGGAAAACATGTTTATCACATTACAGCACTGAGGCTGGAGATAAGCTCTGCCATTTCCCTACAAGCAAATCCAGACATCTGGGGAAAAACAAGTTGAGCTGTCAGACAGGATACACAGGAGGGCTGAGCAACAACTGTGGCTGCTTCTTTTTCACAACAAGCAGACATGGCTCATTACAGTCAGATCATTATCCTGCTGGAAAACGGGTTCCTCCAAGAAGGAAATCATTGTTTATTACAGCTTAGAATTTCTTACAGCTCTCAGGTGTGAACCAGCCCTGCCTCACTCTTGAGGGGATTCATCCTGCTGTGGGAAGATGTGAGTGTGCACCTCATTGATGACAGAGATTCCAGTCAATTCTTAAATGCCAGATGAAAAAATAAAAGAGTTTGTTTATTTTTTGGGGTGATTATAACTCATATTCATCTCTTATATTCTACTCAATGCTAATCTTTAGTTCTGTGACAAGAGATGAGTTATTTTGTGAATGAACAGAAGAAAAATTCCTTTGGAACCATCTGAAAATGCAATTTATCAAATTCTTTTGTATTGCCAAGTGCAAACTATTGAAAATGCTTGTCATCTAAGCCATGGATAGAATTCCCCTGTCTGTCTCCCCTGATTCAGAGATTTAGAACCAGGCTTTAAGTTAATGCTCATGCAAAAGGCTGCACTGTAAAGTATTTCAGTGATGAGTGTGACATTTAAGAGGTTTATTATTTTTAGCACACTCAGACTTGTAGTGAAATTTCCTCAGGTTTCATAGGAAAAAATGTGTCCTTCCATTCCTGCACAGGCAAGTTCCAGCCTGTAATTTTGGGTGGCAAAAAGCACAACTGTTTTTTTAAAAATATTAAGGATAAACAGGCCCACATTCATGTATTCCATATGTGAATTATGAGAAATAATACATATTTCCATTATCTACACAGTACAGGCATTTTTAGCTGTGTTTCTGGGAATTAAGCATTGGCTTACAAGTAAATAAAGAGAATATCTGAAGGGATTTGATGCCAAACTGTTGGACAGAGCAGTTCCAGTCCAGAAACATCAGCAACCTGCTAAACACCAGAGAGGTGTCAGAGCCATGAGGGTGTGATGGGTACTGGACATTTCCCCTACAGAGATGAAATTCATCACAAGAAATGTCCAGAACCTAAAAATTAACATCAAGTTGGCCTCTTAGATTTGCAGAATTCTCTCCTCTAGCTCTGGCAGGAATACTAATTACTGCCTTAGACTACACAGCTAAATTTTATGTTACTAAAACTATATTTAAATGGTCCCCTTCTAAATGAAGGCTTTGCATAAAAGAACAGAGCCAATACTGGAAACAAGGTGCGTTCCATTACTGCCAAAAAATTTACAAGTAGCAGGTATACAATTTCCCATTTTTATAGCCTCATCTGTATAAGCATTTTTATAGCCACTTCCATAAAAATGTCTAAAAGTGCTCCATAAATATTAATGAATTAACCTCCCCTGCGTCCCCATATGGTGGATATTTATTTTTACATTGCAGAGTTGGAGAAACAATTGCAATAAAGCC
>WBNO01028125.1:234-31867 GCA_013400575.1 Peucedramus taeniatus
TGTCAGGGTTTTTCTAGGGTTTTGTTTGGTTTGTTTTGCTTGTCTTTCTGCACTATTACATTTGTAATTTTTTTTAATATTCCTAATAAAGAACTGTTATTCCTATTCCCAAATCTTTGCCTGAGAGCCTCTAATTGTGAAATTATATTAATCTAAGGGAGGGGGTTTACATTCTCTATTCAAAGGGAGATTCCAACTTTTGCTGGCAGATACCTGTCTTTCAAACCAGGACACAAATGGAAAAGAGAGGGTCCATCAGTCAATACATGAGTCTGTTCCAGTTGCAAATGCCAAACTCAGTTTTATGATGGGTCATTCCTGATGTATTTGAGCAAATTTATCCCAAGTTAGTATGGCTCATTTTCTGCCTTCTTTCATTTTTTTTTCTTTTAATTCTGTCTGTTGCACATTCTATATTAGAGGATTTTTACCTTTCAAAGAAAAATAGCATGCAGTGAGTTTTTAAAGCTAGAAGGAATACTGATGCAGTATCTCAGTGTATTATAAAAAAATGCTGATTTCAGAGTCACAATGAGAATAATGCGTTCAGAACCTTTACTTCAATAGAAGGAGATAGGGAGGTATTAGTTTTGAAGACATAAAATAAATTTTCCTTTACATATATTAGACAATTCACAACATGATACAATACTCAACATGTCTTAGAATATTAAAGACTATATTTTAATATTTTTCAGTAATCTGTGTACATATTGGGTTTATTGGTCCGGATTTGTGATTTTTTTCTTGTTTTTGCTTGGAAATGGAACCTCATATCTGAGGCTTCTTGGAGGCCCAGTTAGAATAAATGAATGAAGTAAAAATGAATGTTGCCAAATATTCCTCACAGGACTTGCACCATAGTAATTGTGATCTTACTTTTAATTATATAAATGTAAATGGGCTCAATTACCCAATTAAAATTTTTGTCTTCCCAGCCACCTTTGCTGGGAGCCCACATGCAAAAATCTTGGATTTCTGCCACCTTCTACTTTTTTGCTTGCAGTAAAGGTTTTTCAGTCTGCCGTCAGCTTTCAGCTATTCAGATTGTGCCCTCAGTGAAAAACTTCATGATTTCACCCAGACTGACTGAACTTCAAGCCATAACTCATAACCTCATAACTGGGGTTAAGACCCAGCCTGTGAATGACGTGGCAGGTGGGTGACCTCATTTCCCCTCCCCATATCAGAAAATGAGCATCCATTACATGTCTGCTCTTCAGAACTCACAGAAATAAGCATCAGTAGAAACCCTGCCATCAAATAAGGAAATAAAATTAATAATATCCAATATGCAAAAAAAGGAATGTAGTGAGAAAATATATTTTTGTAGCAATTTTTGCAATAAAACAGTAGATGCAGATAAGTAATATTCCTGAAGACCTTTATCTGCTTTGTGGCTGTAGAGCATTACAATGCAAGGAGTGATAAAATAGCAATTTCCTCACACTTACTCATTAATACACTTCAACTTAGCTTTGATATGGTTGAATTGATTCCTACTGCAGAATTCAAATAAATATTCAGGAGTTCTCCTGAGATATTCAGCTACATCACTATATTGCATATAAAAGTCTAACCAGAAATGGCCTCAAAAGTGTGTTTTGCCTCCAAGCAAATCTTTTTAGAACTATAGGCAGCTGACATTTGTTTCCCTTTCAGTTTTTATATAGCTAAACTGATTATCAATATTTGCTTTTCCCATTTAACTGCTTGAATATTAGCTCTGCCTATTTTTTGTATCAAAAAATAGAAACAAAATACTCTCTCTTTTATACACATGAAGTTTCCCCCTTCAGCTCCTTCAACCTGAGCTAAAATTTGTTTCCCCATCGATACTTTGCCCATTTTTAAAAGTTTTGTTCCGTTCTCCTAGATATTTAAAAAGAAATAAAAGATTTTTCCTCATTAAATGTCAACAAAAGAGGATGCTTTGACATGGTGAAATGAAATGTTAATTTAGTTTTTATATCAGTTCCATCAGCTTTTCTGCCTAAATTAAATAATAAATCCACTTTAAAACCTGATTAGTGTGATTATTCTAACTCTTTTTTTCAGGGATTTACCATTTATTTTTAAAAATTCTTCATACATAAATAGATATTTCTTAAGACATAATTTGGGGGACTTTAAATTATAAGAGCTACAGAAAAAGGATTTTATTTTTATAATGCATCACTTGCCTCTATGATGCCATTGAAGCAATGAATAATAATTACAAAATCTAGAAGAAATAACAAAAATGTTTTCTTCTGTTCTGAATATCATAATATATTTAGCCTCCAGATATGCTCAAGAAAATGACATTTTATCAAGGGCAACTAATGTTATTAATCAAAGTGACATTTGAATAAATGGCTTTGACTTTATACACAAGGACAATATAGATGATCTGCAGATTCCAGTTGTTTATCACACTGCAGTATTTTGTTTAATGCCATTACCTTGTCACTGATTCACTGGATGCAAACTACTTATCGTTTCAAGGCTTATTCTAGTGGCAAAATATGAAATGAGAGCCTTATGAATATGCAGAGTCTTTCCCCATGGCACTAACTGAGGTCTATTTATGGCTGTGATTTATGAGGCTTATGAGCACAGCTAGAATTTTAGTTCAACATTAACATTCCTTCTATGCATGACATGACAGTTTATAGTTCACAGCATCTCTGCATCACAGTTACTGGTAAATATAATTTTTTTTTTTAAATTCATTCATTTAAGATAAAAATAATCCCTCTAAACCTGCAAGCTTAGTTCTCATATACAGTTGGGTAAAGGGGGAGGGACAAGAAGAGATCATGGGAAGGCAACTCACTGAAACCTATTCCTGGGAGACATCCAAAGTCTTCTGATTCCCAGCCAGTCAAAGAGTAGTGTCCAGCTGCAATGTTCCCCACTAGCAGGAAGGAGTGAAAATGCAGTGAAAATGCAATAATTCCTGCAATCCAGGTAAAGTTGTTATTTCTGTGCCTTATGCTGGGTACACCTCTCTAGTCCTCTCCCAGGTGCAACCTTAGCACACATAAGCAGGTTTGCATCTTGGCTGCAGGGACAACTTCTATGGATATCTGCGTCACCCACAGCACGTGGACCTCCTATGACTGGATGACTGCCACAGCCAACAGGAGAGTCAGAGTTTGCCCACAGCTAAGGGGGAAGAAAACATGAATAGAGGGTGAGAACAAGGGCAGGAAACACTGAACTGCAGCTTTGGGAGTGCCTGCACCAGAAAAGCAGAGAACTTTGATGTCCAATTGGACAAGGAAGCAGAAGAAACAGGCACAGCTTGGAGGAAGGAGTCTGTAATTAAACAGCTTTTGGGTATGCTGGGGTAATCAAGAGAAAGGGATTTTATGAAAGGAAAAGTTTTAATCAACAATAACCACAGGGGAAGGAGAATAAGGCAGGCTGTCACACAGGTAAAGACTGGAGTTTGATTCCTGAACAGGAGTGCATTAGGCACTCAGTTTTGGCCTTTTGGATTGGGGCTTTCAATTCTTCGATGCAGACAAGTATTTCCTACAGCTAGGAATAAGATTTAAGCAGGGAATAGAGAAGTTTCTGGGGGCATTCATATCTCAAGCGGCAGGTTTGGTTATCCCACTCCTGCTCTGGTGTAAGTTTATTACAAAATATACCTTTAGGATAAAAGATTAATATTATTTTCCTAGGTCACATTTTTAGGGCCATTGTTATTATTTTTAATCTAAAGTTTAATTTTATTGATTTTTTTGGGGGGAGAATTCTCTCCTCGTCATTAATATTGCCATTCCTTACTTTATAAGAAACAGCTTTGGAGTTTGTCTTTCAGAATTGTTTCTTTTAAAAATTTTATTCCAGGAACCTCAGGCACTAAACTGTCTGCTTCTCCTACCTTCCTCTCAAGGCACATTGTCTAGCTTTCAGGCTTTATTACAGGTCTTTATTTTACTAAACATTAGTGGCAAATGGCTTTTTGACTGAAGCATCTGAAGCAGACCTTCCATGACCCTTTCTAAACGTGTCATTACTACAAGGCTCTTTGCATGACCCAGTAACTCGGATTGGATACAGATAAATTTTGGTTATTTCTGAGTCCCTGCCTGTGTTACTTCTCATCATCACAGCAGAGATCTACAGAACAGCCCAACTGTGCAAGGGGGTACTATGCATTTCAGTATGCCCTGAGTAGAATGATCTTAGAAACCACACGCCCCGGGGAATATCCAGTGTATCCTGGCCATGGATAGGTCTAAATGCTGCCTTGCAAAAGGAGTTAGAGTCTATATCTAATCCGTGTAATTTGAGGACTCACTGCACCTCACAAAGGCCAAAAGCAGAAGTCAAAATGTTCATAAACCTAATTCCTCACTGGGTTCTCTTAAAAGTGTTACGAGGAATTTAAAATTAAGCACTGATCAGGCAGCCAAGTGAGCCCCTCACAGACACACAGCATCCCAGCTGTTTATAACCACAGAAAGCAGATATGTCTCAGAGAAATAAAATTGTGACTGTCCAGTTGAAATTGTCTGTCCTCTGTAAATAGAAGTAGAGGTAGAATCTCCAGATTTTTTTACACTGTGGCAGTCAATGGCTTCAGTAATTTGGAGCATCCAGACAGACTTTGGAAGTTTCACTAAGCCACATGTGTTTTTGTCATGAACTCCCCACCTGCAATGGATTTTTTGGGCTTTACTCATGCCACCCTAAAGATGCTTTAAATTTTGCATAATTCACCTTTTCAGGGTGGGCAAAGTTAAGAGGCATGAACTTAAAGGAAACTTCAAAACCAGTTTGAATGGAAAATTCATGCTTTTCTCTAGCAGAATATAGGCATATTTCTACACTTATATTCATGTGCAACTAATAATATTTTATTCTTAAGGAATCATTATTCACATTAGAAAATTATTAGTAAGTCTAGGCTGGAGGAGTGATTTGGAAAATAAAACTGTATGAGGGGTTAAGAAATCATTGATCATTGATTTCATGCTTGTACAACTGCAAAAACTGAAGCAATTTTATTAAACAGAATTTTATGAGTGTGCATAGCAGAAATAAGCCTCCTGCTTAGCCTTAATGGCTTCTGACTTATTACAAGTAAATAATAATTACCGAGAGTGCTAAATGTTGGTTCAAAGAAGCAGAGATGAGGGCCTCTAATTATGTCACTTTCCTGGCCTTTACCCTTAAAATATCAGGTTCTTCCTCACTTATAGCCATGATGCTAAGCTTTTTGTGGATTCATGCCACTGGGAGTCATGAATAGAGCCAGCAGATTGTTTGCTCCTAACTCATATTTGTAATTGCACAGAAAATAATGTTTCATTCTTTCTAAAACATGTCACATTCTTTTTTTTTTCTATACTACTTTTCTTTAAATATGGTGTTTAAATATCAAGGTCCCTGCACAGAGACTTCTTGAAACACAGAATTTTCTATTATTAGGAAATTAAAACCCCACAATCATAAATTGTTCCTTGTGATTGTGCAGCTCTGATCCCATCTGTTCCGTGAAAGTGAGAGGAATCTGACCTTCAATTCATTCTCTCTACTTTTTTTTTTTTTTTTTTTTTAATTTCCTCTTCCTTTTTTCCTTCTTCTTTGGTTTGGCCTGTGCCTACAGGAATGCTTGTTGAGAACTGTCCTCTGGTGATACCCCTGCTGACACAGCAGTCTTCAAATATAATCAGCTAATGAGAGAAAGTGACACAAGGAGAGGAGAGATGTTAACTTAGGAATTTCTTTACAGTGTTTGAGGAGACAAGAGAGTGTATATGGAGGACTATAAGAAAAGCCTGAGTATTGTGATGCCCTGGTGGTCCCTTCTTTGCTGCTTTGCTCCCAGCACGATGGCCAAAGTGAATCAGCTCCTGAAGGCATAGTCATAATACTCACAGACATAACCAGGAAGCAATACTCATTAAAAATAGACATTCCTCAATTAACAGTGTTAAAAGTAATTGATAATAATAGCTTTAGATAAAAGGAAAAAGAAAACAAATGTAGCAATGTAAGTTCATAATATGAATAGAGGTTGGCACATACTGTATTATTAGCTACAGAAGTTAGTATTCAAACAGAGGGACCCAAGGGCAGAACTATTCCAGAAGCAATTTTTTTTCCTTAAGGAGATAATAAAAATGTACCTTTTCAACAACTACCATTAAATAAGTAATCAGCTGGGATACTCCTACACTGCAGAAGAGAGCTGCCCCATGCAGCTATGAGTTCTTGAAAAATGCAGTCATTTGTGACTAGCAACAGGGACCAAAGGTTCAGAAGCAAATCTGAGAATATTTTTAGCTTTCATGCTAATAGATAAATGCTTTGGACAAGTGGAAAGTAAGACAATGTGCCAAGTCAAGTCCTGAAAGTGAATCACAGCAGTCTTCATCTGCAGTACACAATAAAAAAAAAGGCAAAAAGTTAAATACTTTTTAAAGTATACTTTTAAAATACTTTTTAAATACTAAATACAAAACAAATACTGCAGAGAAGCAGAAAAGTATGTTAAAAGGGCCAATGTGCAGATATGGTGGTAAAATCCTTATGAAAGAACAAGGTTAGATACTGCTCTATCTCAGTGCACAACCAGCAGTGGTCAATATGTATTCATATCTTCTGCATCACTTCTGTCTTGAAATAAGGCATCCTGAACTGCTAACCATAAATGTGACAGATATTAAACACAAATTAAAATAATCATATTATAATCTATCAGAGAAACAAGCAGGAACTGAAGAACGAGACTGTACATGGAAGATATTAATGCAGCACAAAATGGCAAGAAATGAAATTATTTGGAAAGCTCAGAGAGGCACCAGATGCAGAGATACAGCTGCACACAAACAGGTAGTGGCTGCCAAAGAGATAGCAGGACACTGGTGAATGCACCAACTACAGAGAGTTCTGGCACTGTGGAAAAAAAAAAACCAAACCAAACCAACAAAAACTAAATCCCAGACAAATTAAAATTACATAGACAAAAGATACTTAGGAAAATATTAATTGCACGTACATAATCAAGCAAAAGTACATAGGCTTAAACTTCAGAAATGCCATAGCCTTCAGTTAAATTACCAGTGAATACATGAACCTAATAACACTGGGAATGTGATAAGAAAATTTCTATGAATAGGCACAAAAGGTAAATTAATTTTTTTTGAAGCTAAATAATGGCAGCATGCCTTCAGCAGCACTGTGAGCCTGTTGAGTGCCGCAGTCCCTGTCTCAGAGAGCAGCAGGTGTGTGGTGGCTCTTAGGGCACAGCCTGGCAGCTCCTTCAGGTCACATTCATTGCTTCTAACTGCAGGAGTCTCCACTTGGTGATTCAGGGTCTCGGTTCTTATTTGTGTTTGTATAAATTCAGAAGGAAAAGGAAAGAAAATAATCAAAAAAAGCAAGAGACACTGCAGAGGTCAGAGTTCCCAGAAGCTGGGTAAGTAGTGCAGCAATTATTCAAATGCATTGGTCCAAATTGTTTAAACAAAGCAGTGATTAAATGTTACTATGCAGTAAGTACTAAGATGGAAAATTACACTTCAGCACTTCAATGCAAAAAGACTGATTTTTACAAGTTATATTATGTGAGAAATCCAATTGCCTTGCTACAACTTGAACATTACTGTTGCTCAGAGGAGATAATTTGTGAGAAAAACTATTGGTAACACTACTAAATAAAGTCCCATCTATATTACAAGTCATTGAGTGTTCTGCTGGCATTAGGAAATACTCATGGAGACACATGACAAAAGCATTGCTTATAGGGACTACAGTGGGCCAAATCTTTCAGAAGAAGTCAGGAAATTAAAGTAAAATTAAAAATGGAATTTTATTTAATTGCAATATCATATTCAGTACACTTGTTAATCTCCTGCTGTAACATGATTCTAAAAAAAACACCAGCAACATTAGCACAATGTAGTGGACACATGGGCCTAAAAATGTGAAAGAAATTCAGGAATAATACTTTCTTTCAGGTGCATGCAAATGTTTTGAGGCATATAGCAGACAGAGATGCAAGAGCTGTAGTTACCTCAGCCAACCTCAGTTAATTCTAACTGGGATAATTTAACAAAAAGTAAATTGAAAAATATCTTTTTGTAAATAAATGCAAATTCTCCATTCTGATCATACATGCTTTTTCTCAATTTCTTTCCACAGGAAAATGTCTGATGAAATCAACACAGTTTATAAATTCTCATAACTTCAGGGAAAATTTGCTGTCAAATGCATTCCTGTTGAAACCACTCTAACAGACTTGAGCACATGAGTCCAAAGAGCTGACAATCATTGCACAGAGCAGAAACAACTTCTTTAGTATGGTCTGCTATTTAGGTTTCTGAGAACCAGTAAAACTCCAATACAGAACCACAGTGGCCATTTTTGACCCAGAAATGAAACACTTCAGGTACAGAGCACCCAATTGCTTTGTTTTGGTTTGCAAGTTTTAATTGTGCCAATTCTGTGCACGTTGGTAGGAGGGGAACTCCAACAGCATTGCACAAACAATAGGCAGCCTAATGGCCACACTCAACAATGTCAAACCTCGGCAGGGAGGGTTGTGTTAAAAAAAGTTAAAGAAAGCACGTGCTAAGCCCCTCCCTGATGAAATAGTGCTCTCAGCCATGGTCTTACCCTCTGTACAATGCTGGATGTTAAAATTTTTGTCTGCATTGCTATTATAGAGTTTTGCCTTACTATAGCTGGGTGTAACAAAACGAGATGCTGAAAAGTCAAAATCAGTGTGTGCAAACCTGACAAAATTACAGGGAGTTTGGTGAGGTTTTTTAGGATAAATAATATATTTGGAATGAAACAGTGTATTAAAAAAACAAAAGCTGCATAGTTATTCATATTTCATGGCAGAGGACTTTTATATGTCTTATAAAAATAAGTATTTGCAAGTGCCTAACAGAAGACACAAATGTAGAGTAGGAAGTACACATTTGTCTGAGACTGACATGCAGGATGGGCAGTAACACAGCCCATCCCCAGCAACCAGCAGAGACCAGCATGTCATCACCCAGATAACCTGTATAAACCAACAGGTCTCTAATCCTTCCAGAATGACAGATTGAGAATTTTGCCTGAGTAATTATGCCTTGTGCACAGAAGAAGAACCTTTAGGGGGAAAAAAACAAAACAAAACAAAACAAAACAAAACAAAAAAAAAAAAACCTTCATTCACAACCTAATCATGATTTAATTACTGTTCAAAAATAGAAAGCAATAGTGAGAGAGAGAAAGGGACATTTACTGCAGGTTTGTTTTTTCGGTGATAAAACTTCTGAGCATATCTAGGTCGCTACATAGATTAGAAGGTTATTAAATACATTATGATGTTAGTCATGTTAAAATTGACTACTTCAAGCTAGATGTATTTTGCTTCCCTTCTAGAAAACATTTCAAAGTAAACTTTAGGCAATGGTGTGACCTTTGTAATATAACATTAACTAACAAATAGTAAAGAGTTATTCCAAGAGGCTGTGAGGTTTGTTTGGAGAATGTTTTCTGTTGTACAAAATGTATCAAATCTTGCATTTGTGGATGAGGAAAATAGAGGGAATGAGAATTTCCTCCCATAAACACCTTACCTTCCACATCAGGTTCATAGGAGTATTGCAGCACTGAGATTACAGCAAGAACTCTTCTCATGACAGCAAGCATCAGTGTTGAATTCTGTTCCAGATACTCATATACAACACTTGGTAACTTACTGGAATGGAAAGAGTAAATGTTTCTATAGAACACTTCAGGGACTCTGGTCCTACTTATCTGTAATAAATTCAGGGTCAGCAAAAGGCTTGTATGAATATAAGATATGCATTTAGGCCCCTGTGTCTTCTCTGAGATACAAGCTCCATTCACAGCATCACCCTGACACGTGTCTGTCCCTTCCAGCCAGTAATGGGGATATACCTGCACACATCTGCATGGAAGAATTACAAAGAAAATAAATAGAGAGAGAGTCAATGCATTTTTTCACTGAATTCAAACAAATACCATCTTTGCCTCTTGCTGTACAGAAGCATTGGTAATAAAACAAGAGAGCTTGGTTATTATATAAACTATTGTACTACAGGGCATTATGGACTGGCTGCTTCAGCCTCTTAGGGTCTGTCTTGCATTTCTAAGCAATTCCAAAGACCTAGGCTAGCCCTGGGGATCTGTCCTAGCTCATGGCAACTCTGAGCATCAGCACAGCTCTCCTGCACAGCCTGCTACAAAATACAGTGTGGTGCTCAGTGTGAGAGCACACAGAAATAACATGTAGGCAAGAGGAAAAGGGAAGTAAGGACAAGCTATTTATGCTACTGGATAGAAGCCTCAGGTGTACTGCCTGCCTAATTCCTTTTGCTGTAAATGTGAAAGATTTAATGAGGAAGGTCTCGAATTGGAGAAGTCTAAAGAACAGGAGTTGCATCTTTATTATTGGTCTTGTGTTGTCTCATTCTACCTACTCTGAAAAGTACACTGCAGCCAAAAATAATGCTACTCATCATTTTATGTCATGTTTATCCACAAGATAAACAGGCAAGAAATCAGGACAGACTTTGTTTTAATGCAGAACAAAATACTAACTCTGATTCAAATCAAGGAGAATACTTACTTTAACAAACAGAGTTAAAGTAAGTAATATTATTTTGTTCTATGTTCCCACAGACAGAAAATACAATAATGTGCTTTGCAGCAGTAGCAAAGAACTTTAAATATTGTTTCTGTATCTGCATGTATTTATAATAATTCCGTCATTGCTATGTAAAGTTCTGTAAACTTTTCAACATAACAAAAACCTATTTCCTTCCCAGGCCCATATAAAAAATGTTGCCTCATGTATTAAATAAAAAATACAAAGTAATACAGAAAAGGGGCTTTAACTAAACTAAAGTACTTTTAGTGTGAAAGGAAGGAAAGGCATAGTTAAAAGAAGAGAGTAGGAAAGAATATTTTCTCCACTATCTCTACCAGATACTAGCTACTGCTGCAGTCATATTCTTGAACTAGGTATACTAATGATTTTCACTGTCTCAAGACTTGCTGAAATTCAGGGCTCATTTTGTAAAAGTTTTGAGTCTATTTTTAGTGTCAGATTTTCATGTGTCTCCTGGCAAGGATCAATAATCACCATCCTCCTTTCCACATTAAAGATCTAAAGCAAGTAGGTTGTTCTTCACAGCTCAGGATGCAACATGGCACAGTAATAAAACTTGCCATATTGACACAAGTACAATAGAAAGAAAATATTATATAAACTATTGTACTAAAAATTTGGAACAATTCCTATGGGTTTCTAAAAGTGTACATGGTACTTGCAAAAAAAGTGAGCAGCAGTGTGAAAAAACATGAAGAAACAAAAGATGTTAAAGCCTGAGTCACAGTGAAAGTTACTTTCTTTGTGTTTTACCTTTTCTTTGTAGAAGAAAAAATACAGATTATATCCTTCTATGTTCTTAAAAATAGAACAAAATGTTCTTTTGCAAGGCATATATGGCAGTATTTTTCTCTGTTGGATGTCTAGATTTAAACTGAGTATCAGACATGCTTCTCAAACTGCTTATTATATAGATTTGTCCTTTCAAAGTAGGAAGAAAGTCAAAATAGCAGTACCAATCCTCAACCTTAGTGAAAAATGACATTCCAGGAAACTGTGCTGCATGGTAGGTAGCCCATTTGTCTGGGGATGATTGAAGTGGGCTGATGATCTTGAGGAAAATGAGTCCTCCAAAGGTCTCCCTTGGAGAGTGTTTAACCACTGGCCTGAAGGCAGGATGAAGAAGCAAATGGACCTTGCACCCTGGGATGTAGTCAGGACCTTGGAATTTGGTCGCTGTGCCTCAGCTTGATTAGCCACATTTCTCTATATTTGTTTCCTGCTGCAGTTCATGCTTTGTCTTTGATCCTTTTACAGGTTAGGAAAGATTTGTCCTGCATACCACTGATGGTCATGACTAAAATACAAAGATGTGCAGATGTAAGTTCAGGGGTTGGAGAGCAGGGGTCTTGTGGAAACAGATGTCCTTTATGTGTTTTTGCTCACTCTGTACTCCTCCTTCTGGGATGTGATAGGTTTGACAGGTTCTTCAGGGCACATGAAGCATCACTGTTTATTAGCCATTAGATAATTACCCAATTAGACCTGAACTGATTATGAATGGAGCCCATGTGTGGTCTTTGCCTATGACATGACTGAGCTCCAACCAGGATACAAAAGTGAGTTGATTGCAATTACTTTAAGTGTTTCCTTGTACCACCCCTGGGTTTCTGCAGATCCCATTACCAAATGTGTGTGAGCTGCCTGATCAGCTGGGTCAGACCCAGCTGGGGTGAAAAGGGCCAAGGCCCTCTGAAGAAGAATAACTAAAAAAGCAACACTATAGATTTCCCCAATGTACTGAGCAAGATTTCTATGACCCAAGCTGAAGTCTGACAGACTCACTGGATTCTCACACATTCAGTCAGTCACCTGTCTATGGACACTTGGGGTTTATGTGGTAATGGATAAGAACAACCCCCTTATACTTGTTGGTAATGGCCCACTAATTTTTAGTTTGAGAGAGGCATCTCCATTGACAGCTGTGAAACTGGGGTCATTTATTTGTCCCAGCCTGAATCAGAATAAGACTACTGACAAACCAGCTCAGTTTTCTATTAAAAATAGGTAAAGAGTCCTTTGCTACATTTTTTAAACGTTTAATAAGATGGACTTATTTCAAGTTCAGCATTGTAAAGGGTACCCAGATCAAAAATCCACTTTGTAGCTAGTGAGTTCATTAGCATCACTAACAGAAAATAACAGAAAAATTTTCTTCTTAAATTCACTATGAATCTACTTAATGTTTTCTGTCTTGCATTTATTCAAAGCACAGTTCATTTGAAGCAGAATCAGTAATAATCAATCCAACTCTGTTTTTTAATGAATTTGTCCATGTGGTCCTTACACATCCAGAAGACTGTCCTCACTAGCAGTGTTTTACTTTTCTAAAATGGTAAACAAATAGCTTTAACAGATTTTATACAAAGAGGATCTTTTCATCTTTCTATGCATCAGCCACACTTCCAGGAAGGATTTAATTTAAGCTGGACACTAAATCAGAGTTAGTGGTACTGTGCTTCCTTCCCAGAAATGCTGTCAGAGAGAGTGGTACTTCCAGGAATGCTATTGCAAAAGCATGGCTACAACCCAGTTGTTTGGTAAAGACACAGGTCTAGACTCAGACTCTGCTCTAATCAAGGGAAAACTCTCAGCACAGTGTAGCTTTGCTGAGCATCCAGCTCTCAGGAAACACACATCTGCCAGCTTCCAGGGCTCTTAGAGCTCCTGCTCCATCCTCTAGCCCTGCCTACTCCCAGCTAGAAATCCCTATTCTCTCTCCCTAAAATCCAAACTTCTGCTTCCTCTAGGTCTTGGAGTGCCTGGGAAGAAAGGGAAAAGCTATTTATCGAGTTCCTCTAAATCTACAGCAAAGCCAGCAATGGATTTGATATAAGCCAACATGTTCAGGGAGAAGGCTGTGTGGCTCCAGAGCTGATCCACTTTATGTGAGAGCCAGTGGTAGTGGAGGAGATGGGAATCTAAGCTGCTCATGACATATCTAATTTGACTTGATAGACATTTCAGATATTTCTGTCATACATGTTTGCCAATTGTGTCTCCAATGGTTTTTACATCTCATGAGGAAAAAAGGACAATCCATGGAAAAACCTACTACATCTGGGAATCAGTGTCTAAGGAGAGATTTCACTCTGAAGCTTTCTTTAATGGAAAACTGTATAGGTTGTAATTGCTCATCATTAAACATGCCTGTACTGCCTTAAAATATACAGTTGTGTATTCTATTAGGTTGTCGCATATCGAAATATTTGATTTACAAAATATTTTGGCAGTCACCTGCATGCAGTTTCTCAGGCTGCAGGAAGTGCTGTAGTAAGTCCCATGGCAATTCATTCTGTTTTGCCTAAAAATATCCCTTCTACATCACCACAGAAGGAAAGTAAATATTCAGGAACATGCTATATAAATGTGTACATGGCATCAAAATTCACCTACAGCCATATCCTAACTTTCATGCTTGTGAAAAGGAATGAAAATTAGTTTATTTAAATGGTGGATGAAATATTCATCAAAATAACATCAGTAATTTTCACACTTCAATTATTAATACTAATGGAGAAAGTCATTCTGGAGTGACTCCCATGCAAGACAATCAGCTTGAACCAGGCTGAACCAATTTGGAACAAACAGGATGTTCCTCCACTCCTCTGATTGTGAATTTATCTGGTCTTTCCCTAGATGAAATAAATTAACAACTAAACTGTGTTCAGCCTATGTAGGTCACAGACTTGATGTACTACCTACTGCAGCCTCCTGCAAGGATTCATTTTTTACTACTGAGCAGCTGTGACAATCCCTCTGCACTGGAGTCATGTCTCCAGAATGCAACATTAAGAGCGTTGCTGGCTGCTTCTTTCCAACAGGAGCCAAAATCAGATGAGCAGGTGTCTGTCACATCCCTGAGATGGGGCTCTGTGCTCCGAGATGCTGTTTCAGATTCCAGCTGCAGCATTTGCTTCAGATATGCTGGGGAGCAGCAAACCATGCTGTCATTCTCCTTTCTCCAGCAGTGTGGGTGTAAATAATGTGCCCACATTAGTGAAGCTCAGGGGATCTCCATGGAAACATTTAATCGTTGACATTTAAGCTCCCTGTGCCGATAAAGGAAGCAGCTGACTCCTGACCTATTACTAATGGTTTATCAAAGTAGGAAGCAAGATTTTTTCCTTGACCTGGCTAGAAATGATACAGTGACAGCAAATGCAACAGCATCCTTTCTTTTTTTCCCCTCTTCCCTCTCCTATGCATAACCTGCTGTTCTACAACTGGGTTTTTCTTGACCTTTTCTCATTTGTATCCCATTGAGACAATGTGGGATAGCATTGACTAAGGAAATGCCAATCTCCCAACCCACCTGCTAAAGTAGGTTAAGTAACTTTTTTCAGATTGTAAAAAAAAAATAAATTCAGGAAATCTCTCAGATTATGCAAGGGAAAACAGAAGACCCCTCTAGAAAGTTACATTAAAGTGACATTGCATTTCCCACAGCATCTGAAGCATTCACACACTCTCCCTCTGATCAGTCCAAACATCAACCCAACTTCCAACTTCCATGCAAGACAGGAATTGGCTTTCTCTAGGTATTGCTGAATGTTCTCTGCATGCTGGGATTGAAGTATTGCTGCCTCATCCCGAATATAACCCATTTGTGCCAGAAACAGTGATGTGCCAGTAGTTAGATTAGACTAAACTTTTCATCAATCAGCAGCTCAACCAAACTCCTCACTCCCAGACCCCAGAGCACTCTGAGTGCACAAACCACAGTTCCTTGTCAGCTGCAGCTCCCTGTCAAGACTTTCTGCTCAGAGAAGCCCATGCCCACCATCAACCAGAAATATCCTCTCTGCTTTAAAGTGACAGCCAATCCTTAAAAAAGTACTTCAGTGTGCTGGTGCTGGCTTCATTTTGAACTAACAAACATCGAAAGTAATGCCTTGTAAGTCTGAGACTCAGTCTTCCCTTCCACCCAGTTTCCACTGAGACAGTGGAATTCTGATATCAAACCCCTGTGATCAACCATCCTCCATCCAACTGTTAATTAGACACAGTTTCAGTCACAGTTTTGTGACTGAGTTTTTTTGCTGGCTCTGGCATTGAGTTGTGCTTCATTAGAAAACAAGGTTTGGGTTGTTAAGTATCTGGCTTGTCTTTTGGGGAAAACTCCCATAATTCTTTTACCGATTTTATTAGATTTCCAGAATAATCTAGAGTATTTATTCTCACTGTGATAAACCCTTTTTAGCTCCTATTATGTTGTGTTGTGTTCTATGCATCTTTTCTGTAATAGTTCTGTACTTTTGTTTATCCCAGTTCTCCCCTGTTACAACGGTTCTGCCCACGTTGCCTCCTCCCCCCTCCTTTATGTCAATCCTTTGCCTCCACCCCCTGACTCAGTAATAATGGCTGAGCCATTCCCTTAACCCCTCCCTGGTGTCCTGTCCGTCACTCAGCAGCCCATCCCTTCCCCTAGAAACTTCTATCAAGGGTGTCGAGTGATTGGTTCAGGCACCGGGGTCCCTCCCTCAGAATGCCCTTGTTGGTCTCCTCAAAAGTCTATCATCCCCATTTCCACACCCCCCCCACATTTCCCCATTGGTTCATTGTTAAACCCCTCCCCTGTTCCCTGTTCCCTTTATAAACTGTTGCCCTGATTAGCTCAGGGTCTTTGAACGAAGGTTGCTTTGGGCTCTGGGTCTATGCGTCAATAAACCTGGATTAATACCTTTACCCAAAGTCTGCTCCTTCTTCCGCCATCGTCGTACCCCTGCCTCACCCGCCAAGGCGAGAGCCTGAGCCGCCCTCCTGACTCCCTGGAGATCGGGAGAGGGTTCCCCACCGTCGGCTGTGCCACAGCCAGCCGGGACACTCCGAAGGGAGACTCGGAGTGGCACGACAACACTATTACACCTGGCATGAATGACTGGCTGCAGATGAGATAGTCTGACACCACTGCATCATGTGAACCAAAGGCTGACAACTGCTTGACCCGTGCTCTGTTTTCCTCATAAAACAAACCATTGCATTTAGGTTGCAAAGAACACTTTCACTTACCACCTCTTTTATTTTTATGATACTTATTTATTCATGCAGTGTGGTAGACATTTATCTATTTTCAAACTTTTTTATTACTGGCTTGTAGGCTTAGAGTCTGTTAAAGTCTGACTCCAGCACGGTGTCAATTTAAGTCCCTACAGGGACCATAAACTGTTTGAGGTGACACAATGCTCCCCTGCACCTGCAGTAGATCCATCTCCTAATCTTGGGGCATGATGTTTTGCCATCTTTTGTTTCTGTTGTAGGATAGACGTAATGTAAAAACAATTGGGATCTTTATTTAGAAAATATTATTCATTAGAGGGATGAATATTATGTTATCAAAAACTAATAGCTCAACTTCCTATCTTTGATGAGCAATAGTGAAATTGCTGTTCAGAAATAGGCATTGCACTAACTTGCACTGATAGTGTAATTGATACAAGGAAGATCTGATGGAAAACAGAAGGTTTCTTCCTCTTCCTCTTCTAGCTAACATCCATTATAACATGTTAATGCATACCAGGTATTCTTTTTAGTTCATGCTTTTGGAATTCATAACCAGAGCAAGCATTTATCATAAAACTGCACTCATTAACATAACACTGGGGGCTTTTAAATGCTTAGAATAGGCTGCTTTACTCATATCAGAGGTGTATAAACACCATCAAAGAAGTGTCCCTACTGGCTGTCAAAAGATGAATATATACCATCATGCTGATTAGCAGAATTTTACTACCTAGAGTAGACTACACATACATTTCAGTGTTGAAGGTCCTGACTTCAAATGCAGCTTGAAATGCAATCAGCCAGTGTCACTCACATGCCACTTCCCTCAGATTTTACACCCCATGGAGCTAAAGGACTTGCTTTCCGATCTTATTACAAGAGGTTTCATTCAGAAGCACTAGGTTTTTATTTGAAACCTACATGCTTTTTCTGAATTTCTGCTCTCTCATATTACTAAGATTGATTTTTAATTTTTATTTCATTAAGAGTGTGCCCTTGAATGGCTGGAGTTTTTTAATTGATTTATGCTTAATTGCTGTACCTTAGATATTCCTTGAGTGTTTGGAGACATAATCTAGGCCATTGAAACAGTGTTTCTTGGCTACAGCAGAGGTAAGAAATGAATTTATTATTTAACATTTGTGTACTCTCTTTATCACCAGCAATTACCATTATGTGGGAGGGCTGTTGGGATAGAATGAAAAAGCTTGATAAATCAACATCCTGGAAACTTAAATGCTGAATTCTGCATTAGGAATGGAGAGTCAGTTCTGCTCCTGCTTCCAGCTGTTATTAATCCTGACATTTCAAAGATTTTTTGGCACACACTGTTTTAACCTCCTGAAGTTTAAATACATTTAACATTCTTCCCTCCCCTGTTCCCCATAATGGCTGTAGTGTGTGATTTTGTTTTATCTCAGTAATCATATCCTTCTCTCTCTGAGAACAAACTCAGCCCAGCACCCTGGATACAGGCGTAGGAAGAGCAGGCTTATCTGTTTGTACAGAATGTGCCATTGCTTGTTACCATAGAGCTAATGCTACTTAATATCATTTAAATAATAATTTATATTGCAAAATATAACTTATAGTGTTGTGACCTGATAAGGCTAACTGCCATTGATTATTTTCAATATGACCAACTGATGTTTAAAAACAGATTCTGGAGAGAAAAAAATAAAAAAGGAAACATTTTCATAATAGCATACATCAGTTGCTAGTCTTGACAGTAAGTACCTAAGCTTTTGAGGGTTTTAAAAACATTCATTATGTCCCAGACTGTGTTTTTTCCTGCCTACATCCTTCCACATGGAGGCCCAGCTGCCAAATTATTTTTGTATGTTAGCTAGGCAAACTGAATCCTAAATTTCTTCCCATGTTCTATTTCATTACAGGACTATAGAAAATTTGAAGTAAGGATAAATGTCAGAGCAATGTTTCTAAAGGACATACCCCGTTCAGAGGGATACACTTGAGGAAAGCCTTGAAATGCTGCTCTCACAGCTATAAAACATAAACTTGTGAGCTCAGATCAGTAAACGTCGCCTCTGTTAATTGCAGTGGGACAATGACTGTGAAAATAGGATTTACATTACGTAGGCTGCCAGACCTGCAGCCTTGGGAAAAGCTCCACATAACAGCAACCACAGTCAGTGTGACATTCTGCTTCCTGTTGGCAGACTGTGCTTATATCACTATGGAACAATAATTTTGTTTGTGACAGGAGTTGCCCAAAGGGACAATGAGGAATATCTGGATAACAAAATGAAGAAAGAAAGAAATAAAAAAAACTTCAAGTCACTGTATATTTGATGCAATTACTGTCATAAACCAGGAAAGAGGTAACTTCTTTCCTAGAAAATAAATACAGTTTTGATATATCCTAGAAAATCATGAGGTACAAAAGTGACAATAGTTCTGGGGAACAATTTTTAGAAGTGAGAATATCTGTATAGCATTCAGGCATTCACCCATATCAGACCGTTTAAAATGTGTTTAACAAATTATGTAGTATGGCACAACTATAGGAAGATAACGCTCACACGCAGCAGGTAAAGTCCAAAGGGGCAAACACAGCAGGAATAGGGCACATGGCAGCAGGGAGGAAAACAATAGGCGTCAGTAGGAAAACTGAAATAAAGGTTTGTCTTTTAAATCCTACATTTTTGGATGTTTGGGTGCTGCAATATGAAGCAATTGCATTCAGAAAGATTTCAAAAGCCAGAACAATCTTCCCAAGGTAGCTGTCTATACCCCTGCTTTTAGGATTGTGGCAGGAAGGAGGAGCCGCTCTCTTTCTCCTACTCCACTTTCTTTACACCTATTAAAGATCATTTGAGTGGTAGCAATTTGAGGCTTAAGATTAATTTCCCTTTTGGGTAAATGAGATCTGGATTCCTTTTAGGTCCATGGGATGACCTCAAAAGTGGCTGGACATTAAAATAAAAAACCAACCACTAAATATGTGAAACTGGTTAAGTTTAAAAGGGGAGGGACTCACAAGAGTCAGAATTTGATCCTTAGTCCCGTGGGCCTATAAAGCCCCCTGCTTCAGTGACACTGTTGAGTCAGAGACGGAATGAAAGGCTGCAGTCTTCAGATGGATCAGAAGGCAAATAGAATAATCTTTATTTGGAAACAGTGTATCTTTTTATAATGTGACTCACTAAGCTGATGACTGACTGGTCTCAAAGTGAAAACCTCTCACACCACTGGTGAACTATGAATAGCACACTGGAGAACCATCTCTATAAACAACAGTTACAGAAAGAGCACTTATAATTGTTTTAATTCTTTTCTCTACGTTTCCCACAGCTTCTCACAGCTTCCCAGGTTTTTCCTGGGGCAGCTATGTCTCTCTCTGTTCAGTGTGGTTACCACACTTCAGTATAAAGGGTTTCCCTGACACAAAACTGGTGGAACACAGGGGTGCATTAGGCCTTTGGCATTTTGATGTTTAGCAGGTGTACCTGGATAATAGGCAGTTTAACCAACACTACTGGTCTGATTTCACTTTTCTCAGCAGCAGTTGCTGGTCAGTCTATTTGTCCAGTGTTATGACTGACCCTCTGAAGATGTACATGAGTTAACGTTCCATTGACTTCAATAGCATTAGCAGGAGTCAATGAAAGGAAAGAGAGTGGGTGGGTCTCTGCAGGGTCAGACTTACTGAAACTGTAAAATCTGAATCTAAAGGGCATCATGTCTAACTCACATCTAGTGAATTCTGGTAACATTCTATAGGGAACACAGATATTTATAGAAGTAAAGTAGGGGGACCCTTGATTATGCTATTAGCAAATGGAATTTAGTTCAAAATTAGAGGGAGAGGAAAGTATCATTAATTATAAGTAAACTGTATTAAGTTTTTTATTACTTAACCTGGAACTTTGACAGTTTTTACTGTAAGGACATTTCTATATCCAATATTTATGAAAAGGTTTTTTTCAAATGTCTTGAGGTAGAAGAATCCATTTTTATTAAATTACTTCCTGGGGATTAAAGAAATGCTTCCAAAACCATGTGTACTCAAATATGTCAGTAATATTTTTCCATGAGTTTTTTATAAAATAGAGAATTATGTGGGGTTTTTTATAAAATAAGAAACAAATGGCATCAATAACTTAAGTATCTTAATTATGCTGGTGGTTTGAGAGCTACACTAATAAGTTCAACATAATTCTACAGAAAACATTTGAAAGACAATGCTCATTCAATACGGTTATTGACACAATGTGTGCGGTGTAATGCAATAAACTTCTTAATACAATCCATTCTAGACAGCATCTAGCCAGGAATTTTACCAATTTGCAACATAACTCTTGCTCTATGTAAGACTAAACGCAAGCTAGAAAAAAACGGAGTTATTTTCTGGGCCATGTTTAACAGTGGTGTAAGTTATTTATGTTGACAGAGTGCCCAGAATCTGCTATTAAAATCAAGTAACCATTTAACAGGTGCTATAAAAAGCTCATTTGAAGTAACTTCTGTTCAAAACGCCTTGTCAACTGAGACCTTGCAGGCTGGGGGAGGGCTGAGATGACACAAGTACTTATGGGGACAAAGCCATGGCTGAAACAAAGAGGAATGAATAGATGAATCTGATAAAGAACCTCTATGTCCTTTCTGTTCCATACATGCATTTTAAAATATTTTTGTTCTTTTCCCTATATAAAAGATCTGTTTTTTCTTGCTTCCATGAAACCATTTCCATTTGTGGTAGCACTATTGATGTTGGTAGCAATATTGATGTTGTCCTCAGAAAACGTGGGTGTGAACAACGACTGCAGAGCTGTGCAGCTGCATGAGAAAAGCATCCTTTTTGTTGAGGACAGACGAGCTACAGTCAGCATCTGAGTCACTTCGCCTTTGCGTGCCTAGGCTCTTCAACCTGTCGAGTAATTCGTCATGTTCCTGAAGAAATATTGACTGCATTAAGAGTTAGCTCTCTGCAGAATCTGGAATCAGAGCCTGAGAAGAACTTTGGATGAAATTCAGTCCAAAACACCATGAGTGTTTTTTTCTGGGCTTTATCCTTATCTTTCTGGGCTAGAAACTTTTTCAGGTTTTGTCTAGCATTTGTAACCTCTATTATACTGCAGGCTTTTTGTGTCCTCCAAAGCTTGAATGAGTTCAAGAAGCTTGATTATGAATTAATAAGGGTTTTTTTTTTTCATATTTGCATCTCAGGCAAGGAGTGTTATAATCACTTGTACATCTGTGCTGTGATTTCCCTTATTAGATCTTGTTTACATTTTTTGTGCATTTCAAGTTCCCAATGCAAATTCTTCTGCACAGCAGCTGTTAGCTGTGAAAGCTGTTTGCTGTGTGTCCTGAATCTTCCTGTCTAGTCCTACTAATTGTTTGAAATAGCAGCAAAAAATATTGCATGGTTGTTCTGCTTTTTAGGATTATGATGATCTGAAAGCTCTGAGTTCCCACAATCTATATAGTTGCTACATATTTGCTATTTCATGGTACACATTTATTTAAATGCAAGTCTAGTATTGTCACAATGACTTTCCTGTGTTTTCTTGGGGACAAATAGTCCAAAATTAAGAATTATGATAATGTATTTACCTGTGCTAAGTAAATCCATATAAATGAAATTTATCTTAGAGGACAGAATTTGCAGACAGGAGCATGTTGGAGAGAGGAGACATTTGGAGACAGGAGCATGTGGAGCTGTTGAGGAGAATGTGTTTAAATTACAGGACAGACTGGTGGATCACTGCTGGGCTGAATATGTACAGTCCAAGAATATTCCTAGTCATCTCAAATCAGTGACTGATCTCAGAGTTTTCAGAAAACTATAAAATGTCCACAGTATCTGTTCAGGGATGCTCCTGTCTAGCATAGCAGCCAAAGGAAAAGCCACACAACATCAGGCATGTTCTGATACACAGTGTTGTTGCAACTGTTAGATTAATTCTTTATTAAAAGCTATAATTTTAGTTAAAACACTATTTTTTTCCTAAATAGTAAAGGATATGTTTTCTTAACATTTTGGACATGTTGATTTATGCTGTTGTATCTAGATTGCATGGGAAGGCTGGATATATGCAGTGGTACTGAGACATTAATTCCTCCTTCACAAACATAATGACTTACCAGGCTCTTCATCCATAGAGTAATTTAAAATTATGTCTGGTACAATTTACAGTCTGTGGAGAAGAGGTAGCACCAGAAAAATTAATTACTCTTGTGACCCTGCTTTGTAAGTTTTGAATCAGAAAAACATTTGAATGAAAGAACATTTTTGGGTCTTGGAGTAGGATCAACATAAAAAAGCATATTCATGTTTACATCTAATGAAATAATATGTCCAAAAAAAATCCTTATCCATTTGGTAAGTGGGAATGTAAGAAAAAATGCATGCATTGCTCCTGTTGGACATATATTTGTGAGTCATTTACTGCTTTCATCATTTTCAGTTTCTTTTAAATTTAAATAGCTGCAGTCTTTCATATCTGAGACCTTTTCTGAGGCACTCCTAACCATCATTACGTCTGCATTAGTAGTTCAAAGATCTAATGGTAGCATTTATGAGACATGGCAGATAATAATGAGACACAAACAGAGCCAGTAGGAGGCACCACAGCTCCACTTTTCTTTGTGTCCAAAATAATCCATGAATAGAACTTGGATTATTGGCCAACTGTTTTATCAATGTGTTTTATATTGATGTAACTATACTTGGGGCTTGCAGTCTTAAAATAATTTGAATTTCACATGTTTTGAGTGTCTTTCAGGGTTTGGCAATTGCTCTGCAAGTGATTCTGGTAAAAGACAGAGGATGCAGAGAGGAAGTCTAAAGTTCAACTTCTAATTTTCTTCTGGTCTCCCTCCTGACAGTCACACAGACAAAGAAAACAAATGTGTCTGACAAGGTTAGGACAATTGCTCACTTTAAATAACACCTGATTCAGGACCTAGCTATGCATCTATTTAAATAGCAATTTGAAGAAATTTTTCTTCATCATCTGAATTTGAGATTTATACTAATATTGCTGCTAAAATACCTGTTATTCCATAATCAGAGTCATCTAGATATTTCTGGATTTCAAACCCTTACTCCCTTTTAAAATCTAAACAACATGATTGAGATATTTACATTTTAACTCCCCAGAGGTGATGTTACAACAATAGTTGCAGAGGTGGATTCCCCATGACAAAGTAGAGGGGTACACTCTTTTTCCCCAGTCTGCAGACCATAATCCCCCTACTGAAGCTTATTCATGGTTTCCTTTATTTGCTCTAAGAGCATGTTCTTGGCTCATATTCACCCAGGAGTGCACTCTTCAAGTCCTTTTCAGCAAGGCAGTGGCCAGCTTATCATATCTAAGCCTGTATCAATGAGTGGGAATTCCCATCCTGGTTACAGGCCTTTGTACATCTTGGTAAACTCTACCATGTGTCTGTTGGCCTAGTTCTCAGACTTCACAGGATCTCTTTAGGTTGGAACTCTGCAATTCATCGTGTTGGCCGCTGCCCCTAATCTGTGAATTTGCTGAGAACAGTTTGTGTGTCACCACTCAGGCCATTTCTGAGGACAATGAACAATGTGAACCCCAGTGTTGATGGACAGACTACAAGACTGCTCTGCTTGTCACCATCTGCCAGCCAGACATTAAGCCACTGATGACTACCTTCCATGCCAGCCAGTCCAGAGAGGTTCCTAGCAGCCCATTTGCCCTGCTCACACCTCCTGAGCTTGCAAGTGTCAAAACCTCACTGAAATCAATGCTCATTAAAATCACGGCTCTCTTCTTATCCACATTGCCAATTATTTTTCTAAAGAAGGCCATGACCATGGGGTTGGTTAAGCAAGAGTTGCCCTTGATAAATCTGTGTTGACTGTTCCTAATTACTTTCTTGTCCTTCACAAGCTTGGAAATGGATTTCAATAGAATGTGCTCCACAATTTTCCCAGGGACTGAATGGAGGATGACTGGCCTATAGATCTCTGTCCTCCACCTTGTCATTTTTAGAAACAGTCATTGAGTCAGCCTTTTTCCACTTAAAAGACTTTCCCTCTTTGCCAGTCCTTTTCACAGATGATGATGATAATATCACCATCGCATCCACAACCTCTGCCAGCATCTCTATGTAAATTCCATTACCTTCAGAGATCATGAGCTCAGATCCTCTAAGGAGTTCCTAACATATTGTTCCTCTACTGCTTTTTGCACTCCCTCTTCTAAAACTCTGCTGATAAATGCAGAGGTCTAGAAGAAGGTTTTGTTTACCAGTCTAAGTAGGCACTGAACACTGTTCAGTGTTGTCCCCTCTAGCAATCAGTGCATCCCTACTTTTTCCTGGGTTTTGTTTTACAAATAGCATGACTGTAAAGTCCCTTATTATAGTGCTAAATGTGCCTTACACATCTGAACTCCAGACAGGCTCTGGCCTTCCTGATTTTGTCCCTAAGCACCCAGGCAATATTTTACCTTTTTTTTCCCCATACCTTCTTCTACCTCTTGTATATTTCCTTTTTATGTTTTAGTTCAGTAAGATTCTGTCTTCTTAGCCAAGCATAGCTTCTGCCAAAACTCCCAGCCTTCCTGCACATGAATACAGTTAACTCATGATATTTCAATAAGTTCTTGAAAAATCAGCCAGTATTTTTTACTACAGAATAAGTATGCACAACTTTAGCTGGAGATTATATGTATTGTGACTTGCCTTCATTCCCCTCAAATATTAAAAAAAGCTTCTATGAGTGGTAGAAACAATATTCTGTTTAATTACCCAATTAAACAGCTTTTCTTCTTAAAATAACAGCTGCACTATGTTTCAAATAGGCATATGTTATAGTACCAGAAGGAGGTACTGTAATTATATATAGGAAGAGGAAAGGGGGGTAGAGAGTCTGTACATTCACTGACTATAGAAAATTCTTCCCATCCTTATCACGTTTGGACAGAGGAGGGTTGTGCATTTAGCCCTTACCTTCCCTATTTCAGAGACCACATCACCCCAAGAGTTAGTCTGTTACTCAGCTGCCCCTTGAGTCTTGAGCTATCTGAACCCCAAGAAAATATCCCATGTCCTTGAAGGAAGAAACACACCTTTTCTTCAGTCCATGGGAGCACCTCCCATTCTTGCACCTGCACAAAGCCTCTCCCTTTCTCCCCACAGCTGGTGCAGTGCTGCAGCCCAGGCTGTCTGCCCGTGTAACACTTGGCACTTGGCTGCAGCTGACTGCTGCTTCCCTGTCCCAGAGAGAAATCCACCTCAGCAGATCTTACAGGGCCCACTTGTTCCAGCTGCCACCTGCTTCCCTTTTCTCACTGCAATATTCCAAACCCAACCAACACCTCCATGGCTGTGCAACTGCACCTTAACCTTAGCTAACAAGTAATGGCCATTGCTTCAGTAATAAGAGTAAAATTTTTATTCTGCCTTAATTTAGAACTGGAAAATGAATTCCTGAAGTATCTCTAGAGATGTCCCAGTCCAACCTCCCACTCCAACCAGTGAATATTCCCAGTATCAGAAAGTCTTGGCCTTGCAAAGCAGTTGATACAGCTATTGTTTTCACCCTCTTACACAGTGCTCTTGTAGACATTGAAAGCCAACATAACTAGCAGAAGATGTAAGATAAATGAGTATTTGTAACAGGCAAGGACTACAATTTCCTGCCAAAATAATAAAGCAATCATTTTGTGGTGATGGGATAACAGTAGGATAATTAAACACCCACTTTACATGCCTGATCTCTGCAGTTATTGAGAGAGGGAGAGCAGTTAGCTGATCCTTATTGTTACCTGGAACATGATGGTGTAAGCAGCATACACAGCAAGGGAGGAAGTATGATGCAGCTGAGAGCTGTGGAAGGTGAAATTGCTTAGATTTAGAGAAGGAATTATTTCTGCTGCTGAAGAGATGTCTCTGATCTTCCATTTTGAATCACAAGGAACCATTCTGCTAGCAAAAACTGCAGGACCAGCTCTGTCATTTCGGCAAAGGCTAAGAGAGTAGATGGTGCCACTGTTTAATATTATCTAAGCTGGGCTAACATCTTCATACTTAGGGAATACAATACAGTATTTGAAGTCAAAGAGTTGTTAGCTGGTGTCAGCATGAAACTGGAAATGTATCATAGAGAAAAATGTGATCTTTATCTGCTGTGGTTAACAGGTTAACAGTGTGAGGTGAATTTGCATTTATATTAGCAGCACTTTTCCAAATATAGATCATAAGAAACTGGTAAGAAAAGTCATGAGGGAGGTATGAAGACTGGTCAGGGAAAATGGATTAATAATAGGTAGTAAGTGGGCCCCTGAAGGATCATAATAATTGATAAAGGATTCTCCAGGCAGAATATGACGGATGAGTTTGCCAGGAGCTATTTTCTATTTAACATTTATATTAGTGATTTAGAAATTGATTTGATATGGAGTGCATCAACATTTATAGATGACAAAAGCAGCAGGATTTTTAAAGTCAGTACTTGGAGGACATGAAGGGTTTACAAAAGAATTTAATGAGGATACAAAACCAAGCCAGCATGTGGAATTTAATGTTGCACATGGAAGAGGTACACTCAGAGAGACTGAAACATGCATCTGATATTGTACCTTGAAAGGTACTGTTTGTGAAGAACAGAATTCACAAGAGGGTTCCTTAGACTTTTGTGACTTATTTTAGTCTTGGTTATGTTCCCTGAACGGTGGTAAATATTCCTTTTAACACCCTTCTGCAGTGCTTATTTAGGAGATTATTTCAATTTTCATCTCAGTCTTATGTTGTTGCTTGATGTTGGACAAGAAATATCATTTTTGTATGAATCATGCTTTTTAAGCACTTACACCTACTATGCCCAAACATATATCAAATAAATGTCATAAAAGACTTTTCTATTTTAAATGCTTTGGGTTTAGAGAGTGAGAATATAGAGAGGAATTATGACAGATGCTGTAGAAGAAAACTGTCAAGTTTGCTCTCACTCCAGTGAGGAAATGAGATCCTCTTTTTGACTACTTGATTTGGTAGGATACATATTAACTCTATTTTTATGATGAAGTGTTGCTTTAGGGGGAAGCTAGTCACCCAAGGCCAGCAGCTTAGTACAGCACAAAACTGCAGGGCTTTCTTGCTTTAGAAGAATTATGTGTCAGGACAAAATACCTAGTAACAGAGCTGAATATGGTGGTTTACTTTGCCAAAAATAAAATTTAACTAAAGGCACTTCAGAAAACTTAACTTCTTATGATACATTGTGCCCAAACTGTAGAATTATCAGAACATCTGGGCATTGTAACTGCAACTCCTAAGAAAACAAACCCTGTTACAAAGCTTCTTAGTTACAACATCCTGGCCATGATAAAAACTTGTATGAACTGAAAAAAATAAAGATTGAAATGAGACTGAGTCAAACTCCATAGTAAAACTGTAAAAATGCCATATAGGACTAGACAAGGACCAGGCTAAGAATCCTAATTTAATCCTGGCAGTGGTCCACAAGGGCATTTAAGAGCAAAGCAGATCTGAATTGCTTCAGATTCCATGGCAAATACTTCAGTTCAAATGTCCTCAGTCATAATTGATGTTTTTTTAACTAGTGCCTCTTCAGAGCTTATTATATTCCTTCTGGATGAATAGCCTAGAACAGAATATTTCAGTGGGAAAGGACCTACAACTAGCACTAGTCCAACTGCCTGAACAATTCAAGGCTGACCAGAAATTAAAGGTGGTTATTAAGGGCATTGTCCAAATGCCTCCTAGACACTGTCAGACTTGGGACATCAACTTGGATGCCTATTCTAGTGCTTGACCATCCTCTTAGTAAAGAAATGCTTCCTAATGTCCAGTCTAAACCTCCTCTGCTGCCGCTTTGGAGCATTCCCATCCAGTGTCCTCTTACTGGATTCCAATGAGAAGATACCAGAACCTCCCTTTCGATGTCCCCTGCTGAGGAAGCTTTAGAGAGCAACTGTGAAATGGTGGTAAATCCTTTGTGATAACATATCTAAGAAAAAAAAAAAAGTGATGTTGCAGATGTAATTGCAGCCAGAGAAGAGAGGAGTGAGAACATGTGAGAGGAACAGTTCTGCAGACACCAAGGTCAGTGGAGAAGGAGGGTGAGGATGTGCTCCAGGTGCCGGAGCTGAGATTCCTCTGCAATCTGTGTGAAGCCCATGATGGAGCACCTGAGTCCCTGCAGCACACAGAGATCGACAGGGGTACAGAGATCTACCTGCAGCCCATGGAGGAGACCCACAGTGGGGCAGGTGAAGGCCTGAAAGAATCTGTGACCCCTTGGGAGGCCCACGCTGGAACAGAGTCCTGGCAGGGATCTGCAAACCCATGGGGAGAGGAGCTCACACTGGAGGAGGTTTCCTGGTAGGACCTGTGATCCCATGATGAACTCACACTAGAGCAGACTGTTCTTGAAGGACTGCACTCCTTGAAAGAGTGACCCACAATGGAGTAGTTTGTGGAGAGCTGCTGCTGTGACATGTACACATATTGGATAAGTTTGTGGAGAGGGGACTCTACATTGGAGAAGGGGAAGGACATCTCTGCCAGAGAAGTGGCAGAAACAACTTGTGATGAATTGACTGTAACCCCATTCCCATCTCCCTGTGCTGCTGGGGGAGAAGGAGGGAGAGCTGATAAGGAAGAAGTGGTGGGAAGGTGTTTCTAAAGTCTTATTTTACTTCTCATTATCCAGCTCTGATTTTGTTGGTAAAAAATTCAATTAATATCTCTAATTTGAGTCTGTTTTGCCTGTGACAGTATTTGATGTGATCTCTCTCAGTTCTTATCTCAACCCCTGAACCCTTTGCTATACTTTCACTCCCCTGTCCAGCTGAGGGGAGTGACAGAGAGGCTTGGTTGGGTGTCTGGCATCCAGCCAGGATCAACCTGCTACCCTTATATCCAAAGGGTAAAAACATAGTGGCTTGTAATCACATCTAAAAGTTCTCTTTTCCACGTGTTACTATTCCTTAATCAAGGATCTGACATAGAGATCTCAAATCAGTTACTGGTTCCCAGTGGAACAGCATTGAAATTGATATTTATGAGTTCAGATAAAATTTACAGGATCTCCAGAGATTTGTGGAACCAGCAGCTCTAATGGCAAATGGTTTTGGAGATCTCTTTTTCTCTGCAGAGTGAATTGTAGTCACTTATGCTTTTTAAAGGCCCATGGACTATACTTCTTTCTCTTTGTTTAGACATCTTTAAATATTAATTCCATTGCTTTCCCCTTGTTTTTGTATCTGAAATTTGGCTAATAGTATGCTATACTGGTGACTCTTTCTGAATTAGCTTTTATAAACTGTTTCAGAGCTGTCTTCTGTCATGTTTCCCCAAGCACAGGCAAGGAGGAATTATAAATTCATTTATGCTAAGCAATGCTTTCCTACTCAAATAGCACCCACAGTTTTTTCGTAGATACAGGCAGAATATGGTAATGTAGAAGAGGGATTCTTGTGCCAGTCACGTCCCAGCTTGCAAGAAAGGATAGAAACCTTGCTTCTTCCTTCTACAAAAATGGTGGTGCATCAGGATGGTGGCAGCACAGTTTTTTCGATCAGCACTGAAAAAAACTTGGATTTACCTTTACTCTAGTATGTCCTGAGAAGCACTTCATGGTGCCATCACAGTTTACCAATTACCCACAGTTTGTGCTTTCCCTTTCTCCTCCAGCTCACCCAAAATGCAGAGTGCCTCCTCCACCTGGGGTTATACCAGAGGGCTACAAAATACCTCTAAGCAGATAGATCACTTTGAGTTTGAGAGACATGAATTTCCACTTTTCTTGAGGGGAGTTAAAAGTTCATGCAAAAAATAAGGAATTAAACCATTACTTTAAAAATGAAGTAAAATGTCTATTGTATAATGCACTCAGACTTCTTTCTAACCAAGCATAAAATCTTTTTAAAGCTGATTTCTGTTCCTATATTTTCAGTGTCAGTGGTGATAATGTAGCATTCAAAGAAGCCATAGACTAGAAATTTTGTTGGGTCATTTTTAGAGAAAAAGAAGGCCAAATTGACAATTCAGGTATAATTTAACAAAAATGAAGAAGGGGAAAAGGTATATAAAAAAAGGAAAGTACTGCCATGAGTGTTAAATAGTGTATGATAAGTTAATGTTGGTAATGCATCATCTTTAATCATATTGTGGATGATGGGACTAAAGCAGAAATATGGAACATGAAGAAAGAATGTTAATTGAAAAAGGGAACGAAATTTTTAACCAAAGAATAAGAAACGTGTAACTGACAAGATTAATAATAACAAAAAAAAAAAACAAAAAACAACAAAACAAATCAGAAGTGCCAGGGTTGCCTTGGAAGCAATTAGTTACCATCCTGGAAGGTTGTGCAACAATCAGCCTCTAATGTACTTAATGGGCTTAAAGGTCATTTCCCACCCTCAACAATTCTTCTTAATTCACTTCAGACACAATACAAAAATAACTGTAATATTTGACTGAGTATTACCTGCTGAGGCCTAAATCCTTCATTTCTGATAGGGTTTTTAGATAATACAGAGCATTTTCATTTAACTGATTTACATATAAATGTGTCTGCATATTGGGCTCAATGGGAAATTTGGAGGGAAAAAAGCATTTGTCTATCATTGTTTTTTAAAAGTGGAAGAGAAATGAGGGAAAAATGAGGACAATGAAAGATGAAGGGAGGCATGAAAGCTTCTTTCATAGCTATTCTACCACTGTAAGCAGTGAAATCCAGAGAGTCCATTCCCTTCCACCTCTGAGCAGGCCTTGGCACCAAAGCCTAAACTTAAACCCAAATTCTCAGGTGTTTTTCTGGCTTTGGAATGTGCAAAACCTTCTCACAAGCCTTAAACGTCTCCCAAATTTTTGAGTCTCTAAATCCAGATTTGAATATAAGCTTGTCCCAACTGCAGAGATACAGCTCCCAAAAAAGGTCTTCACTGTTTTCAAAATTTCTTTTAAGCTACTATGGAAAATGAAGATGAAACATTAGACTCTTACACATACTTACAC
>WBNO01028126.1:0-103192 GCA_013400575.1 Peucedramus taeniatus
AAAAAAAAAAAACCAACCAAACAGGAACACTCAGAACTGCCAGTGTGTTGTTGATGAGTTGAATAGGGGCATTTCAAGAGATGAGATCCTTAACCAGAGCAGAGGGTTGCTGAAGATCAGCATTACCTGAAAAACTCTATTGCAATTCTACATCATAAATGAAAACAATACTATTTTCTGCAAAGAATTTGACAATGAAGATTTGTTGCTTTATATGCAAGAAAATCTTGTCTCCTTATCAGGAGTTAAAAATCTATTTGCAATAGGCAGATACTCATTCCAGTTTGCCAGTTTAAGAAAGAAATCAACATTTGCCTTGTTTTTGGTAACCACTTAAACCTCAAACATTGCACTTCTCCAGAGGTTAGTGTAGCAGCCAAACTGCACCTCAATTTTTAAGGAAGCCAGGGGAAGTTCAGCAGTCCTACTCTGTGATTCAGTACTACAGTAGCAGAGACTTCTTTCCTCAGATAAATCTTTCTTCACTGCTTTCTTGATGCCTGCAGGGTGCTTCTTCCAACAACCTTCTGACATTCGTTACTCCTCAAAAGATATTCATCCAAACACAAAGCCTTCAGTTCTCAGCAATTCCTACAAAGGGACCCTCAAGATGCTCTGAGCATCATGTGGGTGACCAGCAGCCCGTGGCCTTTGGTTCATGTACTGGCATTTTGGGGTGTGGTCTCTTCTTTCCTTCATGGTGCTTTGCCTGGAAGCCACTGAAGCCATTGCAAGCTCCTAGGGAGGGAGATCTGGGACACCTAACTCCAGTTCTCAAGCATTGGCTTTACTGCCAGACAGAAACACACCCTCTTGGTTTCACAGAAACCTGCTAGTTTTCCTTCATTGCTCACTCTTGCTTGCACACTCAAGGTTAAACACCTTGCAAAGTGTGTGGTTGCTCAGAACAGCAAATGTTTTTATTGGATTTTTCCTCTTTTGTAGCTTATGGCATTTTCTATTGTCTGGATTACATATGTGTTTTTGAACCAGGGAAGATCCACAGGGACAGAAGTTTCTGGCAGTGCTCACACATTTTCTTATTGTTTTATAGTGATACATGGATTTTGGCAGGGCCAGAAGGTACTTGAACTTTTTCAAATGTCGTGTCTAAAGGCACCATATTTGAGATTTTGATTTATATGCAAGTGTGCTAATAGGAGTCCACAATGTGGGCAGCTACTGTCATTTTGTCCTTTCTCTTAACATCTGCCAACTTTTCAAATGCATTCAGAAAATAGAAATAACTGCATTGCACACAAAAATCCATTACAGCCTCCTCCTGCCTGTAAGAATGTGGTAAAGTTAGCAGAATTCAATTAAAGTTTATAGTGCACTTTACCAGGAGGGCAATTTTGATGTAATCATAGACAAAATCAGATGGGAAGGTTGTCATAATGGCATCAAAGACATGCAGAGACAACACAGCTAAAGGAGAGAATCTCTGCTGTGCATTCCAGATCTAAAATACATTTCAAGCTACTCCTGAAGGCCTCTGCTTTGACCTATTACCCAGATAAAGCCAACCTCAACAGCAGGAGGAAATATTCTACCCAGACTCTGGCGGTGTAGATGCTTTGTCATAAACAAAAAGAAATCAAAGACAGAGTTTTGCTTTAGATTTTCCCATAAGATTCTCTGAATCAACATCACGGTTCTGATATTAAAGATTTTAATTAAAGTACTATAAATTAAAATCTAACAATTCCCTACCATTTGAATAAAATCTCATTAAAAATATAATGCTGCCCTTTGTCCTCCCTACTACCTCCTGGATTCTGGCTTCCTGTAGTCACTGCCAGAGGAGATAAGTATCCCTGGACATCTTTTTCCTCTGCATCAACATGTAAAATATCTCTTCAGGTCTTTTCAGGGACTTCTGAAGATTCAGGGATAGCAAGATCAGAGCCACATACAAATGATATACACAATTAAACACGACCTTCAAAGAGAGGCTAAAACACCATGGTGATTTACTGATTATTTTCAAAAGCAAAAGGTCAGAGGTAGATGAGATTATTTTTTCCAAAAACACCAGGGCAAAACATAGACAGATTTCAAAAAATGTCAGTTGCTAGTGATGTTGCATCCCCTGATAATCTTGCCTCACCACATGAGGAGTGTTTGAGACTGAAGGTCCACAGATAAAACACCTGTGTGCATACAAAGACGTGTAAGAGCTGTGCACCTGCAGAATGATTTCCCACAGGATTTTTACCTATGCTTTAACTTGATTTCAGCTTCCCAGTGTAACATAAATGTTACAAAGGTCCCCTGCAAAAGGAGGAGATCAGACATATGCCTGTTATGTCAGACAGCAGACAGCCCTGAAGAAACACCCAGAGTACCCCAAGTGAGCAAGAGGAGCACTGTGGGCTCATGCCCCAGTCTGTGTGCTGTTGGCTATGAGAGCTCTTGCCCAGTCTATCTATCTGTTATATCAGCATAGAGCTCAAATTTTTCTAGAAACTTTTAAATGATTCAATTGTTTTAGGGAAGACAACAGAGGAACTGAGAAGATGGATTTTTTTTAATAAAATCATGAAATGGTTTGGAAAGGGGCCTTTAAAGGTCTTCTAGTCCAACCCATCTGCAGTAAACAGGGACATCTTCAACCAGATCAGTTTCTTCAGAGACCTATCCAGCCCAACCTTGAATGCTTCCACGGATGAGGCATCTACAATCTCTCTGAGCAACCTGTTCCTGTGTTTTATCACACACATCATAAAAAATTATTTCCTAATATCTAATCTAAATCTAGCTTCTTCTAGTCTACAGTATTACCCCATGTCTTACTGCAACAGGCCCTACTAAAAAGTTTGTCTCCCTTTTTCTTACAAGCCCCCTTTAGGTACTGGAAGTCTGCTATGAGGTGTCCCCAGAGCCTTCTTCTCCAGACCAAACAACCTCAACTCCCAACCTGTCTGCAGAGGAGAGGTGCTCCAGCCCTCTGACCAATTTTGTGGCCCTGCTCCAACAGGTCACATCTTTCTTGTACTGAGTACCCCAGAGTCAGGTGCAGTACTCCAGGTGGAGTAGAGGGGCAGAATCCCCTTCCTCATCCAGCTGGCCATGCTGCTTTTGATGCAGCCCAGGATATAACATCCACTGAATGGTATATACATCAGCTCTCTCCAATTTAGAGAGAAGGTTGATAATATTCTATTTCTTGCCCTCAGTTTCTGGAGCAGCAAGAATTTATAAGAATTCTTTTATAAGTATCAGACACACTATGCAGTCCATCTATTCAGAAGATAAACATAACACATTGAGTCAGGCCAAAAGTCTGTCTGAGCCAGTATTGTACCAAAAGCAGATGTCAAGGTGAAAGGCTAAGAATGGATCAGTCATATTTGGTACTTCCCCCCACTGAGAAAACTACCCAAGACTCTGGGGAACCATTTGTCTCCTGCATGAATTCATCCAGTCTTCCAGAGAAACCATGACATTTTTAGTACTCATAGCATCCTTTTACAAAGGCTTCTAAGGCATAATTAAACCTCACATGAAAACTATATTTGTGTCTTCAGAACCTGGACCAGAGGTTCTGTCATCTTTCCCATACCACTCAGTGTTGTTCCCCACCATCGTATTCCCAACAATACCCCATCAGACCCTGACCATTCTCTAAAACCTTTCCCAGTTGCAGCATGTTCTTTTTGAGATGAAGTGACCAGAGCCACACAGAGCTTTCAAAATGAAAGCCACAGTTTTGTATAGCACCATGATTTTGTTTTCCTTTTTATTCTACTTCTAATAATGCCAGTGCTGCTGGGCTTTTCGACTTCTGAGCTGATGTGTTCAGGGAACTCTGCCATAAGCTCAGATCTGCCTCCCAGGAACTTAATGCCCACTCCAGAACCCATCATATAATATGAGAAAAGGATTGTTTTCCTTCCATGCATCACTTAACATTTATCTATGTTTAATTTGATCTGCCCATCTACTGCTCAGCCACTGAGTCTCATAAGGTCCTTCCATAAATTTCAGTAAGCCTTCATCTTTACTGTTTTGAATAATGTTTATTGATAGCACTAGATTATATCCTTAATAACAGTTCTCCCCTTTCCATTTCATTTATGAATATATTGAGAATGAATAGATGAATATGAACGAGTATCAGCACTGATCCCAGCACAAACCCTTTGAAGCTCCACTGGAATTTTTCACTACTGTGGAAAAAGACCACAGAGTCCTATTTCCTTTTTATAACTTTTAAAAGTTCCCTTTGTGTTGCTAAATTAATGGTCATGTAAATAAGCCTAACATGCCATAAGTGCTCTGTTTTTTTACAAGATTTCAGGTTTGAGATCTTTTTGGAAAGGACTTGCAAACATCATTTCACCCCACCTTCAAGTGGGGAGAAATTAAATTATGAATTTTACCTTAGTTGTGCAGCTGGTTTGAGGCTTTTTAGTTTGCTTTCTGAAACAAATCAATTAGATCTAAGAAAATATTTTCTAACTCATCAAATAGAAATTTTACTTAATTAAACCTCTACAAGGAGCTTTTTAAAAAATAAATCAAATCCACAAAGTCATGAACTGACATCTTGGCCCACATCCAAAATTAACCAAAATAAGACTGAAGCTGTCTGCAACTTCAGCAAAGACTTGTCTTTTGTCTTATATGTACAGAACTGTTCCTTGCTTCCTGTACTGTGCTTCAAGGTATCTCAAAGTGCAGCATCGAGTTGGATGTTTCACAGTAAAAAAAAAAAGCCAGGTTTAATAGAAGCGTTTATCTCAAGAGGAGTTAAAAAAGATTCCCATTTATCATAACATTTCAGCAAGGCAAAAATTTACATTGAGCAAGGCACAAAAGACCAATAATCGGTCTGACCCTCCTCCTCCTCTCCCACATTAGGATCAATGCCAACAGAGCTAGAGCAGATAGAGCTCCAGCTGTGTAAATGTCTAGGGCTAGGGAGATTTTCCTGACAATCCAGGATTTACAGTCATTATGCTCAACCTCCTCCTGCTACCTAATTGTTATGTTCAGTTCACACAGAAAACACATTATCTTCCATGCTCACATGACAACATTCGTCTCTACATGACACCAAACAGCTAAACAGAGAGCTGACATCCATCCCCCTCCTCTCCCATGTGTCTGGAGCCATCTCAAACAATCATCTCAGCCTCAGCAACAACAGCACTCAAATTGGTAGGGGTTGGAGGGGATTTCATGCAACCTGGTCTAGTGGAAGGTGTCCCTGCCCATGGCAGGAGGGTTGGAACTACATGATCTTCAAGGTCCCTTCAATCCCTTACCATTCTGTGATTCTATGAGATGATAACAAGCACCTATTTAATATCAAATTTGAAGGAAACTCTGAAGAATCTCCATGCTGTAAGCAGCAGCAGCAGCAGCAGAAAAACGGGAACAATTAAAACAACGTGCCTGGGTGGCAGTGAGAGCACTCCAGTGCAGTGTGGTTGTAGCCAGCAGCACCACTGAGAGGGAAGCCAGAGAATGATCAGGGTGGTTTTATGGAAGGTGGATGCCAGGAGCTGTCCTGCATTCATGAGCAAGATCACAAATTCCCCTGTAACTTCTGTCCTGAGGTGCATACCAGCTACCAGCACAAGATCGCAAGTTTGGGGTCTGCTTTGCTACCTTGTGTTTCTGGTTGTGCCAATCACACCTCACGCCCCTGTGTATCAAGTTACAGCCAGAAGAGAAGTGTGCAAACCTTGTATTTTACCAATTTCAACACAAAACATCTTTCCTTTTTATTGCCCTTTATCACAAAGTCAAAAAGAAATACAAATAAGTTTAAAAAGTTACATTTGAGATGGGTATGTGTGGCTTCAATTTCATAACCAAAATCTGAAAAAAATGCTGATTGAAATTCTCCTGCACTTGTTTACTCTGAGGAAATAAGGTTCGATTGTCCTCTTGCTGACATTACTCTGAAGTGTCAAGTAACTCTGTTAAAGTCAATGGAGCTGTACTTGAATATATCCACTGGGAACAAATTAGATCTGTGATTTTCATAGCGTGCAAATTTCCAATCTAATTTTACATGATTAATCATATTTTTAACATCTGTGGATAATTTTTTTTTCTTCCCAAACTAACCATCATTGCACTGGCCATTGCTACCCTTTCACAAACACCTTTTTAGACAAGTTTCACACCTACAGTGCATCAACGTGGGAGGTGAGATATCACAGGCTCCATGGAATCGAAGTTCCTGAATCTTTAAACTCTGAAAATCTTACACTGAAAAAATCATGTATTAAATTAATGAAAAGTAACAGCAGTTCTCCTAAGGTTTTTTCCCAACCCATCACTGTCAGATTTTTAATATATTAGAAGGAAAACCAGAAAATTTCCATGCAAGCATCAAAACTGTAATTAAGAGGAAATGCTTTGGTTATTTATAGCTGGATATTCCCATTTAGTAGCCTATACTAATTTTTTTTTATTACATCAATCTCTTTTTTGTTAGGAAATAAAAGAGAAAGTTAATCTTAGCATTAATGCTATCAGATACTGGGGAGGGGAATAGTTATAACTACATCTCTGAAGATGGAAATAATATTCAACACAGCCATGCGAATACATTCAGCAAATTAAAGATTACTGGCTATCTTCAGCATGACAAGTGCCTATATTTAGTTGTCATTATTGTGCTTATGTTGTGCAAGCTTGGTAAAGCATTTAAGAAAGCTTTGTTTTGATTAGAAGAACACTCTTTTAAAGTCTGCATAATCTAGCACTATAGTTTGCACCAGTCCCTTGAAAAATATTCAAGCACAAACCACAAAATTCCTTTTTTTTTTTTTTTCCCTAAAAGAAATAACTGCCCTGTAATTCCTTCCTTCTCTATTTATATTCTTTCTCCCATCAGACAGCTAATAGCCACATCTCTCCCTTAGGAAAAAAAGAAAGCAGAAGACTGTCTCAGAGTATCTTCACACACCTTTCCTCTTATTTGCCCTCTCTCTCCAAAGGCAGCAGAAGAAAAATAAATATGCCTGAGATTAATTCTTATCAGCAATCCTGCAGGGCTGTCATTTTAGGAGTTCCTGAAGCTATTTCTTCTGGCTCTTCCACCTGCAGACTCTGGAGGTGGCAATCAGGAAAAAGAAAAAAAAAACCCAAAGGCTTATTCACCAAACAGCAATTAAATATGAAGTGGCAGTGCCTGCCATTACTTGCAGCACCTGGCAGCAAAAGCTGAGACTGCAGCAGGACAGAGGTTTGCTTTCCAGCTTCTAATTGCTCTTTATAAGCCTTTCAGAGAGTGACAGAAGACTGAACAGTAGCTGGTACCTTAACCCCTTCTTTCTAGCTGTATATTCCCTCCTCTCAGCTTTCTCCTCCTTGTCCCCTCCTCTGGTTCTTGCTGTCAATGGCTTTCCCTGCTCATGCAGCAAATCCCCTCCTGCAGCCAGGCTAGAGCAGGCACTGATGCCCTTCCATGGACTGCCAGGCTGTACCAGCCCCTCTCCAGGCCTGGGATCATTACATGTGCTTGGGGAACCTCAGCAGGAGTCTGGAGATCCTTCTGCTGAAGGCCAAACCCAGCCTTATGCATCTGTCACAGCAATGCTTTTCATACCTGCCCTAATCCTTCACCACAAAAGCCCATTTGTAGGCCTGTGTTTCTATCCTAGGCTAAGGAGGTAAGCAGAGATACATCTTGCACACCTTTTCCCAAGCATCAGGATATGCAGCTCTGACACTTAATGAAAATTGCCCTGTTAAAACTGTTAAATCCCTTAGTAACACTGCTTGACTTCAAGAGCAAAAACCAAGAAAAAAATCTTTAAATCAGAACCAAAGGAAGCCAGGCAGGGTTCAACAGAGATCCTGTGAAATTATGTCACAGCATTTCACTCAGTCCCAGACAACACCTCTCAAACCTCCCAACACCACAGGTTCCCAGCACCAGTGGGCACAGAAGAATCTTCCTTCTGGCTGCTGCTGTGAGCCTACATGAGCTAAGTGCTCTGCAGTAGTAGTGGTGTGAGGAGGAGCAAGAGGTTCTCACTTCGCTCTTGAAGCGGGCTGAAGGGGTCTGAGGTTTCATTTAGTCATCAGCAAACTCCTGAGAGTTATATACTGCAGGGGACAAGTAAATGAAATGGTTAATTTTGGGATAAACTCAAAATGAGGAATTGAGTCTATGTGCTGGGCACTTCTGTTGAGAAGGGAAGATGGGAGTGGGGGAGGGCAAAGGGGAGAGAGGGGATGACATGGGTGCCATTCAGCAGCATCTGTGCCTTCTCCATCTGTCGAGTAAGCAGGACTGCCTGCTCTTCCTTGGGAATATTCCAAAACCCGCTTTGGGTGCATCCAAGCGGAAGCACGCACTAAAGGAAGGCAGGGCTCAAAGCAAGAGTTGGGCATGGGAACAAGACTAAACCACAATGGGGAAGTGCCAATGGAAATTTTCCTGCAAACAGATCCAGATGTCAGCCTTCCTCAGGTAGCAAACATCAGGTTAGGGTCAAGTACATAAATAACAGCCTCTCCTGAGATTTCTCTCTGCAGCAAGATGAATTTCCAGATGCTGTCATTACTTTGCTGCTGCATCTGAGCAGGACAGTTGGGTTTTAAACCAACTCTGGCTCCTAATCAGAGGAAAAAAATCTGCCACGTAACGCAATTATATTTTCACTTTGAGAGTGCATATTTTGTTCAGCATTACCAGAACTGGAAAATCAAGATTGAAAGTTATCTTAAATAAAGCCTATGCCAAAGTATTTTTATATTTTCCATACCTTCAAAAATGTATGGGTGGCTCATATGCCACTTCAGAAAGGTTAAATGAACAGGGGAGTTTGAAACACCTCAAATTTCTTCCATTTCATCTCATCTCCTTTATCATCATTTCTGCAATGACTCCAGAATCCCCCTGACATTCAGAAAGTGCTCAAAAGGGCAAGAAATGTTTTAAGACATCACTCCTTGAAAATCAATTGAAACCAAGTGAACAAATGCCTTGTTTTAGCTTGCACAGTTGTTCAAAAATGTTCCTGGCCACAACTCTTACAGATTTATAATTCAGTGCATTCCCAAGAATGAGCATAAGCAGCTGGTGAAATGAGATTAGTCAGGCTCACATCTCTGCTTCTCATTCCAATGGTATCACTTGGCCATGACCCCTAGGATGGATGTGACAGCCTACATTCAGCCAAACAATCCAGACCTGCAGATGATCTGAAGGAATAGATCCTCTGAAATTCATTAGCCAGAAGACACTATCTCGACACCATCTTTTTCTTCCATGCAATTTCTGACAACCCTTGTGCTATCGCAGATACTTCAGAGAAGCAGAATACCCCAATATCTCCTTTTTGAGACAACTTAAATACAATTCAGCTTCTAAATAAAATCTCCCATGTCACTCAGTAGAAACAAATGTGGTGAAGAGAAAGAAGGGAACCAAAAAAAAGAAACCACCAAAAAAAAAAAAAAAAAAAAAAAAAAAAAAAAAAACCAAACAAAAACCCCCAAGGAAAACAACAAAAAAAAAAACCACAAAAAAAAAAAAAAAAAAAAAAAAGAAGAAGCCGCACAAAACCCACCACAGTGAAAGAATGACAGCAGAGATCAGAGATGTGATTGCTTACAGGAAGTCATAAGCAGCAAAACATATGCAAACATTCCAAACTGCAAAAAATGTGTTCTTGTTTCACATGTTAGATTTAAAATTAAAAGTTAAAAAAAAAAAGACAGAATGCAGCTTATGGTCTTTAACAATATGAGGTAACAGCTAAACACCTAAAAATCACATGCATCCATCGTCAATTCATTAAAATAAGCTATTACAGCCAAGCCTTTCCTAATCAGATAATTAGTAGCCTCTAATGCAATTAAGGTTGCACAGACGGCTAGCATAATTAAAAGACACCACTGCAACAGAACCATTATCACAGAAAAAGTGTCTTTTGTCTGATTTTTATTTTTCTTTTGAAAGCTCTAGCCAAAATTGAATGTCCAAGGGAAACATGTAGATTCCATTTAAATGCTAGATGCATTTCCATGGGAGATCAGAGGTTATTCTCAGAGTGGAAAATGAAAAAATTCATCCAAGTGATACAGGAATATTTTAAAACTTTATTATAATCATGCTGTTCTACAGTTTTGTCGGAGCCATTGGTTGAATTTACCATCTAAGTGTCTGCTCTCCAAAGAGTTGGCATCTGCTCTTAGGCCCCACACCAGGGAAGGTCTTACAGTGCTGGGAGGCAGCCCAGGGACAATTTATGGAGCAGCTCTTTGAGGTGTGGGACCTGCAAGCACAGGAGCTGTGTGTGCAGCTCGAGAGCAGACACGCGGGCATCGCGTTGAGGGCTAAAATTTACCAGCAAAAATCTCCCCACAGTAACAGCATACAGGAGAAAGCAGGCAGCTTCTGCCACTTGGACTCATGGAATACCCCTTTACTCAGTTCCTGAACTGGGAAGCTCTACTGGGATCTAGAATAAACAGGGAATTCTGTACACAGTCTTTGGGCTGATCAAAGTTTCAGGCCCCACAATTTTGTGTTCCTGACTCTCACATTCCCACCACTTCCATTCTAGAGGATCCTTGCAAATACAATCCACTGCTTTGCACTGCCCTCCTCAGCCTGGGCTGCAATCAGATTCACAAGCACAGTTGGCTCTTGTTCTAATGATTAGTTCTGGACTATATTTCTTCTTCTGTACAGGGAGAGCATCTGTGTTTTAAGACTTGTGTTCGTTCCTCTCAAAGGTTGTTTCATGGTGCATCAGGACAACCCACTTACCTCTGACTCACTAAATGAGGAGAAAAACCCTCAGAAAAGCAAACATGAAAGCCTGCATATTCTACAGAAAGTTTTCTTTGAAAGTCAAATCCTGCAAGGTCCCCAGGCAAAATGAATATTTGTATTCAAGTCTACAATGGCAGGTCATGAAACAGTTTCAACCTATATACTTCAACCTAAGTAGAGTTGTTTTTTCTTAAACTTCTTTTTTAAGGGTCTATTCTTGAACCTAAACTCATTTGCCTATACCTAGACAGCTAATAAACCAAATATTTGGGGAGATGGATCCCATCCTACCTACTAATGTTGTCAGAAAGTAAACTGACCCATCTTGCCAGCCTTCTGCCCAGAATCTCTCTAGAGATGGGCCTGTGAGGTGCAGTAATCTCTGCTGAACATGGAAGATGCCTAGCCTAGAACAGATGCCACACTTGCTGGCATGGCTCTTAGATGACTTGCACACTCTGCTTCAATACAGGAGGGCATGAAGACTGAATTAGGGCAGGTGGGCAGAGGCAGCCTTGCTGCAGAAGAAATCTGTGAACTTGTACAGGTATCTTTGCACTGTGACAAATAAGCAATATTTTCCTATTGACTATTTGTGAAAAATATTAACATAGTTTTTACACTGTAGAACTATCAAGGTTTATTTACATCCCTCAAGAGCTGAATCAGGCCCAGCTGCCACCCATGATAGTGCAATTTAAAGCTGTGGAATGCTGTGCAATGCAAAAGGAAATAAAATGGACCTTGGTAAAATGCAGTGCTAAAAAGGAACCACAACTAATTCCTTCTTTAGCATTTTTAAGTCACTCAAACCCAAATGAGGTAGAGCTGGGCCAGACTTCTGCAAAATATCACATTTTGTATCTGTTTTGTCGCTGTAAAAAGAAAAGATTTCCACCAAGGAAACAGTTGCATCGGATTCACAGCACAAGATGGGACCAGAGTTAAAGTGACATCAACACCTGCAATGATTTAAATTTACACCAAAATAAAACAAATTAAGCCACACAGGTGGTACTCAACAGATTTCACATAGCTTTTCTTGTAGGGCACTTAAAAAGCTGAAGGATCAAAAGAGCAAGATAGGTCTTGTAAACTCTGACATATACAAAGACCTTATTCAAAAGGCTGCCTAGATGGAGGAGCTCTCAAAAGTCACTAAACTTGCCTGTCTTTTCTTCCCTGTAAAAGTCTAGCTAGACTTGGGAACCCTCAATGACAACAGGACAATCCTGTTTTTCACTAGAAGAAAATACAAGCACTACTTACTTTTTTTTTTTTTTTGTATAAATCAGAGGCATTATGAATGGTGGGAAATAAGCATAATGATGTAAAACAGCCACCCAGATCTTTTTCAATATCATGTTTCCTGTGATTAATACAGGAGAGATACAAACCAAGAGCAAAGCTCCTCTGATTAGCAGCAAGGACAGCATGTTTCTGTCAGCTCTGCTGTCACTTACCACATGTTCTGGTGCTGAGTGTGGAGAAAAGAGTCACTCTCCTTACAACAGCTGGCACTGTTCTTGCTAGAAAGGGCTCATTTAGGGACCAGCATCTGAACATAGCCTTGGAGGCCAGGTGGCTTTCTAAGCCTCCTTTGGTCACTTCAGAGAAATTAACCAATCAACAAAACAAACAAACAAACCCCAAAAACTCCACCCAAACCTAAAAAACCCAGAGCTGACATAACTACTGGGTTAGTTAAAAGCAGCAGGACCCTAATGAGAGTTAATTTCATTCACTTTGTTCTGGCTTCATTAGCAAGTGTGTAGAAGGATGGCAAAATGCCAACAACTTTTCAAGCTGTGTACCTGCCTGTAAATCTTCTTCTCTCCAGGAGCAGGCCTCTCCTCCTAAAACAACTTTCTGTCCTTGGGCTCCATTAGAACTGATTTGTTGGACAACAGGAGCTGTGGGGAGCCTTATCCAGCCTGCTTTGTAGCCTTCTAGCTCTTCTGGAGATTAGGACAACAGGGAGCCAATAGAGCCAGACAAGCAGATCTTTTCCTGTCATCCCTGCTACCTGCTTTCTCAGAATAGAGAACCCCCTCACCACCATCTCTCCAGCTGATTTGACTTTAACTCTTCAAACAGTCTATTTAGGATCTATCTTGGGGTGTGGAAGGGACAAAACACCTCTGGCTGTCTTCCTTTAGTCCTGGCATATGTCAGCTCCATCTTTCCTGCAAGCAACTGAATCATGATTTAGGTGGGCATTCCTCTGCTGGAAGAAAATTGCAGTTGCCAGAATTTACAAGTCTCAAGAAGCCCACAGTGCTTTTAGTTAAAATGAGCAGGGGCCACAATCTGCATTATTTCTTTGTGGAGTTTTTTCCTAGGCTTATTCACCTGAAACTGTGATAGTTTGAAAGAATGTGCACATCACATCTGGCCCAGTGAGTAACAGAGATCTTCTGTGCTTTTACCAAACCCTTGGCTCTACGGGAGTTGATGCACATCTGATGGAAAATAGCCAACCTCTATTCAGAGATTACATCAAAAAATTCCAGGGGAAAAAAAGCAGCTAAGAAAGAGAGGAGGAAAAGCTGTCCCCTACCCAAGGGGAATGTATGCTTGCTTCCTATTTCCTCCTGCCTGCAAAGGGAATGCAGGGAATCTTTAAGGTGCTTTCCTCCTTTCACCTGTCTTTCCATTGACCTCCTCAGAACCAACAAGAGGGTGCAGCAGCCCTTCCATTATCCCTTAACACAGTGATTTTCTGAACCATTATTTCCCAGATGAGTTTCCTCATTTTGCAGCCTGATGCACATGGCAATGGTGTTTTACACTTTTTTCCATGCTGCTGGAGCAGTGGCATTTACTTCTCGTTTCCAATTACCTCTTTCTGCTAAGCAGCATTCTCCAAGCCTTAAACGGTATAACCTTCACCAAATAAAGAGCACTTTGAAGTCCAGCTCCTGATTTCTCCAAAGCATACAACAACTAATGCTGCTACCTGAGTTCTAATATTGATCTTCTACCTCTAGCTAAATTTGTAAATAAGAGACTGCAAACTCAAGATTTTAATGGATGGAAATAATTCCTCTGCATTTTTGTACTTGTTTTCCTATCTTTTCTCTCATCTAGCAAATCATCTAACAAGGAATTTTTTAAAAAGTATTTCTTGCTTCATCACAGCATGTGGCAAACTTCGAAGAAACAGCTGAAGTTTCATGTGAGAAAATGTAAGCAATGTTCCAAACATATATTGTGTCAACACCTTCCTCTGTCTCAGTAAACCTGGGCTAAGCCTCTCAATGCAAATCATCTCTCAAGCTGCTGAAAGAACTTTAATATGTTGACTGCAGTGCAGGCTTCCTCAGATTTGTAAATACAGATTTGTTATGCTTTGTTTTACTGCGTGCTTCAGAGAGAGCGTGCCCACATGCCTGCCAAATAAATACTGCTGCTCCCTCTCGTACAAACACTGAGAGATTAAAATTAATTTTGTTTCACCCCAAAGGATCACAGAAGCCTGAATGATTGATTAGCCTCTTCACATTCAAATCCTTTTTATATTCAAATAAAAATAAAATAAATAGCTCTAAAACCTCATGGAAACAGGATCTTTTACCTATAGGGAGATTTTGCTGCCCTGTCTCTCCCCATCAGGTTGGAGGTCATAAAGTTCCTGACCATAAGTAGCTCTTTTGTTCTGACAAGACAGCTCGACAAATCCAATCATATACACAGGAGTGTGGGTGACCCCCAACACTCACAGGAAACAGTTCTCAGGTCAGAGGCAGGGAAAAGCTGCAAGAGCAAGCAGGGAAGGTTAGGAGAAAAACCAAGACTCAGCTTTGCTTTGTGTTTTAAGGTTGAACTGGACTCATCAAAGAGTTAAATTTAATTTCTTAGCGCCATCCAGGCTTCCTTTGCAGCAGACTGGGAGAACGTGCTGCATTATAAACAAACTTCGGCAGCGAGCCCTGAGCCCCTGCAGGCTGCCCTCCTAATAACAAGCAGTCTGTGAACTTCCCAGCCTGCTTTCCTGCAGCGTGCTCCCATCCAGATCCTCCAGTGCCTAATTAAAGTAGCTGGGCTCCTGCTGCCCTCTTTTCCACTGTGGAGACATCAATTTGGAAGTCATTCTCCTCCACCACATCACGAGCTCTCAGTTATGTTTCAGGAACGTTTCATTTTGCAATCCCTGCCCTTCAGCTAACTTTGGTTCTAAGTGTCAAGCAAATCCAAATGCTGCTGAGGGAGCAGGGAGTCAAACAGCCTGTGCAGCCACATGAGCCCTGTATCGTTGGGAAACTGCTCCTAAGTGTGGCTCACGGATCTTCTGCCATTCAGAAGGGACACTTGCCTTCCCTCCTGCCTTCCTGCCTGCACCCTTCAAAAGACCTGTCACCCTCTGATTTCACAGCAGTCTGTGGCCCTGCTGTGTTTCCAGCATTTCTCCAGGTTTGCTGAAAGGCAGGGAGCAGGCAGGCAGATGTCTGCTCATGGTACCGGGCTCTGGATGAATCATTTTAGCAAGGATGGGTCTGTATGGTGCAGACCTTACAGGAGCAGACAGACACACTGCCATGTGGTCAGCAGCTCGCAGGGTACCATGGCTTGCCCCAAGAAACATTTCTTTCTTTTTGCAACCAATCTAGACTGTTTTAGCACCTTTAGTCTGAGTTGGAGAAACCAGTCAGTGTCACCATGTTCCATCCACCTCCTGCATGGCAGTACAGCTGGCCAGTTACCAAGGGCTGGATCTGACAGTGGCAAAAAAATGCTACCAGTGCTTTTGGGAAATGGTGTGGCTCATAATTTTCAGAAGGACAAGCAACAGACCTTGCTTGTCACCTACTGCTTCCTGCATGAAGCTGCATGTGCAGAAGTCATCTTAAGGCATTTTCAAACTAAAGAATTCATAATTTAGCAGCCTCTTTTTCATAGAAATGCTTCTTCTGGGCCCACAATTTAAGGTTTGCAATTTCCAAAAGAGAGCTTAAATACTATTTTTCAAGTTTTTCCCTGTGTGGCAAATTCTCCTCTCCTCACTAAGCCTGAAAATTTACCTGGAGGTATCTGAATAATCAGAGGAATGAAACCTACTGCACGTACTCAGGTTGAAATCTTACTCCAGACCGAATGGGGAAATACAGCTGCAAGCCTCAGAGTAGATTCCTCTGGCAGTTTCTGGATTAGAGTTATTAAATTATGACTTAGGGTCTCAACCTAATGAACTGTTGTGATATATTTAAAAGGGTATTTTGCAATGGCATAACTTCAAATTCCAAAACATTCCAATAAACAGAAAACTGCTAGGCCACAGCATAGTGACAGAAGATTATCAACTTGACTTGCTTTGTTCTTTCCCCCAGTGGGGGGGATTCTACATAGCCCTGTGTGGTACCCATTTAATAAGTAAACAAACAGGAGTACAAAGGGGTTTGATTGAGCTACCTGTAATTGGGAGGATGTGCCTCTAACCCTATGGTTTAGTGCTGTCTGGCTGCTTTAATTGCAGCCAGTAGAAAAACTCCCTTTGATTTTAATGGGAACTAGCATGACACTGATGCTGTACAAATTTTTTCCTAGATCTTGTAATATGGTGATTGCAAATCATCTAAAATCTGCAGATCCAGTATGAGAGAAACTGCACTACATAAGGCAGCCTTTTATTACATATGTTTACAATACCAAATACAAAGTATTAGTATCATGTTTTCAGTCCAGGAGTTTCTGTTAACCTAAGTTATATGACACAAAATCGTTATTTAGAAATCACACAGCAATTTGACACGGGTAGGAGGGGGCTCAGTGTCCGCCTAATGGTCTCAAGCAGCATGAACAAGAATTGATGAATAGGAATCGTTAGCTTATTATTTACACAGCATTTCTCAAAACACCAAGGAACTCTACCAACTAAATGAAGACAGCAAATTCTAACACAAGGAAAGGGAAAATAAGGAGTTTTAAAAAGAAATTTGAATTATTCACAGAAATCTCAATCCTGCTGCCTGCAGAGAGCACCAATTACTACTGGTTTGCATGCACACAGCACACATATTTCTGTTCTGAAGCAAAACATGTCTCCCTCAAACTCTGCCATCTTCCTCAGCTAATGCCTTATTCTGTAACACTCTGGTGTGTTCAAAATTATGGGCACAACGAATTGCAGTACTTCATAGAAATTCAGGCTCCAAAAGAGAGATTTGCCTCACACAATGATCTCAATGCTCTGAAGGAAGAAACATTCAGAAGAAGCAAACAGTGTCAATTATTTTAAGTAAGAATTTAAAAAAAAAAAACACTTTTAGCATAATACATCTCCTGCCCCCCCACCCCCAAATGAAACAGACATATCTGAAATCAAAAAGAGGCACATTATCTCTCTGCTTTGGACTACAGTGTACAGGTTTATAACTCTGAATTGCAGGAAAAATGTTTGCAGTTGAATTCAGGATTTGAGGCCTTGGTGTAAAACTGAAAAACAAAAAAAGAGAGTCTATGCACCAGGCTGGCAGGGGCTGTCACATAGAGAGAAATGCCATTGTTCCAACTCCATTATAAGCAGCATAGGGGCATCCAACCCACCTGAGCTCAGCTGTCTGACAGGATCTCTGTTCTCAGCTACTTGCTACCCAGCTCTCCACAGGCAGAGAGGCAAGATCTGTTTGGGTCACCTGCCCCAAAACAGGTGCAGTGGAACCTTGCAAGTAGGGCATGTAAGTGTCTTATCCTTGGATGCTTCATGGCAGGGGAGATGAATGCACAACCCAAGTTTTATGTCAGAGGGAACAATGGGGAGAAGAAATCCTTATAAGCAATTCAGCAGATGCAGAAGGATGGTCTCCCAGCCAGAAAGAGGAGATATCCAGCAGTGCCTCCCACAACAGGTACCTGGCCCCAAAGTGGAAGCCAGAATCTGAGCAAGAAGAGAAAGAAACAAGCAAAGCTGTGAAAGCTGCCCTCACCTCAACCAGTTTGCCTCCTAGCAAGGGCTCAGCTAGTAATTGATTTTTTTAGTTGAATAACTGGACTGGAAACCTCTGAAAATGTTGGTATGTGCAAGAGTGTGCAGAAAGATGCTGATCCTAAAAAAAACCATTAGTTTTGCAGTAAAAATATTTCTCCTCAAGAGTTAATGTAAAAAGTAAGAAAATATTGTGCTTCATCCCAAACTTGGCTTGTTTACTTTTTAAATTAAAAACTAAACAAATGAAACCTTAAGCTGAAATCAAAATACTGTGAAAGGCAATGGCATAATCTTTTTGTTCTGAAAGTATTCAAATCACATGGGGATTTTTTTTTATATTTATGTTTGCATTTCTGTTTCTGATAGTCCAGAAATGCCACGATTTTCAAAACTTAAACTGCCTAAAACACTCGTTTAGTAGTTTTAGTTTACTTAATGCAGCATGAAATATAACAGGTAGGTTGTGTGAGACATCCCAAAGAGCCTGGGTGATAAAAGTACATGGTCAGAAACCCTCCAGGCTCCCTCATACTGAGACACCTCTCCAGTGCCAAACTCCCAGTGCCTTCACTCATGCTGATTGCAGTAACTAAGGCAGCAATAGAAATGACAAAACAAATGGTTAGTACAGGGGCAAATTTTCATTTCAGGCAAAGCTTGGAGCATCTAAATAGAGCTCAGCATGTGCTTTGTGTTTGCAGTCTTAGCACAACTGCCATTCTGATTTCTCATAAATAGTCTAAGTGCTCACTTTCTCAGAAATGTATCAAAGGCTGTAAAAGAAGGTGCTAGAACACTTAACTGCCAGGGCCCAGGCAAACCAGTATCATTGCAGTGTATATAAAAGTCTCCTGGGGGATAGGTTGGACATAAAAATGCAGTTGGATCATTAGGAGCCAATGATTTAACCGAGAAAGCAGTATAAGTCTCAAAGTTGGAAACAGAAAGACATAAACTGAGTTGGAGGAATTATTTAATGACTAGTAGACCAATAAGGAGGGTATTTCATTGCACTGTAAGATACTCCACATCATAAGAAAACTGCAATTTATAAAATATGAATTGTTAGGGTTTTTCTACCCTGCAGCTAATTCTGGTCACGTCAGCGGCCTAAAACTCATAAGACAAACAAGCATGAACCAAAGTTAGAGGAGGCCAAAAGCCCTGAGTATTGAGCATCTCTGGTACCAGTCAGAGCAGAAGACTTTGGGGCCTGTATAAGTTCTCTGTAATTTTGCACATATATGTGCAAAAATATGTTCAAATATGAACTTCTTTGCACCCTGTGCAGCCTAAGGATGTAGAGGATACCAGTGTCAGGTGCCAGAAGGCTGCATTCAAGTCCCCAGAGTCACTGGGATGAAATATTGTGCCTTGACTCACCCAGAGTCTCGTATCTCATTGATCTGCATCCCAGGACATCTGCTCCAATTTCTTGCCCAAGCTGTGCTGCATACACACCTCAGCAAGCTGGGCCCCGAGTTGGTGCCATGCAGATGTGCAGCCTGGGCTGCCACACCTCTTGCCCTGGGCTTCAGGAGACAGAATTCCCTGCACTACTCTTCCTCAACTTCCCCATCCCTATGCACAGAGAAAACTGGTACTGCTGCAGAGCACTGATGGGAAACATGAATGAGGTACAGGCTATACCTAGTGCATCACACTTAGCACATCTAATTAAGACAAAATAATAAAAGCTGCCTTTTTCTTAGACAGCTGCAGAAGATATATGCTCAGTCAGCTCTTGGAGGCTTTCAATGTGAATATAAGTCCAAATGTCACTTTAAGCCTTTGAGAATGCCACCCCAGAAAAAATCAGGCACACAAACACACAAAAAGGCTAAATAAACAAACAAACACCAACCCCTCATTATCTTTTTCCCCACCTATCTATGTACCAAAGATTGGCAGGACAGAGTAGCATTTTCAGATCCTGTCCTTTTTCTCTCTGGTCCAGAGGAGCGAAGAAAAGGACAGTCCCAGTGGCAAGAATTCTTGGCTGGTAAGACAGTGAGGAATTCCCTTGCTGCTCACACCACAGAATGAAAGAAAGATGCCACAAAAAATGGGAGCATGTTTGGTCATGAGAGCCAAGTAGCCCAATCTGGCTACAAAAGAATCATACTGGAGTCCTTGGTTTTGGAGCTCCATGGTGATCTCTTACTGTCTGTGATGCTGTTAGGCTTTTCCATGGCCCTTTTTGAGCCAGGTCACTCTCTACATGTATATTCTTGACTCACAGCAATGGGAGGCACATTGAGGTAGCTAAATGTCATCCAATGGTGTGAGGGGGAAGTTTTAAAAATGACCAGCACTGGTGCACTGAGTCCCCATGAAGTCACTCTGAATTTCAGAATCAACTTTTAAGGGAGATGAGTGAATGCAAAATGGGAAAATGGTGCTCTGGGAAGAAACCTCAGACACAAGATTGTCAGACTGCAAAGTACAATACAGTCACTTCTGAGCTATTACATTTTTCCCCGTCATCAGGGGGGATTCTTGGGAGAAAATAAATTGTTCCTGAGAACCTTAATGGGAAAAATCCAAACAATTCTCTTTGCAAAACATGTTTGGTTCATATTCTTTCAGCCATGCAAACATTTAATTAGTTCTGTGAAGTCTTCATTCCTGGCATTTTGAGGCTACCAGATGCAGTCCTGGTAATTGAACCATGACTTAGATTCCCAGAAATCTATATTAAAATGGGAAGCATATGAGCAGCAGAGAGACCAGTAATGTGAATAAGCATACAGAGCACAAAATCATTAAAGTACTATCAGCAATATGCATGTGAAAAATATAGATCTTAGAAGATTAGATAGGAATATCTCTATTGCTCATAGGAGCATTGATGATGACAAGTCTAATGGAAAGGCTCATTTTCTACATGGTCCTTTATGCTAAATGTGTATGTTTTGCTATTTGGTCAGTACTTGCTCTTCCCAGAACTAAACTTTTTGATTTGGGAGCTTAAAACATCATTAATGACTGTATGGTTTTAATTTTCTGCAGACTGAGATTCTACTTGCTACCATTCAAAACAAAAATGAGCTAAAGTCAGAAAAAAATAATGGGCATGTTTTTACAATAAAAATGAAGATCTTGCCATATGCCTACCTGAAAAAATATGTTCTTCTGGGATGGACTTCCTGGATGTTTACAGCTTTAAAGGTGGGCATGCTTCTGTCCAACATTGATCCAGAGGTGCATTCTGCCAGGGAACTTTCCTGTTTATTGCAATGGAAATTGTTATCAGAAGACTTCTAGTTAAAATAAAGTATTGGAAAGGTTTCTTTTTAATATACTTAAAGGATAGGAGAAAAATAAGTTCATGAAAAAAAAAGTTTTCTGTGAAACATTTAGAGGTCCTTCTGTTCATTCAAAAAAGTCTAAACTGCAAACTTTGCTTTAGAGTAAACAAATGCTAAAGTTCATTGCTATGACTTTGTTTACTGAAGTTGAAATGTCTTGTGCTTCACTGGAATAACTTATTAACATTTGGAACAGTAATTCATTGCCTTCCTTAAAAACCTCAAAAAAATCGTTAAAAGAAACATTAGGGTTTTTAAGTACATACAGTGACAGTAAAACTCCATCTTCTGCTGGAAAATATATTTAAGAAATGAAATGCACCTGTTCCTTTAGACTGTTATTTGATCTCCACTTGGAAAATTAAAATGTCACTGCTGCCTCAGAAAGGCATGTATTACTAATATCACACATTAGGATTGAGTTAGTATCCCAAAACTTCCAGCCAGGACCAGACCATATTGTAGAAGATTGTGTTAAAACACAAAATTATACATAATTCAAGTACAAATTTTATGATGATTTACTGCTATTTTTTTTTTTCTGTGCTACAATGTCCACAGGTTTCTTAGTTTTGTTACATTTGTGTGACCAAGGGAGAAAGTAAAATAACTCAGTACCTAACTGGAGTAAAATCTCTCGACTCAGCAGTTGTTTCCTGTGTACCTGAGCTACTATATTGTATTGTAATTTTTTCTTAAAATAACATTAAAAGGGACTTGCTAGTTTTTTTCTAAATAATCTAATGGAAATGGGTTCTAGTTTTGGCTGGGCTAGAGTTAATTTTTTCACAGTAGTTATTGTGGGACTGTGTTTGGGATTTTTTGATGGAAACAGTGTCAATAATTCAGGGGTATTTTGGTCACTGCTGAGCAGCTCTTGCACAGTATCAAGGCCTCTTCTGCCTGTCACCTCACCCCACCAGTGGGGAGGCTGGGGGTGCACAAGGAGCTGGGAGGGGAACACAGCCAGGACAGCTGATCCCAGCTGACCCAAGGGATATTACATACCATGTGGCTTCATGCTCAGCACATAAACTGATGGAAGGAGGAAAGGACACTTGGAGCGATGGTGTTTTCTTTCCCACATAACCGTTACACGCGATGGAACCGTACTTTCCTGGAGATGGTTGAACACCTCCCTGCCCGTGGGAAGAGATGAATGAATTCCTTGTTTTGTGTGTGCAGCTTTTGCTTTACCTATTAAACTGCTTTTACCTCAACCCACAGATTTTCTCACTTTTACTCTTCTGATTCTCTCCCTCATGCCACTGGAATAGGAGGCAGTGTGCAAGAAGATGTGTGGAGTTTGGTTGCCAGCTAGGGTTAAACCACAACAAAAGGTCTTCAAAATCATATGAAATCTCACAACTAAAGGACACTTCAGTTGTTAGTCATTAAGATGACACTCCAGGATCTGAAGCATCAGAGAAAACAGCTAATGATTTAGTTTTTCCTTATCATGGTCTGACTCTGTTCTTATGGTCTGGTTTTACAATTAATTAGTGAATGTGTTTGAATGAAAGAAAACGCACTTTCCCTTCCATGTCTGCTAGATGCAGCCAACAAACACCTCAATGTTCCAGATTTTGGAAGACTTTTTTACATTATTACAAAGACATTGATTTAATTTGGGCTGGATTTTCACAAATATGTATCTACAGCTAGACTAAGAGGTGCCTTGTATGAAACTCCTCCAGCTACTCCAGACAGAGGACATTGATGCCTGAGCAGGCTGTGGTACAAGAGTAAGCTCCATCACTCTGGTACAAAGTGCCCATGTAATCCCTTTCTGGCTGACCTAAGACAAGTTAGTCTCAAGATAGGGTAGGTTTTGCTGCTTTTCTATGCTATATTTTTTTGTGTATTATACGGAGAAACTTTCAATTGGCTTTCACCATTCTCCTTTGGTGTTTGTCAGAGTTTCCTAATAAATAATCTTTTCTGTCTCTGTTTGCCCTAGACTTTTCTTTTCCTCTTTTCTATTTTTTTTTTTCATTTTGGAGTGAGGGGAGTGTGGGGTATGTGTCTGTAGTGCCTGGTATTCTCATTTTCTTTTGCTTTAGAAAAACTGAGCACAAAGAACAAAACATTATTACTGTAGTCAATTCCTTCAGTATAGCTATTACAGCTATCAAATATTTGCAGTTCTGATAGCAAATTCATTGCTTTTGCTGCAAGGAAAGATCAGGCCTTGCTGGAGTGAGATTGTTGTTGTTCCTGCTGCTACATTCTGGTACAGTGTGATTTTTATTTAGTGATTTTTATTAACAAGGAAGAAAAATGGACTTGGAGCTTTCCAGTGACCAGACTGAAAGGAACACAAGCTGAAATATATTTTATTGTAATAGTATCGACCTGATTCAGTGTTGCTTACCTACATTGTGTTAATATGCATGCAGCAGGTGAACTTGATATGGACACATACACATACATCTCTCCTTCCTGTTAAACTTTTCATACTTTCCACAGCAAATTTAACCCAGGATAACCACTTTGCAACCAAGGAAAAAACCAACCAAACAAAAAACCCCCACGTGAATGCCCAACATATCCACAAAGCAAAAACTTAGGGACTCTGTGTTCTCTGTCAACTCTTGCTGCACTCTCTGCCCTCCTCTGCCAATGGCAGAGATCTCTGACCAAATCCTACAGGATGCACACCTTCCCTAGCTCCCTGTCATCTGTAAGGACTTCTCAATTGCCTGTCTCAAACACTGTTAGGACCATGGAAGGGTTTTGCTGTGAGACAAGCACAGAATGGAGTGCAGGGTGGCCTGGCCTGAGGCCTGGCTTGGGCTGGCTGCCACATCCTGGGCAATGCATCCACACAAGGGATCCCATTGTGGCAAACTGCAGGGGCCCCTGTCCATGCACACATCAGCAGCCAAACAAGGCACCCGAGTTATGGGACACGTGGCATTGTCTACCACCAAAACCTCCACCTGCCTCCTCTGAATATGAATATCCTAGGCCTAGGGGAAGGGGAATGAATCACTGCAAAGAACCCACAGGGAAAGCCACCTCAGCTACCGTGCTGAGGTCAGCACCAAAGGGGTGGAAGGCATTTCCAGCAGCGGAAGATTGCTCACAACCCACCAATTCAAAGAAACCCAGCGACTCAAAAGATGAGAAAGACTCAGGACTATGGGACTATTTAGCATTAGAAGTAAGAGAATAATTTCACTAATGAAATAAGAGAACTGTGCTTCGTTAACTCCTTTGTTGGTAGAAGGTATAAGTAGTAAAAAGTTCTTAGCGAACTCGGGACCCCCACCACTGAGAAGCCCAGGGTGAAGAAGGACCAACAGGATGCAACTGGATCTATGGGCAGTGAATACCTTCAGCTTTATCTCTGTCTCTCTGTGTCTCTGTTTCTCTCTCCCCTCTCCTGTTTTCTATTTCTTTTTTTTCTCTCTCACACATTTTATTGTTAAATAAAATAAAATCTGTACTACTGATTTTGGCATATGTTCTCATTTGCACCTTTATTTGGGTAGAGACATCGCTCAAAAATAAAATCACTTTACTCTGAAGTCCAGATATTCCTCTCCATATTCTTGCAGAAATCATAATCCATTTGCCCTGCTGAAATTTAAACATGCAATGCTGGCAGAATTAAGACAAAAAAATACCTCAAGCTGTGTGACAGAAAGAATCATAACCACAAGTGATGTGCAAAGAGACTATCTCGTTCTCACATTCAAATTTACCACAAGTTGCTCATGCCTGTCAATCTTGTTTTGATTAGAACAACTTCCAGGGCAGTCCCTGAAGCATTTGTAAATGAATCCTTCAAACAAACAAATATCTCACTGATGCCAGTAGTCCAGTTAAGTCCATTTCTCCCCTGTGGAAATCTCTCTAAGCTCTGAAACAACCAAAAGCTATGGCAACTCAGACAAGAAACACATGAAATCTCTTTTTCAAACTGTTTTGGGACTGAGAAAAGGATCAGATAAATAATAACCTTTTCGAGAGTTAATGGAAAAACAGTGCCTGATCAGGGAAGATTAATTGGGTTATATCCAGATTATACAGCTGATTGCTGGGGAGAAATGAATTGTGCTGACACGTGTGCTGGGAACATTCCTCCTGCCCTTCCTTGAGCAACCAGACATAGACAACTCTTAAAAATATTTCTGCAGGTTTCTACAGAGTTGGATCTGCAGGTCCAAGTACAAGGAGGGTGCCGAAAAGAAAATTTAAAAATACAACTTCATGAAATTCTGTTCTGGAGCAGCCTATAAAAGTAGAAACAATGAGGGTGTGGTCCTTGACAGCTTAGAGTTGATCACAACATATGAGAAGCAGAAGATTTGAGACCTCACCTGGAAATACATCAAAGAACTAACTTTGGCACCATGAAAAAGGATTCATCACAGTTACCTAATTTTGTAACTTAGTTTAAAATAAAATTAACTACTTGACTGGGGTCTAGTCCAGGAGATGACTCAGGTTGGTTGCTGCCAACCTGAGGCAAAACTCAAACTCTTTTCCTGTCAGGTGAAGCTGTACTGTTGCAGACTCTGAGTGGTCCCAGACAGCACAGAGAGGCACAGGATTAGGTTTACCATCCCAAGATATTTGCTTGTGCACCAGAACATCATATAAATAACAAAAAAACTGTGCCATCAAGTTTCTTCTCTTCAGGCAACCCAGGAGCTTTCCTCATGGTTCTAGAAACCATTCCAAATGACAAGCAGACTTTTAAGGCACTGATACCCCTCACTGAACATCACTCCTGATGCATATTCATAGCTTGAAATACAAGCTAAAGCTTATACCAGATGTGAGCCTAGATATTTGTACATTCAGACTGGAAGTTCTGAAACCACAAGATGAACTGAACAAACTGTCCCATTCCAAAGTCTTGTCTTTTACATATTCTATCTTTGGTACTAGACACTCCATAAATACATTAGAGAGTAGAGCCATATGCATGCAGCTTGTGAACTATAGAGGAAAGAAAGCATTAGAGAAAGACACATCCTGGATCTCTGATCCAGACCACCATTCACTGAGCTGTTTTTGTCCTTAAGTAACTTTGAAAACCCCAGCCTTGGTCTCTACCACAAGTTCATAATTTCCAAGTAACCTGTAAAAACAGCACACAGAAAGAAAAATGGGGTATAAGCAGTGACAGGACATGAAAAGCATGTGGCACACAAATCTAAGAAAGGATGGTCTGTTCTAAAACATTATTTTTCTCTGTAAAAACTAAATACTAAATTGAGCATTTTGTGCTAAGCAACTAAGAAAACATATACTACCCTAACAAAAAGGCCAGCAACATGGCAGAAATTTAGGCTGCCTAGGGAGGAATACATTGTACTTGTCACATTTTAGAGGATGCAATTAGCTTTCAGATTGGTTGAAAACTGACTCTGCTGGAGGTTGAGGAAACACATGTATCAAATTATCCCCAAAATGCAGCATTTGCATATTTATACAGTATCTTGACTTAAATGGGTAAGTGACAGAAAATTGTATACATCAGGTAGGAGAGAAAAGACCTGCTTGATACACAGAAATTTGGAAAACCCTCAAGCTTGCAACCCAAAACACGCCATTGATGCAGACATAGCAAGCACATAAGTAGCAACAAAACAATCTGTGGTGATATTGTGAAGGAAATCTGAAAATGCCAAGGGTTTTTTTTTAATTATTATTATTCGGTTTCCTAAGCCTTCAAGTTACTGACAAAATTTAATCCCTTAATTAAATTAGATTAGGTGTTACAAATAATTTGGAGAATGCAATCGTATTAGTCTGTCAGAAGCATGGGGTTTTTTGCTGGCCAGAGGACTCACAGTGAAGGAACCTTGCTTTGCTGGAATTACACAGGGTCTGCAAAGTGCCAACAGAGACTGTATTTCAGCCTTCAACACATCAGAGTAGAACACAGACCCAGCACCATGTCCAGGGCAAGTCTCTCATCCCACCACAGGATCTGCTAGTATGATTTCAACTGGTTCAAAAATCATGGCTGCTGATTCTCTGGAAACTGTTTTCCACAAAATACTGTTTCAGTTTCATTGACTCAAAGCATAAAACTCAAGAAAATTTGAGTGAAGTAGAAGCTCCCTAGGAACTTGAAATTGATTAGCAAAATGGATTTTCTGGTTCCCTCTAATTCCAATCACAAAACAAACACCAGGATTTCTATTGAGCAACTAAAATAATACTGGACAGGGAGGAAGGTGTCCACAAATTCATGCTGGTATTGGTTATTGTTCAGAAAAATATTCTTTGTCAAAGGCCTCAAATCCTCAATGAATTGCTTTTGATTCACTAACATTTTAGTGACTGCCAGACGCTTCAAACTTAAGAAATCAACACTTTCCAGTAAAACTCATTTTTACATGGAGATTCTGGCTCCCCAGAATTACAGAGGTTTTTGTGAGAAAACATTATGAAATGGCTCTTTGATGCCGATCAAAGAAAATTGATCGGTGGATATTTCTTACTGAGACCACTAACAGAAACACTATCAAATCCATTCCAACAGCTTCAGACACAGCAGAGAGACCAAGAGCTAAATAAACAGGCTATGAGATTCCCCATTTTCCTTTTGCAGATTGCTGCATGGCACAGCAGCTGTCTTGTCCTCGCTTGCACAGTCCACTTTGCCTCTGTTGTTTGTGTGAAAGCAGGGAGTGAACCTGCAGGTCTGTTGTTCCAGTTTTCTCTGCCAGGAGGAAATTGTTTGACAGTGCCATAGAGGCTGCAGTATTAATTTTATGCCTGCTATCTATGCTCCACTCCTCTCAGTTAAAACAATGACTGACCTTGATTACTAAAATGTGTTGGTGACAGTGACATGGCTCAATCAATGACCTCAAACAGAGCCCTGGCAAGAGGTACTTCATATGCACAACAGAGTAAAGGGCTAGAAAAAGTAATGACATAAACCTTCAAGTTGTCCCTTTTAAGCTCCATTCCAAAATAGCACATTGATGCGCCTCGGAGATGTAGTGATTATCACTAGAGAATATGGTACTAGTTTGGGGAGTTGTGCAGACATTATTATTTTTTTTATGACAGCAGTTAAGGAGTTCAAATCATGCACTGTGAGACTTGAAATGGTGATTATACAGAAAGAAGGAAGAAGAAAAATCCCCACCCAGGGAGTTTACATTCTAAATGATTCTCAGATACACTAATTATTAGGTTGCCTGACATTTAATCAATCACTGAACAATTTAAATGCTTGACAGAAACGAAATATCTGTCTTTGATTTAGTATGAGCTGATTTCTAGCAGGAAAAACTTAAAACTGAATAAACCAATTATTATTCCCATTACTTCATCCTGAGTGACTCTCTGGGATGATAAAGCCATCTTATTGGACTTATAGCTGAGAAATAGACTTCTAAGGCATAAAGTTCTCCAGATGGATGCTTTTGGGGAATTAGTTGAATAAGAGAGATTTAATCCATCCAAAAGTCAGTATACTTAAATACATGATGAACATAAAAAACTCTCTGCTAATCCAAAGTGACAGGTACTAATAGGGTACTTAGTAGATTAATAGCTAGCAGGCTATGTTTGGGACCATGCTGTTTACATCTATCGTATGCTTGAACGGATGCAGAAAATAAACCCAGTCCCTTAAGCACATTTAATTCAAGGGGACAAAAATGCATGATTGTACATCTAAGCAGGCAATTGAACCTGTAAGTTTATCTTTAAGATGCCATATTCCTTCCAGCTCTTGGGAGAAAAAGTCATAAACCAACTCTGGAAGAACTTTCTAATCACTGCATGTGGGGGGTTGCTGGTTTTCATTGCACTGCCTTTTGTCAAAGGGAATTTTTCAGCTTTAGGGCACTGTCTTTTCAGGTCTTAATTAATACCTTGCACAGGTGCCATGCAGGATAATCACAGTAAATCACACAAAGGGTTATGAGTCTCTGAAGGACTGTTATTAAAGACAGTCACATCACAGAGAAATAGGCTAGAAGGATGAAACTGTCACACACTACCCATTTTGGTTGGGGCTTTTCATGTCTTCAATATTTCCTTCTACAGAAGGAATCAAATTTATTTAACCAGAGGCCCAACCCTTTAAAAAAATGGGGAGATGGACAAAAATTCCAGAAAATACTCTGTCTCACTAACACTTTTCTGTGATGTACACTGCAAACAGTGCACTTGATGAACAGAAGACATTTCTCATACTCCTACAGTATTTTTGCAATTACAATTTGGATGAAGATAGTGTTAGAGTCCAAACACCAGCCTCTGAAATCCCCCAGGATGGCACCAGAAGTTGCAAGGGTCTGGTGAGTAAAATGTAAAGACAATGGTACTCTCTGTGGTTAAGAAAGAATCACACCTCCTTTTCTCTGTCTGCACATTAGGGTTCCAAGTCTAAGAACCTTCACCACTTAGAGTGCATGCTTTCATATGGTCACATGTCAGAACCCAGGACATCCCTCTGGCTGTCCTGGATGGCTCGAGCCCCTGGCAGGGGGCTCAGAGGCCTTGGCACAGTGCCCAAGACCCCTGTGCCTTTGATTTCAACCCATGGAGAAAATTACCAACCTAATATAAGGAAGCACAAGCCACGAAAGTTTAAGTAGAGCGATAGTTAGTTTGTCATAGAGTAGAAAAGTAGAATTTTAAGGTTTTTAGAATGGGGGTTTGGGGGCCAAGATGGAGGAACTTGGGCGTGTCCTGTCCTTCTTTCTCCTTCTTCTTTGCCTCCACCTTCTGGGTGATGGTGGCACTTTTGGATTGGTTTAGAGTAGAGATGGACTGTGTAACATAGGTGATAGGTATTGGGAATTAACTGTATATAATGTACACGTAGTATAAAAAGTAGTGTAAAAAGACAACACCACCCTGAAAGTGGGCAGTGTGTCTCGGACTGACCTGCTGAACAGATCACGGTGGGTCAGGAAAAGAATGTACTAGATAAGAGAAAATAAACAACCTTGGAAACTGCAGACAAAGAGTCCTGACTCCTTCTTCAGCTGCCGGCCTGGGAAAAAAGAGAGTCTAACACATATCGGGGTCATCTCAACCTCTGAGACCCCAACAGTCACACACTACAGAAAATATTCAGTATGGCAATTTCTTCAAAACTGACAGTCTGCTCCCTACTAGCACTGCAGCTTGACAGACTTCTCCAAAAAGACTGAGACAGATATTGCATGATCTTCCATATTTAAAGAACTAAATCAGGTCTCCCCTGTTGTTGGAAGAAGATTTCGTAGGAGGATGCTCAGTGCATCTCAATGTACTCTTGGGAAACCACAATGATCAGTCTCTCTAGGCTGCTCTGCTCCCTGGCAGGCTGCTCTGAACAGCTCTACAAATCCTTGGGAAAAAAAGGAAACTAACATCTTTAACTTTCTCTAGGTACAATTTCAGGTCTTCTGTTCTCAAAGGATATTTTTCCTCCTGCTAAGAAACTTTGTCCTTGAAATCAAACTAACACATTTTCCATGCAGTGTGAATTCCTGTTTCAGCACACTCTAAGCAGTAGTAATGCAGTAACACCAGAGGATAAACAGAAGACTGAAACAAAGAAATGCCAATGATGATAAAAACAACCACCAAAAAATTTCACCCTCAAAATCTGTCATTGTAAGCAGAAGCAACATTTGTAGCAACACACAAAAAGTTTAACTGCCCCAATTTTCTGTATCCAGAAGTGGTGTGCAGAAGATATACAAAAGGGAAAATGCATGAATTTGTTAATAATTTAAAATGTTTAAATTTGCTCTGAAGAAGCTGAAATGAAAGTAGTAAAGGCATTATCTACATTTGGATTGCTTCTGCATCTATGGTTCTCTAACACTTGTGCAACCATTGCATGCTACCAAGGGTACATCTTAAAGTCATAGAATCATTTAGGTTTGAAAAGACCTGTAAGATCACTGAGCCTGAATAAATATGGCAAAGTGGAGATCACAAATTTACAAAAAATCTCTATGCAATATGCTTCCTAAAAGTAGAAAAGGCATAATTGGTTTGTCAAGGGTCATGATGGAGATACAGGATAGATTAAAGGAATTAAGCATTTTTTTTTCTGAGGTACTATTATGCTGCATTGACTGCCAAATCATGTCTCCTTTTCAGCTGTAATGGAAAAGTGTGGTACAGAACCATAAACAAGAACTGTGGAATGTGATCACACTGTCATGAAAAGGAGCATGAGGATGAAAACCTCTTGACTTCTGTCAACAGAAGCATAACAACAGTAAACTAACAAGGAAACAAGGAAGCATTAACAAGTCAGGTATGCTGTGCTTTCCTGGCTTAGGTTTTCAGGTGTTTATAAACTAGACACTCCATAAACCAAAAAAAAAAACCAACAAAACAAAACAAAAATAAAACCAAAGAACTACCTCTGGATATCTGCCAGATTCACAATATGGAAACAAACAATTCTTTTCGATTACACTGAGAAAACAGAGGAGGTAAGTAAATAGGCAGAAAAGGTTTTAAGACAGTGTCATCAGAGTTCAGGCATGAGCAAGAGGAAAGAAAGCTCAGTTCCTAGATCAGAAAAACAAAATTCTCACTGGCATAAAAGTATAATAAAACAAAACACAGCTGAGTTTTCATCAACTAATATTAGCATACTAGAAAAGAAAAGAAAAGCTACTCAGGAAAGCTTTTCTATTTGTTGGCCACACAGCTGAAAGAAAGTAGTAAGAATTGCTAGTTAAAGTGAGCTGTCAAAAACCTCAAAGACAAAAAACCCACAAAACAAACAAACAAAAAAAATCTGTGATTGTGAGGGAAAGGTCTATGATTTCCTTTTTTCAGTAGAGACGATATTTTAATCATCATTTCAGGAGAACCCCAAATTTTGGCAATTTGTATACTTAGTTCATGGAGCAGAAGTAAAGACACATATACTGTTAAGGAGGTTGTAGCAGAACTACACCCAGGTATTTATAATCAACAGACTCAAGACTCTGGAAGTAAACTCTGTCACTGAAGTAGAAGATGCAAAATTCCATCTCTGCAATCGATTTCAATCTCCATGTGTCTCAAATATTTCTGCCTACAATGAAGACCATGATCATTTAATCCAGTGCTCAGTGTCTAAAAGCTAAGTTATTGAACAGCACCTTTTCTCAACTTGAAAGGTTAGATTTTTTTTCAGGAGGTTCTACATTTTTGTCAGTGAATGACAGCCCCCCCAAACAAAAATTTACTTACAGAATGTATTAACAGGGAGTTTCCAGGTAAAACTATAACAAATTCCAAACACACCCTTTAAAATTTATCATTTTCTGCTGCCCCATGTTCAAGTGCACACTACTAATCAAACACAAAAACCTGCTTTTGCAATTTCTGGCTAATAGCCATATTCTAGCAGTCTGCTTCTTGTGCAGGTGGGCAAACAGGATGGGGTTGCAGAGATGCCCAGGACAGTCTGACAAATAGAAAGGTTTCTATAAACAGGTGTTTGCTGGTTTTTTTTTGTTTTGTTTTGGTTTGGTTTTTTTGGTTTGGTTTGAGGTGATATCATCACCCTGAGTAATTCATGATGCATAAAAGGAGGGAAAGTCTAGCCAAAATTAAGGCAGCTGGTTTTGTAAATCACACTTTCCAAAGTGTGAACAGTCCTACTCCACATAGAGGCATTCATCACAAAAGGTTTGGAAGGAAAAAAATCTGCACTTGGGAGAGGTATCTATATTTGCAGATCTAATCTTAGTACAGCTGTTTTGCAAGACTTTTCCTACTTTTTACACTTGCTTCCTAAATGATCTCATAGAAGAAGAGACTTTCCTTTGCCTGCCTCATTGATACACCATATTTTATTCATCTAAACCCACAGGAAACAAGCACACCACCTTTGCTAGAAGATCCAACTCATCCTCTTACTTCCAAAAAGCTATTTGGTGAAGGGACAAAGTATCAGTTGTACCATCACACCACCTCAAAGGAAATCAGCAAGTACAGCTCCTCCTCAATGATAATCTACTCAACCAAAGACTACACACTAATTAGGAAGAATTAAATATGTTCTAAAGAAACTTGGTCCAAACTGCCAATTAAATGCAACCTGAGCTTATTACGATTTTCACAAAACTAGGAAAAATTGGTTTCATCAGCTTTATTCAACTTCACAGTCCTTTTTCTGTTTTGAGTTCTGGCCAGAGATGAGAAACAAAGCAGCAAAAATGCTATTAAAGGGGCAAAATGTTGTTCTTGCTGAATTTATAATACACAAAGGGTTCATTACCTCAATCACTCTCATTCTCAAAATGACCAGTCTCTACCAGGCCATACCAACCTTCTCTCTAATTCTAATTTCTCTTAATTTAGGGAAAGCTTTGGGATAAATCATCAAGCTATAGCTCCAAGGCTCCCTCTAAGAGGTTTTAAATGCGGGAAGACAAAGAAGAAAATTGTTCTAGCACTTCCTGATTGCTTTTTAAAGCCATTTAAAAGCATTGAATGGTCTCAATTACCAATTCCCACAGAGAAGAGTAAAGCACTGGAGCTACAGCTGTACTTTCCTCTCTTTGGGCAAGGGAGAAGATGTTAAAAGAGTGATTGGGCATCCCTCACCCTAAGGGCATTAGGCAATGCTAACACCTCTCCTATGGAAATTAGTGTAGCAGCAGTCTGCTTAGAAAGCTGAGAGACCAAACACATCTTTGTATTTTAAGTCTATAGAAATCAGGAACTCATATGATCTGCCACCCTGAGTAACAGAATTTCACTCACTGAACCAAGATATGCTATTGCAAAAGAAGAAAACAGAACAAAAAAAACCTACACCTTGATCTGAAATGTTTTTCCCATGAAGAATCTTTTCTTATCCTTCCATAAATCCTGTTGCTGAACATCCTCACTCTTCAAACTTGCTCCCTTTACCAACAGGGGTTTCTCCAACATGAACTTCTAGTTTCTCCCTGGATAGTGGCAGACCTGTGCCTTGACAGAATTTTTCTGTTTCATCTCCACAGTACAATTCCAGCTGGCAAAGCTTTCAACTAGCCACAATCACAGCTCTGCCAGCTCAGCATGACACTGTTTTCTCCTCTGTCTGGAAAAGCTGGTAATGGACCAGAAAATGGATTGATGGAAAATAGACCAAATCCCAGCATAAAGAAATAGCAAACATTAATTAGATCAGAACAGCTTAAATGTTCTTTTTACCAGACTGTAAATTTGTTCATAATTTGATTTATTACAGTTTGTTGAGGAAAAGTTCAATTGCTGTATGTTCAATCAACCTTGGATGGTCAATTGTTATTATCTTATATTTCCCTTCATTGTTTGTTACACTATTTGAATTGTCTTCAAAATTAAACACATCTAATAAAATGTCTAAAGCCATCCAAACCCGAATATTACCAGAAAAATAAACAGTTTCAGGTTAAAATGGCCTGGAAATCATAGCTGCATGAAGCCCGTAATGGGATCTGAGGTTTAAGAAGTACAGGACATGTGTTCAGGGACCTAGGTCCCCATCAGATCACTCACATGACAGGATATAAGAATCATGAAGATCAGATTCTGATGCTAAATACAGCTACTCCAGTTAACGAAAAGTTAAAGGAGTTGTAAGATTTTTCCTTAAAGAAACCCACTTGTTTAATTATTTGCAGTAAAATCTAGGATCACTTGTTTCTATCTTTAGATGTTTTTTGTGCAGAAGTGATAAAAAGAACTTCCTTCTCAATCAAAAAAAAAAAAAAAAGGTGATATCATCATTCCATACATGGTAAATTATTGATGTCACAAATACATTTCCTAAGAGTTTTTGCCATTCTTCAGTGCATAATTTGTGAGGATTTGTCAAAAAGTGAAACACTTACAAATCTCTGATGAGTTCTAGGTTCATCCCCAGAAAATCAGAAATGTCCCACTGGCTAAAACCTAGGATTTTTTTGTGTTTCACAAAACATTTTACATTCTTAACACCAATCTTATGCAGACTCTCTGCAAGCCAAAAAGCAACACTGTGAATTTAAATAGCCCTGGAAGTGATTATTACTTTTTTTAATTGCTGTTCCACAGCTGGAAATCTTACCAAGGTCACCTCGGTAAAATTATACAAGTGACTGACAAGAAAAACAGAAAGAGCTAACTACAGTAACTCAAAAAAACCCCCCACCCTGAGTAATCTCAATTAAGTATCTCAATCTACTGGAGGTACTTAACATAGCAACAGGCTTCAGGAACTCAGAAGACAGAAAAACAACACAGTCTGAGGGGAGAGACTCAACACAATAGAAACTGGCAGGTGATACCAGCTTCATTAGTGAAACAGCTAATTTGGATTCAAGTGTCATTGTAATGAAACTATCCTCCAAAACCTCAGTCAGTAAGTCCAGTAAGGTTTGTACAGAATTTTCTAAACTGGAAATTTTGCAGTTTGACTAATTTCAAACTCTACATTGACTTTCTAATTATTTCCTTCTGTAAGAGCATGCCCTATAGAGACAAAAGCAGAAAAAAGATACAATGCAGAATTTAAGTGAACGTTTTTACTTCACTGTAACTGCATTTCCTTGGAGTACTGGCAGCATGATGCTTCCCAGTGCAAAAGGGATTTAAATGCAGTACAGAAAATTAACAAGTTATACCCACACTGAAAGATAACTTCGTTTTCCTCAAGAACCATATACAAAACAGCCCTGTTCATTAAAAAGCAATTCCTTAAAAGCTGAAGGCTTGAAGGACACTGAGTGCAAATGTTACGTGCCCCAAGCACAGCTATTGAGTGGCAGGTCTGGAGCTGCTAAACATGCACACAGTAAGTCAGCATTTTTGTTTCAGTGAAGAAACCCACAGTTTGGGCTCTGGATAATCCTGAATCTCACAACAGGGTTGTCCTATACACACTGGACATATTGGTCTCCCCTTAAGCACCCCCTGCAGTCAGTGCAAGTCTTTGCTCTTAAGTCAATGAGACAGTGGCTAAGGCTGTGGGGCTCATCTCTTTGTAAACAGCTCTAGGACTTTGGTAATAAGAACAGAACTTGGAAGCTCATTGTGGATGGATAAAAGCATTTTAGGCAATTGATAGTACAAATGCTACCCCATAGTTCTATACTGTGTCTCTCCTTTCATTGGGGTTATCATATGATGATTATTATTAGGAAAATAAAGTCCCATCTCTGAGACAGAATGTGTCCAAGACAGGCTGTTATGATGAACCTTCCACTGCCAAAAGAATCAGGAAAAAGGTGGATCATTTCTTGGAACTCACACACTATATATCAGACAGGAACATATGAAAAATACATGTATAGTTGCTGTGAAGAACCCTTTGTTGTGTGCCAAGGTTTGAAAAAGAGCTAGTTTCATCCAACCTAACTTCTTGCTTTTTCATTCAGTTTCATCATTGACTTGAGCACAATTCAAGAAAGAGCCATGCTTATCTTTGAATTCAGAGCAAAGACTGCTCTGTCTTGAAGTCCTACTGCTCCAGCACAAGTATGCCTTGCTCACAACACATATATTCAGTTCATGTATCTTATTTATTCATTTGTTATTCTCTGCTGTTTTGACCCTTATTGCTCTCTGGGGGCACCAAATGTATTTGCAAGAGAAAATAAGTTTCCACAGGAAAGGCAGCAGCAGCTCTGGGTTTCTAGATCCCTGACAGAGAATTTAAACCTACCTGAATCAGATGTCTAGTGACTTTTGTAACAAATGGAGTGAAACTGTTCATGTTCATTCCTGCTGAAATACAGGTCTAATTTAAAAATAGGACCAGCCTGGTCTTTGGATCATCAGGGTTATTTAGAAGAAGCCTCCCTTGCCCTTCTCACTGCAAATCAAGCATTGATTTCCCTCCTTTTCTAATTTTTTTGTCTCCCTCTGAAAGTTACTTACAATCAAAACAATAAACAAGTAAAACTCCATTACTCTGGCCTCACTCAGAAAATCAGAGGGAAGAAAGGCAATGGGAAACCCAAGTCTTTGGTGAGACTGAAATTTCTCAACAATTTCCCAATTTCTCAACTGTTACTGACAGCTAAGAAGAAGTATTCAGTGACGTTTGGAATATAACCCGATTCAACTTCCCAAACCAACCAGCTTTGCAGCTTGCCATTTAAAGCCTACTGAAGCCAGAGGTATCTAGCTGGATTAGTGGAAGACATTTAAATCTCACATGAGATTAGTTTTTCCTATTTTGCAGTTCCATAAACACTCAGGCAGCAACGTCTCGAATCCATGCAACAGGCATGCCTTAAAAAGTGGTGTTGGTCTCGTTTCCCAATTAATAAGTAGCAGGAAGAGAGGAAATGGCCTCAAGTTGCATCAATGAAAGTTTAGTTTAGCTATTGGGAAAAATTTCTTCAGTCACTGGAGGTATTTAAAAGACATGTAGATGTGACACTCGGGGGTGTGGTTTAGTGATGGGCTTAGCACTGTTAGGTTTATAATTGGACTCAGGGACCCTAAAGGATCTTTTCCAACCTGAATGATTCCATGGTAACAGATTAAGCCAACTGCCTGATACCCTTTTTACACTATTTTTCAAAGATCTCTTTCACAGCTCACATTTCCTTCTGAAGGGGGTCTTTTGACTGATGGGGAGCACCCTGAGAATGACACGGCTCATCATGCTATTCACAGGCATGGCCAGCATGCCATGCCAGGTTGATTTTGCTCTATGAAGCTCAACTCCAGCCTCCTAAGACCTACTGGGGAGTGCTTCTCTTCAGGATTTGGCACTGTCTCAGCTCTGGAAGCCAGGACTCAGCAGTAGTACCCATGCCACCAAAGGAAACAGAGAGCCCTAGCATAGACACAGAACCATCTATGCAGTGCAGCTATTGGAATGGTTTGGGCATGGATTTGGCCAGGCCAGTTAGAATTGTGTCAGACACAAGTAAGGCATTATCAGGACCTGTTGGTGGATTTGATGAGGCCGTCCAGTCTGGTGAGAGAGGAGGATTAGCAACCTGTGAACTGAGCCATGCCCCTCAGCTTTACTTTTATGAGTGGGGAGTACATCCTGGCCTAGTTTACTTAATAATAGGGACAGAAAATGGGCACAGTCAGCTGTTGCAAATTTTGACCCCCAGACTCTAGGTCTGAGCAAAAGCCCAAGAAAGGAATCTGAAGTCATCATTGCCTCAGGTTTTAGCTTTTATATTTTTCTGATTCTGTTCTGCTTTAGTGTGTAAGTCTAGGCTTCATATTAGGGGATAGTAAGCTCTCTTTACAGATGAGGTAAACAAAACAATTCTTTCCCTAGCTGGGGACCCAAGGACAGCTGATCCAGATCTCAGGCCCAAGACCATAAACAACGGTGGACTAAAGAGAGAAAAACAGAAAGGATGGGACTTCATGGGCTAAACCTGTAACTGGACAATTAGCTCCAATGTGCTAATGGAGCAGAACTTATAAAAGTGTGAGACCCCATGACCTGTCATCCATTTTGTGGCTATTTTGGGTTGTTCTGCCCAAGGTGGATCTTTTTGAGGCCTCTTAATAAATACCTACTTTATTCTTTAGCTCTGCCTACTCTCTGTTCTAGGTCAGCCTTCACAAGGCATCACTACAGCTGCTGTTCATAATTCTGCACCAATAGAATGCAGAATCCCTTGCTGGGATGGACCTAGCCATCCACAAATGTTGCCATATAAGTGGGGTTTGAGGCATTTCTCCATGGTCTGCTGCAGTCTGAGCTGACTGCAGTCACCCAGCTTCCTCATGCACTGGAGCTTTGTGCAGATGTGGGCAGCAGCCTGGGGGGAAATTGTGTTCTGCCCTTACTGTCATACGGTAGGGAGTATCCAGCTGCAACCCAGAAGGCTCCCAGGCCTGGTGGAGCCAAGGTCTCAGGCATTTCCTAAGGCAACTGGGAGGTCCATGAAACACACTGAGACATTTTGCTGCCTCTGCCCACAGCCCTGAACACTGAGATCACAGCTCTGTAGCCTGCTCTAACTCATCTCTTCATCTTACAGATTGCAATAGCAGGGCCCACGAGCATTCCTGACCAATGTTCATTTTTCTTCAGAAAGATGCTGGAGCATAAACATCATTCAACATGAGCAGCCTTTTCTTTCCTTTCCACAAAGAGGCATTTAGCTAGGCTTGGCAGAGGGAGGTAAGCCTCCGGGAAGACATTATCCTGACAGCAAACACTGGTGACTGGCTTTGTGTGTACGTATGTGTGTGTTTGGCAGACTCTGGATGCTAAATAAATATGGGTTATTAATAAAGTGCTAGCTGGAGATGGAAAATAAGATTGAATGCTTCGTCTTCCAAGAGCTGTTTCAGGATCTTAGGGGGGAAATAAAGAACTAAGACAATGGAAAATGGAGAGCCACAGGGGAAGAAATGGGGTGGAGAAGAGAATTCAATAAAGAGGAAAATAGCAACAAGGAGGAGGCAGTAAATTTGGTTGGTTGTAAAAGAGGCTCAAGCAAAAAAAAAGGGGTAACAAAATAGCACTGGTATAAACAAAATGTCAACCACCTCTTGCCCTGCTGTGATTCAATACAAGATATGAAAACACACTACATTGGCCAAGAACACTTGTGAGAAACTGGAGAAGGAGCAAGAGACAAGCAAATAATCTGAAAGGGAAAAAAGAAAATGCGAGAAAGTCAGGCAAAATGTGCCCAGAGAAGGAGTCCCCAAAACACAGAGGGGCTTTTAAGTGCTGCAGGACTCCACAGAAATGAGATGAGCCCCAGAAGGGCGCTGCTCCTGCCTTCACCCCACTGACATCCTACTCAGCACAACCACAGGTTTCACCTTCTCTTCTGTGCCCCAAGTCAATGCCTGTACTTGGGAGACAAGTGCCAGCAGGTTTTCCTTTTACTTTGCCATTTTTATGACCAACTCACATACTGCATATACCTTGGAACCACATCATCCCTCCTAGGAGCTAACCACACTGTGGTTACATCTGTGGCAGCGCTGTACTGTCATACAGTCACACTACAATAACCTAACTTTGCAAATATCTAATAAAAGCATTTAGTACTACAACAATCCTTAAACTCAGACTGCATGGATTTTAGCCTAACAAGTCTTTATATTTTATACTTCTTAACTAACAGCAGGGCTACTTTTCTGGATCATCACAGGGCAAACTGCTATATCTGTCTTTACATAGGTGTAATTCTCTTTTTTTTTTTTTTTTTTTTTTCCCAAGCAACAAAGCGTTTCATTAATTAGGTCTCTTGGGCCTAGTTCGCTTCTACCTGTGCTACAATAATCCTAAAGCTGTCATACAATTAATAAAGGCTACAGCTCAGAGTTACTGTCATATTTTTGACCACAGTTATAGAGTGCTTCAAATTTGGCTGCTTAGACTTAATGGTCCCAGTGAGCAGTCTTGATTTTAGAGACAGCATCCACAACTCTCCTGGTTTTAGTGGCAGGCTTGCAGACATAAGTAATACAGAATCTGCTTCACTTACATTCTTTTTATGTAGGAGTGGAGACCCTTATCTCCTAGGGCTCCTGAATCCTAACCTGCAGCTATTTCTTTAATTCTCACCACCATAACTCACCAAAAAAACCTTTCTTTTGAAAAGCACATCGTCATTAGATTTCGAATAAACTCATGCAGGCTTTGATCTATCACCTTTGCTCTTCAAGATGAGATAGAGATTGAAATAATCTTTCAAGACAATAGCATCAGAAAAAGACCACATTGTGAACCTATTGATTCCACACGACTCAATGCACACGTTACATAGGAGGGCTCACTGCCTCATCTTGCAGAAATCCACACATGCTGCCTCAAAGAACACTGCTCCGATGGGCCGCGAAAAACCTATCTGCACATGCACACGGAGGCCAGGACGTGTGGGATGCCATGTTCTTGCTTCATAAACCTAGGTCAGCTGTGTTTGTGTGTCAGGGAGATGCCACAAACTTATGTTAAACATCAGAATTCAAACTACTCACTGCCACCTAGCAAGATGAATGGTATAAAAACCTAAAAAGGTGGAGCAGTAGGAAACCTTCCTGGTGCCAGCTTTACTCGGGGGCACTCACCAGCAGGGGCTTAGTGAAAAACTGTTCACACTCCAACAAGTGCTGTTCAGAGAGAGAGATTGTATTATTCCTTTGCCTTCCCCCTCAGAGCAGGAGTACATGATAGCCCTGTAAGGACAACAAAAAATGGGGCCCTTCTTAAGCAGCTCTCAGCCTTAGATCTCATTTAAAAACTCCTTTCTACCCTCATTACTGATGTTTTCTTCTTCTCAGGTAAGGGACCTTTGCATGAAAACACTACAACTTAATTTTTCAAGCACTGCATGATGCAGTATGTACTTCATGGCTCTTAATTTAAAACATATTAGTGAGTGCTTATAGTAGCTTTGTGGAGAAATATGAGCTGATTTTACAGAATTGTGTGAATTTGTACATATTTTGATAAACACATCAGCTGAAATAAAATATGCTAATAAGGCAAGCATTCATTATCCCTTGCCAGTTAATTAGGTGGTCATTTGTATTTTCAAGTAGTTGTGTCTATTTATGACTCAGAAATCAGTCTTATGCATAAGGATTCTGTTTGAAATTACATCAAAAGCCTGAAATCAAGGCATTGCTGCACACGGTGTGAAGGCAACAATGACAATTCTGTTTAGCTTTATTATTCAAAGAAAGAATTTCCAAGAAAAATGCCACTGGAGGCTAAAACCATATTAGAGATGACTAGCATACAAAAAGCTCAATTCTGTGAAGGCTAAACAAGGGGCTCTGCAAAAATAACTGTAAGCTGCAGAACTGATTTCAATCTTTCAGGGAAAACACTTGAAATACCTTTTGCACAAAAAACCCAAAACTCTCATTGACAAAGGATCTCTTCTGCAAGCTTTACTTTCAGTTCTGTCCTTTGTCCAACACAAAAACAATTTCTCTCTTCAACAGACAAGGAAAGAATAGCTCAAAGCCCATGAAACTGAAAAAGAAAATCTTACCCTCTTCTCAATTAAATATCAGTTTACTTCAGCATCACTGCATATAAATATTTTTGAGCCCCTCTTGTGAGTAGCACGAAGGATTGCAGCTAGTGTTTGTGCAACAGCTTTCCCTTCCTTAGCCCCTTTTCCCTAGAGTAATCTGTATTTCCTAATGGGTGAAGGAAGTGACCATTGGAGCTTAGAAAGCCACATAAGCAGCCTCTTCACTTACCATGCTCCTGCAGGTGTTTTTCTTTCCTGGCCCCTTCTTGCTTTTTAGGGCTGCAAGAAGGGGACAATATCTCCTGTTTTTCTCTGCTTCTGCTGGTTTGCTCTCCAGGAAGGGAAAGAAGGCTTTTATGTGTATTTCTCCAACCCAGCACAGGCTGCAGAGCCCTGCTGTCCTGCAAAGTCCAGGCCATAGCAGTCTGGGGCAAGAAGGGTGAGTGTGGAGTTCCCCAACCCACCACCCTGCTGAGCACTCCCTTCTTGCCCTCCTGAACGAGCTAAGGGCAAACACACCAAGTGAAGGGCCTGAGCCAGGCAGGCAGTCACTCCTGCTGGCAGGAGAAATTCTGCTGCAGCAAAGGGATTATTCACAGGAGTACAGACTGCTCCTGTGACACAGAGCTTGCAAAGGGAAGAACTGTGTGTGTCACACGCAGCCATTCTCAATTACCCTCACACCTGAGGACATGCTGCTGCCATCACCAAAATGTTTGCACTTCAGGCATTTAATGTTACACTCTTCCCGCCAAACAGTTCCTGCAGCCTAGGGGTGAAATCCACTTTCTTCTCTTCCCTTTTTTTTTTGTTTTTGTTTTTTTTAAATCAATCTGGTTACTGGCAAAGGCATGCATATCCCACAGAGTGACATGCATGAAAAAAATTAAGAAGATTGCTGATGAACCCCAAGACACCCTTCTTCTAGGTATTCCACCTCAAATTTCATCAACTTTGGAGCAGATACTGCCTGCAGTGGAGAGCAAATCTTCAGATGATTCATGGTTGGGGATTTCTAGCTGCACTGTTTGTCACCACGTTGCTCAGAGGAGCTTAAAAGCTTGCTGAAGGCAATAAATAGCTTCCTAAACCCTGCTCATTCATATAGTTTCTACTTTGGTAGCATGAAAGAATCTACAGCCAACACAATACAAACAGAACAAAATTTTCTCTATACTTTAGCAAAAGAGTTTTTGCTGTTGGAATTCAAAATGTATACCAAAAGTGAAAAGGCTTGGTAGTTGCTCAAAAGGATTCCATATCTGGGATAGGGTTGGATTTGTTTGTCAAATTCTCACTCCCTAAAATGCTGTGGTCTAACACTGCTCTTACCCAGCAGGGTTGTTCCCATGTAATATGTCTTGAGTTTAAAAATCTCTACCTATGCCAGTGAAGGAAGCATGGCTTGACAGAGAAAAGCTGGTGACAGGCTCATGCAAGAGGAGACCTGCACGGCACAGAAGCCTCAGCCCAGCTAAATGCTGTGTCCAGGCTCCCTGAGCACACCTGTCCACAGGGTTTACTCATGCAGACAACACACAGGAGACCAGGAATCAAGGGCAGTGGCAGAAGCCCAGTCATGCTGAGTGATCTCCTGGGTGGATGGGAGACCCTGTAAGAACGATCCTTTGGAAAAACAAAAAGCTCCTGGCCCAAAACAGCTATCAAGCTCATTGCTTTGCATATCTCAGGGATCTGATCTAAAGCAACTCGTGGAGCCAAGTAAACCAGCTGCCTTTGAAAAGAGGTATTATTCCAAATCACTTGGGGAAAAATATGTTCATCCCCTTAATACTGATCTCAGTAGGCAAGTGTAACTGTTTCTCCTTATTCCTCCCCATTCCTACAGATTTATTGATTTACAAGCAAGTGGGTTCTCTCTACTGATGGGAATATTCACATTATGAAACATATCTCACAAAAGAAGGTTGAGCATGAGAAGCAGAGGAATAGCAGCATCTCAAAACATTATTCCTGGGAAGAGCATAGGCTGTATATAGGCTCTGCATGAAGCTGTATCTCAGAGTACAGAACATCTTGGGAATACAAAGACCATCTGTTTGAACCCAGTCAGAGCAGACACAAAGGCCAGGCTTTCCTACCAGCACTATAAAAACCTCAGTCTGTGCTCAGGACTCCTTTAAATGCAAAATATTAGCTAAAACATGATAGCAGCATTGATCTTCTCTGTACCTTCAATCAGCTAACAGAGCTAAATTCTTTTACCCTCAGTCTTGTCTGTACCAAAATGACAGCCTCCCTTCCTTAATCTTGGATACTGCTGCCCTTAAACTCTGAGGCCATCACAAACATCCCACAGGCACATCCTCTCTGCTGCACTGCTGGGTGACCTACAAGTTCCCAACCTCTCTGACCCAGGGCCACAGAAGCTTATCAGGACTAGCTGTCTGTACTCCTAAACACAACAATGCAGTTTGCTGAAGTCTGTACCTGTGTGCTACCTATCCTTCTGCTCTGACTAAGGGATCAGCTTCTCTAAACCTCTGCCTGGGCTTCTGACAGCAAACATCTCACAAAACCAGGTCACTGGATCCCTGCCACAGCAGCTTCCCATAAGAACATGCACCAAATCTGTTGGATGCAAAGTAACACCGTGTGACCTCTGAGGCAGTGCCTGTGCAGTATTATCAGAGGGATGGTACCACTGCTTACTGTGCCAACCAATATGTCATTCAACAAAGACTCTGCAGAAGAGTGTGCCAAGTACACCCACTTTCAGAGCAACACCACCAGTACTTTGTACAAGAGATTAGATAAATTGAAAAGAGTGCTTTTACTTCATGTGCTTCCTATCTCAGACTCTGGGCTTATATCTGCATTATCTGATTAAGTGACTGTTAAATAACCCAAGCTGCCAATATAGGCTCAGGAAAACTCTTTATCTTCATCTGGAAGCGTTGAAGTAATCTCCAAATATGAATTTCAACAATGAAGAGCATTATTCAAGGCATAAATGAAGCTCTGTACTAAATCAAATCTAGTTACGTCTGATAATGTAAAAAGAGAAAGATACTTCAAAGGAAGATGCAACAAACTCTCTTTCATATTGTCTCTTCTTAGCAGTACTCAAAGCAGGTAACAAAAATCAGTCCAGTCCATGTTATCAATGAAGGAAAACAAATTATAAGAAAAAGGAAAAGGTTTGTAAGCAGGAAAAGGAATTAGATCCCCTCAACCACCCCAAATCAGTTGTTTTCTCCACCTAGGGAGAGCAAGTCTCTAAATGTCACATCTTCTTCCAGCGCAGGCAGGGAGAGGAAAAATCCCCGAATTCTCCTTAACAATATGAAAAAAATCTTCAGAACATGAGTTAAAATATTCTTATTACCCATAAAAATGCAATTCCCTTTGAAAGAGCATAAAATGATAAAACAGTATTAAAATATTAATGGGGCACTAATCTGGAAAACAGTTTCATTAGCAGAAAACAGCATTCATGGGAAAAAAGTGTTTCTTCTTATTGCTCATTCTAAAAGGAATTGGAAGCACAGCTGAACAACTGGTTTTGAAAACATTTGCTCCACACCTAACCCTAAGTCTCCACCTGCAAAGACATGGGAAAACATTTGTTCTGTTTATGAAAGCAGAGTGAGGCTTTTATCCACACATTTTGGCAATGGTCTCTGGTTATATAATGATTTCCATATGCTTATCACATCTGAACAAGAGCAAAGCAGCACGGTACCAACTGGTTCTGTTTACATTATGATTTAGCCTTACATTTGGGGTTTTTTGGTGGGGATGTTTGTCAGAGGCAAGTGAATGCTTTTCAAAGTACCTTCCACCCTCTAACACCAAAATCAAAGCCATTGCCAGTGGGAAAGGGAAAAATCTGGGTTCATTAATAAAAAAAAATGGTCAGAACAACATGAACAGAATGCTGGATAATATAGAAGGAACTGGCAGTTACACCAATATTTACAAGGGTCTGTCATATCTCATGGTAAGACTTTGTTTTCAGTTACTTACAGCATTGCCAAATTAACTGGTTGGCCAGCAATTTACTTTACTAGATCTCTACCCCAGGCTGGGAATTTCTTCTTTTGTTTTTCTTGAGGAAAAAAAAAAGAAAACCTGTTCCATTGTTTCTGAAAGTTGGAAACATTTTATTACAAACCCCACATTTGTTTCTTTTGAAAATAAATAAGCAAATCAGATTTGAACAACTTTCTGACTGTGCAGCAAGGCTGTAGAACTGGACCTCACAATTTTGTGGTTCTAGTTCTGAAGACAAGAAGTTTTAATTGATATCACAGGAAAAAAAAAAAGATCCTGCGAAGTAACATACTTGGTTGAGCCTCACAGAAATTCATCTTGTGCTTTTCACCCAGCATTTATCACTGCCCTGTGGAATTTTTGTATTTTATAGTGCTATAAATAATCATAATAAACAAAGCTAAGGAAATGACACATTAACTTTTTGAGTTAAGCGCTCAAAATCTAAACAGTGCAACTTTAAGCTTCTGAATGCGAGCTTGATAAGGCCCTTTTGTGACACTGCCTTTGCTGTACAAGGTACTATTACAGCTAATTTCTGTTCTGAAGGACTTCTGAGAGCACCACAGGCAATGTTTGCCACTGTGGCAAGTACTGAGGACTTCAGTTAACCCATAAGTCAGGCTTTAGAAACAGCAGGAGCTTTAAGGACTACAGCTCAATGCCACCACAATAGCTCAGGCCCAGAAATACACTCTTTTCAAACTACCCCAAAACAATTTTTTTCTTTTGATTTTTCCCTGAATAAAATTGTAACCTAAAAAGCTCTATCTCAGCAAGAAAAGACGTTGATTCTCAGCACAAATAAACACAGAATTACGATTGTCAAGACACTGAAAGAGCTGAGTGTAAAAGTCAAAGCATACCCAGGAGCAGAGAAGTGTTTCTGCACTGTGTAGCTTGGATCTGGCTGGTGACCACAGAGGGAATTTGGCTGTGTCAAAGCAGGCAGAGGACAAAAAGGAGTGCCTCAGTTACAGCAAACATTGGCATTGCCACTTCACTCAGAAGAGTCCTCAAAACATCTTTTTAATATAAATCCGAATTACACCACCCACTCACCACCTTAAATTAACTTGAGATGCCCAACAAAACAGATCATGATCCACAGAAATGGTAATATATTTTTTATGCAAAGCTGGTGAAACTGAGCATGACCATGTTTTCTCCAGCTCCCATCCAGCTGGGACAGCCACAACAGCAAGAGGTACTTTCCCCAGACTGAGCACACCCAGATGTGGAAATAAGTAGCAACAGTCAGACACAGCCACAAATTAATTCCCTTCCTGTGCTCTGCTCTGCTAACATCACTAGCAAAAATTTTTGGAAAGGATTAGAAGTGTTTGCAAAATGTTTTACACCTGATGGCATGCATCTCCTGCAGCAGTCTTTACAAGAGGAAATAAACATACAACCAAAATCTTCTTCATCAGTCTCTCTGAGAAAGCATTTTTCCAGTCTGAAAGGGGAAAATCGTGTTGTCACTGGAACGCATTTTCTGTTTTCATGCACTCCTAAGACAGTTCTCAGCGCTGTACATAAAGGAACAGGCTGAATCCAGCATTGCTAGTGCTGTGAACTAAGCAAACATTTTGGTGATTTTCATTTCTATCAAGCAAAACTACTTAATTATGGCAGCAGAGGTAATGAAGAAAAGAAAGCCCATTATGAGAAGGCTGAAATTTACTCAACTGGAGTCCACACCTGCACTGGAAAAATTCCAACTATCTGCAAATTGAGAGAGTTGTAAAGTCAATACTAGGAAAAAGCACAGGTGTAGAAAAAAAGAGGGACAAGCCTCACAGAAGCTTTTCTTACGTGAGAGAACAGCCCTGTTCCAGAAAGTTGACCAGCCAAACAAACCTGTGCATAGAGGGAAGAAGTGCTTTGCTTAAGGTAAGAGTTCCAGCCAGTGGCAGAAGAGTGACCCTGGGGCTTTTAGTTCACAAATCAGTGATGCTTCCATCAAATCATACCCAGATAAGAGGACTAGAGCAATAGTTTGTACACTGCTTGCTTGTATAATCTACTGGAAAAGGTCTTGTATATTATCCATGATTGAAATGTATCCATATACAACAAGGACTGTCTGAGAGGTCCATCAGCACCCATTTGCAGACCAAATGCACTCCTGGGAGTTGCACTGCTCACTGGGGCTCACATCAGGCAGGTCACCAAGAAACTGGAGGATTACAGAGTGGGGGTGAGGGACTCTGGATTGCAGGTGGGGCTTTTTTATCAATCCTCCCAATCAGAGGGAAGGGGCTTGAAAGGGCCAGCCAAATCAAACAAGTAACAAATGGATATAGGACAGATGCCACAGGCAGGAGTTCAGCCATGGGACTTGCTTGGAGAAACCTGGCCTGTTAGGGGCTGATGAGGTCCCCATGTGTCAGAGAAGGGAAAGAGCATCTTCATTTGTAGGCTTGGCCTACAAGTCACACATCCTACAAGTGTGATGCCTGTGACAGTGAAAGATGCCCAGAGGGTGGAGATGGATCACAGGTCAGCAGGAGAGCACCTGAAGCACAGAACAATGGAATTTCAGCAGCTCCAGCCAGTAAGTTCCAACTCACATTCCTCTATGCACACGCACTTAGCATGGGGAATAAACACAAAGGGTTGGAGATGTGTGCACACCTGCAGAACTCTGGCATCATGGAGACATGGTGGGATGCCTCCTATGACTGGAGTGTTGGAATAAAAGGTTATGGGCTCTTTAGGAAGGACAGGCAGAGGAGACAAGTAGGACGTGTTGTCCTCTGTGTCAATGACCAGCTGAAGTGCATGGAATTCCCCCTGGGAATGGATTAAGGGCTGACCAAGATCTTGTGGGTCAGGACTAAATGGAGGTCAGGGACAGGTGACGTAGTAGTGAGGAGCTGCTACCGGTCACCCACTCAGGAAGACTGAGCAGAAGAATCCTTTACAGACAGAGAGGAGCGGCCTCATGTCCACCAGCCCTGGTCCTCCTGAGGTACTTCAACCACCTGGATATCTGCTGGAGGGACAGTGCAGCAGGGCATAAACAATCCATGAGGTTCCTGGATGGATACATTGAAGATAAGTTCCCTGTCCAAATGACAGAGAAGCTAACAAAGTGCAAAGCCTGGGAACAATCATGGTCACAAGTTTACCGTGTTTAAATAAGAACCAAAACAGCTCAACCAAAGCAGCAACCATGAGTAAACATGGATGGAAGGAATTCCGTGAGAGCTGTGTCCTCTTTGACAATGAATTCACATACACATCAATGCACATGGTGAATGTTTACTTTTGGAAGAAATCTGCAACAGAGGGAAGAAGAAAATCAAAAAATAGTGACGTTCAACAAGTTCACAACTTTCCTTCTTGACCTTGGTACCATCAGCCAAGGTACATTTCGGAGCCAAGCAACAGAGACCAGAGCCCCTCACAAAGAGTCTCATAATAGGATGAACTGATGCATCCTCAACATCTTAGAAAACTTAAAAGTCTGGCCCTTCAAATAAATACAGCAATGAAACTGCATATGTCCTTATTAAAATTAAACACGTGCTCTACTTTAGGGAAATGAGGGTGCTGGAAGAGGTTAATACACATCCTTCAGTAGTCAGTGAGTTGTGACTCCTGAGCTGCAAAGGCAGATGGCAGATACCAGCCTCTTGTACAGTCAGCCCAAAGAATGTTCAGTGTACCTGCAAAGCCTCTAGTTCCTACATGATAAGCCAGGCACAGGTCAAGCCCAGCATGATTAATGAAAAGGAAATCTGCAGCTTTTTCCCGACTGTTTAAACATCATTCTTCAAAGCCCTGTGCTTTCTACTACTTTGTTAGATCCATAACCACAATTAGGCAGCACAGATGTGAATAGCTAAATAGCATCAGGTAAAAAGAAATGCACAGATTTGGTGGAAGAAGTAAAGCCTGAGTCACAGGTACTCAACAGCTACTGCTGCACCCTTACAAAGGAGTAAAAACAGCACCTTTCATTTTGTAATAGGTGGCAGAGATAGACCTCAAATCCCAGAAGTTTATTGGGGACTGGAAGAAACTTCATTTATGTCTATGTATCCTGGATGGGCCAGGAGCTCTGGCAGGAACTTGTGGTGCTTCTGAAGTCCCTTCTGATGTGGTGCTTTTTTTTTGACTGTCCTTTAAACAATGTTTATTTAGACATTGGCTGACAATAGCAAGGGAAGGATCAGCTGGGCCTGCCTTCTTTTACACAGAGGAACACTATGATCTCCCATAAAGATATTTGAGGGGCTTTCCTGTACTCTTCCTTGTTCCTACACTTCCAAATTATCCTGTCTCAAATGTGCCAGGCTCCTAAATTAAACCCTTTAAGGAGATTATGGGGACAGGAACTACATTCAGACCCTTGCCCTCTTTAAGAAACCTAATTAAGTGGATGAAACTTCCTTCCTTCTCATCTGTGACAGCAATAGCAGGGAATTTTACACTATTAGTTCAATATTTCAAAACCTTTTAAAACCTTTTCCTTTTCTCTTTTTCTTTCCCCCAAAGCAGATATTATCACAAAATCATACTCTAAAACATTACTGCATTTTTCTACTATGGTTGAAGAGACGCAATTTTTAATAAAAATGTGCATTTAAAAAAAAAGAGCTTTTCATATCCAGAAACTTCACATTAAGGGGAGAAAGCTGAAAAAGACTATTTCTGCCAGAGCATGGAAACAGTGTTAAGGCTTCCCTCCTTAACACCGGTGCATGTGAAAATAGAACCAAAAATCAGAGCTTTCCTGACCTATCTGAAATATATAAATGCCCTTATTTTCTGTTATGGAAACAAGTTACTCTTCTCCCTGGTGCTTGGAGAACATACATGGAGGATTAATTATTAAATTGTTTAATGAACTATATTCAACATTTTTAGGGCTTCATGTAAGAAATTGTTCCAAGACTTAACATTCCACAGACACTCCTCTACTTTGAAACTATCCATGATTTTTAGTTTTATATAATTAATGTTTCTTCATTTCTACTTTCAGTTACTAATATGAAAGATAATTTGTGAAATTAGGCACTCCATTAAAAGCACTGTTTTTTCTTATCTCTCCCAGGATATCAATACTAAATTCACAGTCAAACGTTCTTTCCTCTGTACTTTGATAAAAGACTCTATTCATCCTCATAGATTATTCTGGAAGAAGTATGTAGCAGCAGTTCAGTTCAATGCTACTTTTTTCTCTAAATATTCAGCTCTCCTAAACAAACTTAAAGAAATAAATAGACATTGAAAAAAAAAAAAAAAAACACCTCAGCAAAGCACACAATAGAGGATCACTTAAACGTTACTTGAACAAAGACAATTACTCAAAAAAAAGTAATTCAGGGGTTTCCCATCACAATGAAAAATAAGCATTTTCCATAAAACATTCCTTTTGTTATTTGCAGGTTTCATCGGTGTGGAGTGTCTGAGTGACAAGGAGAATACTGCAGAGCTCCAGAGAAACAAATCAATAGTCCAATCCCCAGCAGATACAGTTTCCATGTGCCTCAGGTAGGGATACTGAATTCTCCAAATTAGGACAGAGCTGCAATTTTCTGCAAGAGTTTCCTGGGCTTAAAGCACCAGGGCTCTCCATAATGTTTCTGAAGCAGAATACTCTTGTATAAAAAGACAGGGTATTTCAAATTTCAGCCTCTTCCCAGCCAGCATAAGTCTTTGCATAATGATTTCCGTTTTTCTGCTTTATAGATGAAATTGTGAACAGTATCTTAGCACACTGGGAAAAAATGCATTTTTCAAGTAAAGCATTTGACCTTAAGTTACTCATTTTCTTTCAGTAATTTTTAGGTTTAGAGAATATAAATATCCTTTAAACTCATATAAGCAGATTGAGGGAGGATATAAAGACTGTATTCTGAACCCTGCTCTCTGTGAGGTCTGCTGTCCCTGGAGGGACTTTAACTCTTTGGCATCTAATGTCACCAAAACCTGCTAGTTTTCTGTGTACTGCCTTATAAATTGACCAAACCAGGCACAAAAAAGAGCACTTGCTGACACATAATGAGTAATTCTTACACTAGGTTATTTACAAGCACATTCTTCACTAAAGATTTAAGCAGATTGATGGTTGACTCTATTGGTTGCAATAAGGTGTATTATAGGAATTGCAACAAAATTCAGTAAATAAGTTTGCATCCAATTTTCATCTCCTTTTTTGTTTTGAAATATTGCATATTGGATCAGCCCTGGCACTAATGGCAAAGCTACCTTTATAAAACCTGACAAGACACACAAATTATTCAGGAAAGTAGATTTCATTTTCAGGTATGACTTCAAATGACCTTCCAAGGTAAATTTAAGCACAATGTGAGTAAACATCTAATAAGATGGGGTTTTTTTTCAAGGATGCAAGGAGTTAAAATATAGGAAATTTTTCAAGCCTCAGATGAATGTTTAGACAATCCTGAAATGCACAGAAACAACTGTTCAGAGTAGAGTTTTCTGCTCTACAGAAAACTGCTCCAAGTCCTTCGGTGTCATTTTCCACCCAAACTGTCAGATTATCAAGAAGAGTTCCAGGAAGGCCTTTCCTATTCCTTCATTATCCCATGCTATGACTGACAACCTAGGCAACAGAATACAATGTACTCATCTAAAATCGTGCAAAAACTCAAAAGAAAATCATTATCAGTAATATTAGCTGACTCCCAACTAGCTCTAAATAAGTCAAAATACAGGAACAGATAAGGTAAATGCTACTCCAGGGGATGCAAAGAGAGAGTACCCAAATAGGTGGAAAGTTTCTGACCTCAGCAGCAGCAAAGTCACAGCAAAAACACTCAGCACAATTTAAAAAGAATACAGACACAGTAGGAGATGGCATGAGTAGGACAGTAAAAATTAGGAGTGAAACAGGTAAGGAAGGTCTGCAAGGATATACTTGTCCAGGCCACTGCTGAGAAGTTGCTAAATACACAAAAGGTTGCTGCAAAGGAAATGACCTATTCACCACAACCATGGGAGAAAGGTCAAGATACCACTGCAGAGATGCATCAAGCCCTAGGGAAAATACAGCATCAATAAGTAAATTAAAACTCTTCAGTAGCCAGACTTTGAGCTGGGGGAGTTTAGAAGGCTGGTTCAGACATTCACATGTGCACAATGGCAGAAGGAGGGTTGGAGAGACTGGAAACAGGAGAGAGAGCATTCGTGTGAGAAGAGAGACCGAAAGAGCCAGCAGTGCAAGGATCCAGCAAATCAGGGCCAAACTCCTGTTCTATAACATTTTCTGCATGTAAAAAGCACAGCTTAGACAAGAAAGTTTCACTGTATTGTGTAAGCAAATCCACTCAAAAATCAAACCATAAAAACCTATAAAACCCGCTTTTTTACATAGCACTGTCCCCCACACGAAGACAATTGAGATTTACAGTCCACTGAGCATCCCTCATTATTACAAAGGGTTTTCCAGTTGTGACCCCAGCCTCGGTTTGTTCTGTTAAATATTCAGTCTTTGATAGCATTTAAACTGCCTTTTGAGCCTTTTGAGTTTCTCAAGTTCAGAGTGAAACTGAGTTGTTCTGGTAGAACACAAATAATCAGCTCAGGAGAAGATATCACAGAGAATGCACAGCCCTATTTACTCTGCCTTCTTTGAACAGCCACCTCATTTAATAACATCATATTTGGCATTTCCTAGCTATAAGCACTGTGCATACTTTCACATGCAACATTTCAGTACTGGTCACTCCATCATTAGGCATGGCCCTGTGACCTTCCAGCTTGCCTACTTCATTGCAGTTCTACTGTTCAACAGTGCTGCTGGTTTTTAAATCCATTACATTAAGGTCTTTCTAGCGAAATCCTGCTACTAACCAGTCACTGTCCACAATTTCTGTACTGTAAATAAAGTAGCAAACTGTCCATTAAATATGTCTGATACTGCTGTTTCCTATCTTTTCCTTGGCAACGTTCCACTTTTTGCTAACACCATCAGGCTAGTTAGGAAATGAAGGCATGAGTTTTAATCTATAATCCCTCAGTTGAGGAAGGCTGATTTGTGACAGTCAGTTCTTAACTGTGACTTGATAAATTCAAACCAAAGGACCTGCCTGTAAAAGATGGTGAAAGCAATCCACTGTCAAACACTATGAAACCAGTGCAATGGGGACAAAAAACTCCATGGATGCAGAAGCAGATATTTGGACTTTTCCAGCTGAAAAACTACCTTGTAGTTACAGGTAGTTTATTAAAATACTGCCTTGAATGGAAATAGTGCATCTGAAATATGCACATGGAGAAACCAGAATTTATTTTTGGAGAATATAGTTCAAACATCTAGATGTTAGTTCTGTCAGCCAAAGCCCTGAGATAGCCAATCCACTAAGTATATAAAACCCAAGTTAAAAACCAGCAGCTCATGCTCAGTGACCATTGTTCTCCTCCCTTTTCATTCCTGCATTCCCACTGGGGACAGCTTTCCCACCATGGTAACAAACATAAATCTTGTATGTCCCAGTGGCTGAAATGCTTAGGCATGTCCTCTCAAACCATTTGATATCATAAAGTTAAGGAAGAATCACCAGATGATGTGATAATCACCCAGGTCTTTTCAAGGAGTGCAGAATTTTAATATATTAGTATACAAATGAGTAGTACTGGCATACAGAAAACATTTTGAAGAACATAGGGCATAAATACTGGTAAGCTAATAAACACATGCTGTAATTTAGTTAGATGACACATGGGCATTTCAGAATCTAGTTTTCAGCAATGGTAGTGCTATTCACATTGATATAATGGATGAAATATTTCCTATATACTGAGAAATCCAGAAAGACTAATGAGTAATTCAAGCAGTGCTCTGAATCATGCCCAAGACAGGCATACAGATCGCTTTCATTGTATAGAACCTCCTCCCTAAAAAAAAAAAAAATTAAAAAAAAAATAGTTTCCAAACTTAGCCTACTGAGAGACACAAAAAAGTCCATCCAAGCTTTGGGGTCCCCAGCATAGGAAGGACATCGACTTGTTGGAGAGAGTCCAAGGGAGGCCACCAAAATTATTAGAGGGATGGAGCACCTCTCCTGTAAGGAAAGGCTGAGGCAATTGGGATTGTTCCACTTAAAAAAGAGAAGGCTTCAGACTTTCCTATTTGCAGTCTTCCAGCACCTGAAGGGAACCGACAAGAAAGATGGAGAGTGACCACTTGAAAGGCCATACAGTGACAGGACAAGGGGGAATGACTTCAAACTGAAAGTATGGATTTAGATTAGATATTAAATTCCTTACTGCAAGGATGATGAGGTAAAGGAACAGGTTGCCCAGGAAATTTGTGGATTCCCCATCCCTGGATGCATTCAAAGCTAAGTCAGATGGGGCTATGAGCAACCTGGTTTAGTTAAAGGTGTCCCTGTCCACAGCAGAGGAGCTGGAACTAGATAATCTTTAAGGTCCCTTCCAACCCAAACCATTCTATGTTCTGTGATTCACTTGCAATGCCAAAGTGGTCACATCACCCAGGTACAGTGCTCAGATTTCAAGCCTTGGTGATGAGAAAAAGTGGCACAGTGAAAACTCAGGACCTTCATGTAACATCGAGTATTATATTTAAAGGCAATATTTCTTTTCCTTGCTTGCTCTTAAAATAAGCTTTTCACTGAATTAAGAACTACAGTTACAAGCCAGATGTATTTTCTTCATTAACATATTTTTTTTTCCATTGAGAGAAATACTAAGAAAACACAGGGCTTTACTTTCAGTTGTTATTTTTTCCTTACACAAAATCATGCCTGGAGAAACAATTCAATCACTGCATCATTGTATAGGGGTGTTACTTTTATTAAGGGATTTCTCAGAAGTCTGGTAACATTTATTGTTTAAGGGTCATTCCTTTACATGCAAAGTGCATTAATCGCCTACTCCAAATTCATCATGTTCAGAAAAATCACAGCTGGGTAAAATCCTCAGCTGCTAAAGCTCTTTTATAACAAGATGTTAATTACTTTATTTTGTTGAGGGGTGAAAGCTTAATTATTATGGATTTGTAACCCCCCATTTGGCACTTTGGAACAGAATTTGTAGGATTTCTTTCAATCATCAGGGAATCAGGCTATGCCATACACTAGGAAGTAGCATAAAACAAAGGCAGAAGCCTTTTGTAAGGTGTGTAGAAGTAGAAACATCATATAGAAACAGAGTGGTCTCCAGTACTCTCACAAAACCCATGTAGAATCTGTATGCACATTTTGGATTACAGTCTGCATAAAAATAAGTAGCTTGTTTTTGCTGACTTAAGAGAGTAGTAGCAATTTATATCCACTCCATGTCTGAGTCAAATAAGAGTATTGAATGTTACCTGTATTTACCCCTTCTACAATGTTCTCCCTTCACCTAGTTAAGCATCCTCTATGCAAACACAACAGGAAAATACCTGATTCCCAAGAAGCCACTCCTTTACTTCTTTTCCACTTCTCTTGACAGATCCATTAGTGATCAAGCAGAGTTTACCCATTATTAGCTGGAGGGTCTCAAGGGAATAGTGCTCTGTGTGATCATTCCATATATAAATCCTGACAAATGAACTCTGGATGAAGCCATGACTACTTTCTTACCGGATTTACTATAATCTTTATGCTGTCTTCTTCATGTGTTTAGTGTAAAATTCACCTTTCAACATAAAGACATTAGAGATATAAGGAGGGGGAAAAATCTTTAAAATGAGCACAGTGCATGTTGCTGTTTGGATTCCAAGTGAAGAATTTACATGCAAGTCACACATTACTGTGTAATAATATAATATAATAATTAAAAAGAAAAATGACTACTGGCCATACTGTTTGCATTCTTGCTTCTTTTTTTTTTTTTTTTTTTTNTCAACAATATGTTCCCCAACTGACCACAAGACTTGAGATTTGGCCAACAGGGTGAACACTAACACTGCTGGACCACCTTGTAGAAGGTACAGCGTCACATCCAGGTAGCCTGCAAATGCCAAAAATATGTAGCATCACTTTGTACACCTGTTAACTGTGTTTGCACAATCTGTAAACATTTTTGTATTCTTCAATGCTAAGCTGCCCATGTGTAATCTTACTTTTATTAGCTGTTTTACTGCCTCCAAGGGGTTCTGTTCCTCCACATGGGAAAGATATATTATACTTTCAAATGATGACCAGGGACAGAATACCGATGCCACCCCAGGCAGATAGGGTAAAATTTTTTCATTTTATCTGCAGCTCTGCAATTTCAACCCCCAAAAAAGTCCTTGGTATGAAGAGTAGGCAGGAGGCTTGTTCTTTACAAACTGAATTAACTTCAGCAAAAGGGGCCAAATGATATAAAATCAGGACTGACTGAATATCTTCCTCATTTTTAGCTGAAAGGATTTAGCACAGGTTCCTATCATTTCCTGGAGAGACTAATGAACCTCATTGTTAGGAAATCTTACTTGACATTTTCTTTAATTCTCTTTCAGCCTATTTCTATGAGTTACTTTGCCTCAGCACAGCCCAAAAAGCAATTCTTGACCTTTCCTCCACATTAAACTCTTTAATTTCATTTTAGAAACACTTCTTCAGTGGCAAGTTGACCTCTGGCAAACATACACACGCACAGAATCAAACCTAAAAGCCAAACACAAATAATTTCAGTTGAAAGCAGAGTCTGTGCCTGACTGTAGGTTCAGACCATCAAGCCTCCATCCTCACCAACAGAACAGGTTCTTTGAGGAATCATGACCCTTTCTCACCTGGCAGCATCCTGGGGGGTGTGTGGAGGGTGGATTTGCAGAAGAAAACAGGAGGGTGAGTCACCTGCACAGCAACATCTGTTTACTGGATGTATGAATTACTTGTTCAGGACTGCAGTAAGGATGCACACACAAATCCTTTGAAAAACAAGATACTTAACCATACCAAATACATTTTGTTTGAGAAAGCAGTCAGATGGAAGAACTCCAAACTGCCATAATGAGAATCATAGCTTCTAGCTCAGAACTATGCATCTGGGTTATTTAGCTAAAAGGCAGCTGTGTGGAGTCACAAATGGCCAGACCTGATCAGAATAGCTGTGTCATCCCAACCAGCACAGAAAGAATTAACATCTGCAAAATGAGAATTGTTCCCTTACTTTTTATGGGTTCCTTTTCCTCGAGTCTTTTGTCCTTTCCTTGCAAGAGACAATTTATCAGGTTTGTTTCATGCCAAATAGAGCATTATGAGCTATATCATGAGACAGCAAGTGCAGCATAACAACCATTTCTGAACATGACCTTTCTTATACAGGTACAATTTATAATGTATACACAATTTAAGAAAGTTTTCTGGAACTCATACTTCAGAAAGCAAAGGTGAAAAGCATCACCATGGATAGCTACTCTGCTATTTTTAAAGAATATCTTTTCTGTGATAGATCTATTCTACCTTAACTGAACCCTGTGCAAGCTCCAGTTTTTACCAAGTCCATGTGTTCATTTCATTAAAAAACATTTTTATTTAAAAATATTCTTCTTTCCCTAGTACTCTCCCCTCAAACCATCAATATTTCAGGATGAAGACTGTATTTTTGTTGCATATTTAGATATAGTGCCTGCAAAAAGGCATCCTTGTCACACATCTCCTTTACAGTACAAAAAAACAAGCAGTGAAAAGCCTCACAGCTTTGCATTTGGTGCTATTCTTCAGTCCCCTACCTAGACAAAGCACCTATTTTGAGACATTATCTGAAAGCTCCTTTTTAATGAGCTTTCTCATTTCTATTTAAAAGCTAAACACTAGATTGGTGATTTATTTTTCCCTGTGTTAGTTTGCATGTGCATGGGGGGGCAGTTTATGTGGAAAAATGGCCACTGAATAATTCTGCCCCAAATACTGGAAGTTTATAATTTGAAGTAGAATCCTTGCTTTATTTGAGGCTATATCAAGAGTTTTCTCCCTTAACACTCAGCAGAGTAGTTGCTTCCCATACTTATTAACCAAGACAAAAAATGCTGTCTTGCCATCATTCTCTGTGTATTCCATGTAGGTTCCCATTATTGTGGCATTTCTTTCCTCACAGGCTCTTCAATCTTTGTATCTCACTGATACTCTGACTAGCTGGTACAATGACTTTGCAGGGATTTCTTTCCATTCTCAGGAGAAATTTAATCCATAAAGATACTTCTTGATAGTTCGCTTCCTTTACTGCAAGCTTTCCTCAACATGCAACTTCACTTCCAAAGAATTACTTGCTCTATCATTTCTGTAGACCTTATACCTAAAGATAGCAGTGTCCCATTTTTTTAAATATTCCACCAACTTTCTAAAAGAGCTGTTATATCAGTTCCTTTAATTATAACAAATACTTCCTAGTCTTCTCAGTTAGGCCACACATATTTGAGGTCCTGTGGTTGTGTCTCTGTGTCCTGATAAATTGAGACTTCACCTTTTTAAACTTTTTGTTATTTTTTCTCTTATTCTTACCAACTTGTGTCCTAGTTCTGTCCAGAAACTTTAAATTCTCCTTGAAAAGATGTTTCTCCCCTCAACAAGTCTACACTTAGTTTTTCCTTGCTTTTGGTTTTAAAACTCTCTTGATTTTTTTTTTTTTTTAATTTCCATTTCAAGCACTGGCTGGCTCTGCCTTGGTTCTCTCTCCCCATATGGCCTCCATCCATTCCAATTTTTCCTTGTTTTCTAATGTGTATGATATCCTTACCTTATACTATTTTCCTTTGAGCCATGACCTGAGATTCCCCAACTCCATCTGTCCTTGCACATGACACAGACAGCATGTCAGAGAATGCTGTCTCATAGACTCCTGTTTCAAATCTACTACTTAAAATCATACTATTACATACAACAATTCATCATTTCCTTCTGTGTGATGGGAACACACAGGAATCACAAGTCTGTATCAGGAATAGTGTGGCCAGCAGGATCAGGGAGGTCATCCTTCCCCTATACTCAGCACTGGTGAGTACACACCTTGAGTGCTGTGTCCAGTTCTGCGCCCTCAGTTTGGGAAGGATGTTGAGATGCTTGAACACATCCAGAGGAGGCAACAAGGCTGGTGAGGGGCTTGGAACACAAGCCCTGTGAGGGATGATTGAGGGAGCTGGGGTTGTTTAACCTGGAGAAAAGGAGACTCAGAGGTGACCTTATCACTCTCTACAACTCCCTGGAAGGTGGCTGTGGTCAGGTGGGGTTGGTCTCTTTCTCCAGGCAGAAACTGACAGAACGAGAGGACACAGTCTTGAGCTGCACCAAGGGAAATTAGGCTGGATATTAGGAAAAAGTATTTTACAGAAAGGGTGATAACGTTCTGGAATGATCTGCCCGGGAAGGTGGTGGAGTCACCATCCCTGGATGTGTTTAAAAAAAGACTGGATGTGGCACTTGATGCCACAGTTTAGTTGAGGTGTTAGGGCATGGGCTGGACTTGGTGATCTTGAAGGTCTCTTCCAACCTAGTGATTCTGTGAATGCTGTGAATTCTGTGGCTCTACTACAACATGACCTAAAATCCGTGCCTGCCATGTTCACATACATATCAAGTTAGTCCTTGCACAGCTCACAGTGGCATTAAACACCCTGGTGCCTGCATCCCTCATAGATTCCCGTTTCAATGACTTATCTCCTTCCAACTGCTGACATATGTCCTGTCACCCTGGGGCGACACAAGAATGACACGGAGCAGCTCTGGTCAAAGCAAACTAAAAAACTTTTTATTAAAAGTTCTGACTCCATATATATATCTTTTCCAAAATCCAGTGTCATTGGAGGGTTACAGTGCCACCTCCTCAATGTCCCTGGGTAACCTAACTGTCTGTCAGGTTGCTTGTCCTCCATAAAGGAATGAAAAACAATAAGTTATTTACATAAAGTGCTTTGAGAAAGTTTGTGCAAAGAATACAAACATCAGAAGGCTCAGTAAAACTTGAGAAAATCAGGGTGACAATGTTCCAGGGCGTGTGCCCACATTACATGGGAATGTATGTTTCAGACATGTGTCAGACCATTGTCCCCAGCAGTGGTTACTCAGGCAGTCTTTCCTCCTGTTCACCTGGCTGCCTTTTTTTCTTTATTCATTGCCACCAACACAGGACCTGAAAGCCATATCATGTGAGGGTTGGACTGCTCCATGATGCTTTGAGGTCTCCTTCACGTGTTTCTCAAATTCTCTGAATTTCTCTCGTTCATCTCAGCTAATTCAGAAATACTCTGAAGGCCATGAGCTGGTTAGCAGTGACTTAATGTAAATCACATCTATCAACAAGGCAGGTTCCATTCAGGAACCTGTAGCAGTCACCCAATGCCCTGAATGAATCAAACTCATCAGTATTTCTTCATACAGTAGCTTCACTGCAACTAGGCAGATGGAAAAGCTCAGTTCATCCACTTCATCTTTCATTAGGTGTCCTTGTCAGGTGTTACTTCTAATCTCCTAATGGAGAAGATGTTGCTTCCATATGCCATCAGCCCTGTTCCCTGCTCACAGGATTTTATTCTTGTAAGGGTGCATCTGCCCTTTCTGAGACTGTCACTCTGAGGGGATGTCACATGGCCTTAAAAACAGGAATGAAGTGAAAATTTCTGAGATACATACATTTGTGGTCTCCACAGCAACAAAGTAATCAAATCAGTGCCCCTGTGTTATTTCAAAAGAACACAAATTTTGCTTGAATAATATGAGGCTCTAGAAGCACCCCCCACACATTTGTTTGGTTTGAAATCAATGCTCCCTTCTAAACCAGTTTGGTTTAACTGCTCTATTCAGAGTCTCAGGTATGAATGGAGTTCTTCTATAAATCATAACATGCACAAGTGATACAAGCCCCTTGTAAATCAGTCAGAAATCTCCGAAGAAGAGAGAGTGTTGAGGTCTGGCTCATTTCTGATAATATTTTCAAACACATAAAAACAGTAGCAGTAGAAATTATATCAGAAATTACATAATAAGTAAGGTTAAATTAAAAAAGAAACTTTTGAGGGAAATGTGGGCTGGGATTCTTATGACAGGCAAATGTCAGTTTTCACCCGAGAGGTGTTTGATGAATTTTTTACCTTATCTGCTAAAACCATAAAATTAACTGTTCTACAGAAGACTGAGCATAAAAAATATACATGGTTATTAAATCTGAGATATTAGCTAAAATGATAGATGGAATCAAAACATAGAGGTCTTAAAAAGGAGCTATTTGCCATATTTGAACATATTTTGGATGGAAAGATGCAAGTTATATAATTTACCTGAAAGGGGAACTCAGCTTTCAGCAATTTGGAATTCTTGTCATTTTGGTTTCTCAGGTTGGCCAATAAAAAAAACCAAATAACCAAAAACTAAAACAAAAAAAAGGGACTCAAAAATCAATAGTCTTAGATAGACTTAGATAGATCTTAAACACCAAAGCCATGTCAATAGCAGGAGAGCAGGCAAAGTGTGCAAGTAAGTCTGGTATATTTAAAAGTTAGTAGACACCAAAAGTCTTTGCATGCAAGGAGGAACACTTCTAAAATTACCCCTTTCAAGCATCAATATCACTGCTGCAGGGCCTTGCTAATCTCTCCCTTCCAAAATCACAGTCACCTATTTTAGAACACTTCAATTAGCACCAGATGTTCATTTACACCTTCAGAGATCCAGGTTTGTAAACTGAATACTTCTGTGCTATGATAATGTAATTTTAACACCCTTAGAAGGCTTCTGGTTTCCTTCACCTCCTTATTTTAAATTCTGCTGATAATTTTAATCCCAAAATATTACACCTAGAGCTCTAGAATAAACTTCAGGCTTTAGTGTTAATTGTTGGTGTGACCCGGGTATCTTAAGGCAGGTGATCATCATCACAACACATCCTAGGTACCAAAAACATCTACTCACAGCTGACAAACATAACACAGATCTGGGAGACCTGCCCCTTTCTGGGTAGCAAAACCTATTCACATAAAACAAATTCTCTCTGTTACATATGTCAAACACTTCTCTGGAATCTTGGATAATCATAAGGCTGAATCATATTAATTTTTCAAGTTACAAGAAGCTGAAACCTCAGTACAATGCCAGGGGCAGATTTTTTTTGGCAGAAGACATGAGTGTTACAATTTCCAGATTTCCTACAGGCTGAGTCCTGGTGTGCTCCAGCACTTCCAAGCATTTTAGGATAAACTATTTCTTACTGTAGGTTTCTAGGCTGAGTGTTTCAGACACCCTTCAGTGGAAACTGAGGATGTTGTCTCACACTGCCTCAGAAGGTGTTTTCATATAATTTAAGAAACAATTAAGACACTTCTCAGTTGCTTTGTTGGGGATTTTTTAAGTTTAGTTTTTATCCTTCCTTTTTTAAAAGTCTATTCCAAAAGCTCATTTCCCCTACCTCTTCAGACATTCTGTGATACAAAAAGCCCCCAGCTATTCAGAGCTCTTTCATGGGCTGACTCTGCAGGGGTTAATGCTGGGCAGTACAGAGTAGACACAAGACCCTTTTAAGCCCCTGTCAAGTCTAAGATTATTGATAAAACCCAAGGTCCCTTAGTGGGGGGCCATGAGGAACAGTTCACAACACACATTTCTCAAATCAACATATGAAATGACAGGCATTTGATGAAAGCTTTAGGACATAAGAAGCAACCTTACTGATCTTACAAAATCAGCAGCTTCAAGCTTCACATCATATTCCAAGTACCTCATACACAGAAAAGGAGTTTCTAAAACTGTTTGCACCCAGTCATGACAAGAGTCTCTCGTGCTTTGGATTGAGAGGTGTGACTGGGGTGGACATTAATATGAGCCTGAGAATATCTCAGTACACAGAATGTTCACTTTCCTTGATTTGATTCAAACTACCTCTGCAAGAATCAAAAGTGAGTTTATTCAGGCATGGACAGGAAACAAAGCATTCTCAAAAAAATGAGTAAGCTGAAGGAGCTCTCTAAAGAGCCCCAAGACTTACCAGCCTGGGAAGTCAGTCACCAAATAAGATGTTTGTAAAACTGAGCACTTCCACATGAAAAAGGAGACACAAAACATAAGAAGGGGGAGAGGGATGATGATCCACAGAACTCTTTCAAAGGTATGAAACCACATAGCTAAAGAGTCATGTGGAGGCTTTCACTACAAATAATGGTAGTGAAATGAATGGACAGTAGTGAAAATGTAGGCTTAATATCAGTTGAAAAATAATGCTATGCAATAATTTAATAAAGGAAACAAGAAATAAGTAAATAAGTTTCCTGACTGGCACACCTAAAATTAGACCAGATCAAACTTTACAAAGGATCATCTCCTCAAACAAGCTCAGCACCCAAGAGCTCCCAGCCAATCCTCTGGAAAGCCACAAAAGCCAAGTGTGAAAATGTTGGCACTGTTTAATTACTCTCAGCAGGGACTGTATTGTGCAGGCTGACCCCAAACGTAACTATTCAGCCCACACAAAACTCACTTCTCCAGCCAGTGTTTTACCCTTAAAAAGAAAAACAAAACACTCAGTGATTTGTGTGATGGCGCTGTTTCTTTTTCCCATCAAGATGTTGACTAAGTTTGATTAAGAAGAATCAAACAGAGAAAAAACAACTGCTATAGTTTTAGACTGACTTTGCAATAACCTGTTCAGTTTGAAGATGATAATGATGAATTAGATAATTACATTGCACTGAAAGCATTATTATTACTGAAAATATTTTCTCTATAGCAGCCAGCCCTGTGAGTATGTATACCTGCTATTTAAGGTTTAAACCAAGGGTGAACACAAAGATGCATCTTCTCAATGAGTTGTTCTGATGCATCATGCATTGCCTTTGTGGCTCTGCAAAGAGGCAAAAGAAGATTGAATATTATTGTAGCAAAGCAAACTGTCTAAAAGGTTTGATAAAAACATCAGGAAAGGGTTAAACCATGAGCACTGAGTCCCATGCCCAACCTCTAGCAGCAGCTAATTCCAGGCTTCTCAGAACAAAATGCAAAGAATTTTTTTGAATGGACATACAGGATGGCATCCTCCCAACTTTGAATAGACAGATGATGATACTTCCCGTAGTTGTTCCTTCCCTCTTCCAAAAGCCTCATTTGTTTACTATTTTCTCTTACCAGTACACATCACAGTTATCCCTGCAAAATCCCACTTTGTCTTTAATTCTGTTAAATGCCACCTATCAGCTTTTTGACAAAATGAGTTTCATAAGTGAAATAAAAAGAAATTACTGCTTTTATACAGAATTCTGCCATGTTTGTTACAATGGCTTCCTGTGTCAAAAATTCTGCTGGCCTATCCACAGCTTTATAGCAGAGAAGAAAAGTCTTTCCTGGAGTAGGTAAATCCTCTCTGGAGAAATCCTGGAAGCTTTTCAGCGGTCAGCTCTTAAGCGGCACACATCATCTTCCTGGCACAATGACAAGTCTATGACAAGAAGAAATCAGTCTGCGATACTAATTTCGGGGGCTTTTTAATCTTGGAAAGTAAAAGGCTTAGACTGAGCAGTTTCTGAATTTACTGGGCTTTTTTGATGTAGATATTTCCAAAGATAGGAAAGCGAGGTGTGTTCATGCAGAACCAACCCTGTGATGCTGGACCAGAGAAAGGTTGTAACAACCTGCTACTTTGCATTTATTAGGAGCACTTTTATCACACACACACTAATGAAAAAAGGCAGAAAGGCCAGGCACTCTTCAGATAAATAGCTAGTAATTTCAAATAACAAACCAAAGAAACAATTAAAAGGCTTTGGCAATAAAAGCTTAACAGATGATGCACTGACAAACCACTACAATTACAAAACATATTTTCAGCTAATATGGTTAGCATAATGTACTTTTCAAGCATTAATGTAATACCAAGGTGGCTGTAAATCACTTTATCAATTATTGAACCGCAATAAAATATTTATAAATGGGCTCTTATTATCAAATACAACTGTGATACTTTTAAACTGTGGCAAATGTAAGGGAATATTCTTATCTTTTTCTTAACAGATACTTGTGGAGTGTTAATAAATGGCTTTGCTTTAAATCATGCTTTGCTTGCTTTGCATCTTCAGTAGTTCTGCTTTAGTGGAATAATACAACTGAACACTGACTCCATTTTTCCACAGCCTGTGCAATAAAACAACCCACCTATTGATGTGAATTAGAGCCATCATGTATAAAGAGTCAAACTGGTTTAAGAGGTTTCTTCCATGAAGAAAACTGGGATTGAGTACATTGTGTAAAACTGTCAAATGATCTTCTATGAACTCTTTTTTTGTCATGTTACAGTAAGAACTGGTTTTAAACACATTTTTTATTTAATTTTGGGGCAATCATCAGAACAAAAAGAACATTTTTAATTAAATGTGTGTCTGAAGCCAGTTTCCAGAATAGCCAAGTGTTTGGCAAATAGCACCCTGAAAAGCCTTAGGGGGGTCCAGGATGCTTCCATCAGCCTGACCACCACCTGTCAAAAAACTTCCCAAAGCAAAAATACAAAATACACAGGGTAAACCTGGACCTCCTTTCCAAAAAGGAAACTTTGGCCAGAAGTCTGTCTCCCAAAAAGCCTTTTCAAAGGCTCTACTTAAATTCCAATAAAAAACAAAATCATTTTTGAAGCCTTGAGAGTCAGCACCACTGTCCAGCTACAGTAAAAATGATTATCAAGAGAAAATTATAATAGTAGCAGTTGATCAGGTGTCTCCTGAGTCCCTGAATGGAAATCACATACCTTCTTTTTAATGTTACAAGATTAAAATTTTGAGGTTATTTTTTTTATAGCATAAGATGAAGAAAGCAGACCAGCTGGTATTACATCACCCTTGATGCTGCCGATAGCAGGACATAAGTGAACTACATTACCAAGCTGTACTCTTCCAAGTAAGAATTACTGTGGGGTTTAGTAGGAATCTGCTGGTGTTTTTAGCACAGGGGGTGTGACAGGGCTTTACTTATCCTGCTCTCAGGCCAAGGAAACCGCATTTTGTTTCATAAAGAGGGCATGCAAGGAAAGAGGGCTCAGGTGCCCAGTGATACAGCAGGTAAGGAGCCACTATAGAGATGCAGGTCTGACAAACACCCACAGTCATTGATAGGCTACCAAGGTACACAGCCACACAAATTCTTCCTGTGAGGCCTTTAGCCAAGGTTCAAAAACTAATTGCAAGATGACACTGTCATAAAAGGTGTTGCTGAGAACCACCTTTGCTGCTGCCACTACAGCCACAAAATTGCAGCTGTCAGAGTGCTTTTGAGCTGTAAACCACCTAATCATATTCTGATTGCGTAGTCCAAACATCATCTAGAAACACTGAAGTGCTGCAGACGGCGTTGTTATACTTCATATAACAAATTGCTAAATACAGGTCTACTTGATAGGGCCAAATCACTACATTAGAAAAGCCTGTGTTACACTCCTCCTGCCCTCCCAAATGCCAGATGAAAAGCACAGTCCTCTCTCACAGAGGCTCAGGAAGCTCTCTGAAACGTGGGGCAGACATTGTCTCTAATTTATGCCCATTTGGCTTATCAAAAAAAGAGAGCAGTAATTTTACTGAGTGCTGGTGGTTTTTTTCAACGTTTCCTTCAAAGCATAAAACCTTGGGAAACCACAGTTGATGTAAGAAGACCTATCTGAGGTGGTCTGCTGCAGAGAAATGCTGCTTTTGAACTACTGCCAACGAGGTTCCTACAACACACTGCATCAGCAGCCACTTCTCAGCACCTGCCAGCTGAGCTCAGGGAGGGTCACGACAGGGCAGCGTGCAGGAAAGCTCCCTCTGGAAGAGAACAGGAGGCTGTCAGCAGTCTCTGAGCCAGCCAACAGGAGGGGTTACAGATCTGCATTTGTCCTGCCGCCCCCCGTTCAGCACGGGGACAACTGGGAGCCTCTCTCCAATAGAGGTCTGTCAAGTGATTCCTTTCTGAAGGCCTTCCCTGGCTCAATTTGCTGTGACCAACCCGAGCGAAAGCCTTGGGCTGGGAGAGGTGACAGCATTGTCACTGTAAGCTCTTCCCTGCAGGGAGAGCAGCAGCATATCACAAAGCCTGCAGGAGAAAAGCTCTTGAATGAAGGGAAGCCTGTTCAAGCACAACCAGAACAGCCTAGCCCTGGCAGGTTCACCTGGCCCATTCTGCCTGCCAGCTTCTGGAAAGGTGTCACATCTGCTGGGTACATCTCACATTTGGGAGTACACAGACCTTATGAATAAAGTAAACCTCCTGGGATTTTGTCCTTTGGAAAGGCTTCCCTTTCAATCTCCAGCCAAAGATTCACATTTTCAAGGGAGATAAGCAAGGCAAGCATAGAAAATACAATTATGGCCACTTCATTTGGTCTCTTAAACACTGGGGCTAACTCAATAATCCTTCATTTTTGTTGCTAGACAACAACATGCTTTTCAGAACATCCCTCATCCTGATCAAATCATATGGGTGATAGCAAACGAACCATGTTCCTAAGCTAAGTTTTTCCAATAGTTGGGAATCTTTGCATGTAAAATTGCTAAATGTATTTAGTTTTGGTGTCCAGCCACTGAACTGTCGTATTTAGACAGCACTTTCAAAACACACAGTAATGCATTAACTTTTTTTCCACTGAAATTCATCCTGAGGCAGTATGACCACACATCTATATCAATTACTCCTTCTCCCAGTCTGTACTTCTGTACATCTGGGATTGCTCCAACCCAGGTGCAGCACTGTGGAACTTTTTGAGGTTCTTGTGGGCCCACTTCTTGAGGTCAGGTCCCTCTGAAAGGCATCCCTTCCCTCTGTTGGGCCAACAGTTATGGTAAAACAAATCAGAGCCCATCTGCCTTCATGCACTAAATGGTAAAATCTAAGTTTTCAGGTAATTTCACAAGATCTGCAGCTTCTCTGCAGCAGCACAGCAGCCTCAGGGTGGGAGGCATAATAGCCAGGGACAGCAAGACAAGTGTAATACCTGTGCCCTGCCGCTCTGCATAACAACTTTCACTCAAGCAACCTGACAGCTGAGCACTTCCCAAAACAGTCCAAATCACCACTGTACAGCGCCTGCCCAGTTACAACAAATGGGCTGAAGACATTGAAGTGTCAGTGTCATTCTGCATACAGAGGGTCTGCAGCTGAAACAGATGCTTCCAAGACATGTTTTCAGTTGCTGCCATCTCCCTTGTCATTGTTCGCCCTTGCCAGCACAGGCTGTTTGGGAGAAGGGCTGATACCTGTCAGAGAGTGTCATGCTGCTCATAAGCCCCAGTCAGAGATTAACTCACCCCATAATCTTTTGATAGCTAACTTGCTACTGCAATGCCTTCAGGCTTGTTGTGGAAAAAAACTGAAAAACCAGAATGGGCAGAGAGCATACTGCCTACCACTACAAGGCCAACATCCACACAGCCTTTAGCTTGCATCAGGAAGGAGATTCCCTTTAGAAGCTGAAGACTTAGAAAATTTCTACCCTTGCAGTTCATCTCCTTTTTATTTGGGTTTGCTTGTTTGTTTTTTTTAATTAAACCTCTGGTCTGAAATCCAATTTTTTTTGCTTATACAGTATTGTTGTCTCACAAGCATCACAAAAATAACTGTCTGTAATTTCCTAAGTGGAACAAAGAATCCTTTTATTTTCCTTTAACCACTTCTGCAACCTTTGTTAAAGAACTCATTATAGAAACACTTCTGAATGAATGACAGGACCTAATAACATTCTTCATCTACCAGCAGTACATGAGTGGGACTAATATTACTTAATTTTTCTGCAATAGTAGAGCACCCCTGCCACAAAGTTATGCTAACTCAGCCTGGTCTCCTCTTCCCTAGTTATTACAGTGACACTTTAAATGCAGATCTTAAATAAACCTAACAATTATCTACTGTTTACCTAACAATGGCTTTATGATAGGCATGTTACACAGTAAAGATTTTGCATACTTTTCATTCCAGAACAGCCCCTGCTTCACTAGACAATTATTGTTAGAAAAGGGGCCTTGTGTACTTAATGAAAGTACAGGAGGGAAAAACTGATCAAGCTTGGTATTAAAATGATCCCAGGCTAGTGGTTTTTCATTTTCTGCTTCTGCTTCTACTTTTACTTTTTTTTTTTTTTTTCCTAGCAGATAAATTCAGAATTTTTTCTTTGTTGGAAACATTTTTGAAAGTTAAAGAGTTATTGCTTTGCCTCAAATGCCTGAAGTTTAGAGAAAAAACACCAACAAAAAGCATAAGTTTAAAAAGAAATCCTTTGGAAACCACTGGTGCTTCAAACAAGCTTTAACTCACAATCTGGGAAGGTAGGGCCTGGGTCACAATTTCCTTTTCTGTAAGACCTATGTAAAAATGTGTTGGCATGGACAACTCCTGATGAGGGAGGCATGTGGAAGTGCAAGGGTTCTGCTGCACCCAAACTGATTCAGCACAGTGATGCTTAAATTCAATGTTTCAGCTAAAAAAAATTAACTTGCTGTTGAAAATAAATCATCCCACTTCCTAAACACTATACATTTCTGAGAGAGAAGAGATGCCTTATACTTCCCATGCTTCAAATATCTCAGTAATGTTTTAAGTACATAAACAAAGATTTTTAGAATGCCAGTATTGAAGGCACATTTTCCTTGCTTGGAGTAATCCCATTTCTTGTCTGTTCATGTTGTGATAAGTCTAAACTGCTCTAAGTTAGGAATTCACTGTGCCATACTCATAAGCCTTGGGTTGGGAAGTCTATAATAACCCTTTGAAAAAGAAATACATAGAAGTTACTACATAATGTGAAAGAAGCTTTGATTTCCCAATTTTTTCCAGCCTTTCCCAGAATGCCATTTTCTCCTCATTAACAAGTTTTTATCCAGTTCACCTCACCTTCTACCTTTGACACATTCCTCCTGTTTCATTAGGTATCTGCTATCTTCATATTTTATAAGATAACGACACAAAACAACACTTTACAGAGAGACAGAAAAAGAACTTCCATGAATAAAGAAACAAAAATAACATCTATAGCAACGCAATGTCCCATAAAAACAACAAGAGGCTGACCACTTTGAATGTTAACCAAGCTAAATCTGTCCCCCCCAACTGGCCCTTTTCTTTTTTTCTTTTTTTTTTTTTCTTTAACTCTCACTTATCTATCAGTAGGTATGACAGGATGTTCATTAAAAACACAGAAACACTGATATTCAGCTACTGATATGGCACAGTCACAGGGTAGATCAAACATTCAGATATTCAGAGTTTGCAACAGAACACTGTTAAGGAAACTTTGATACTTACATTAAAGACCACATTCAAAATATTCACCGTTTCTTGTGGATCACAGTCATGGATGTTATCCATGTCCAAGCCCTCCTACTGTCACTAAGCTGACTGATCCTTAGACCCTTCCATCCAGGTCTCTCTGAATCTCTGAAATGCCAAGCAAGTACTTTTATAAGCCTGGCTTTATGCCTTGAACTATCATCAGCACCTGGAAATCAAGAAAGCTATAACATAAGTAAATCTACACTAAAACTCTTATTATATTCAAATGCCTTATTCAAAAAGCTTCACAGTGCATTTCAAAACCTTCAGATCACACAAAAAGACTGTTCAGAGTTCCTCAAGCTGTCCTTCAGCCATGCTGCCACTCTGAAGGGTTAGATGTGTTTCAAATATACATTGTGCAATTGTCAACAATCAAAATAGTTATTAAATTGGTTTATAAAGAAAGGAACCTTGAGACCATGCAGCTTTGGTGTAGTGTTAAAACCAGGTCTGCATGAACACAGAATTCTTCACAGAAAACAGCATGTTACTGGAAAGGAAACAAACAGATAACCTACCATGAAGAATCCTGCTCCATTGTCCCTGCTTGGATTGTGCCTCACAGCTGGAGAGCAGTCTTGTGGAATGAAGATAATTGTCTACCAGCAAAGAAATAAGATACATAGGGGCAGCATCCACTAGCCCTAAATGTCTGTTTATTTATCTTTCTCTCACCATACAAAACCAGAATATAATTCATCAATTCACTTTTGTGTTCGAAATGGTGACAGAGAAAGAGAAGAAGTGGGACTGGATGGAAAGTCATGAACATATTAAGTGGGTATTAACATTTGAAAACTTGAGCTGCTTTTGTTCTTAAAAAAGGTATGAATTTTGAACACAAGTTACTGGAAGTAAAGCAGTGCCAGCTCAAGAAGGCAAACCTACACAGTGGTCATTTCAGAGCCATTTTCTCACAACCTAAAACAGTCTAGTTCCACAGCTGTTAAACCACTGTTAAACCTGTTAAACCTGCCTGTTAAGGAAACCTTCCTGTCTGAGCATTCAGGATCCACTCTGTCAGTCACCTTCCCATCACCAGAGACTATCTCTGCTGGGACTGAGTCCCCTTCACCATGGGAGGCTCCAGTGACCTGAAGGGTGCCCTGCTTGACTCCCTGCACTCCTCACACACACACACACACATACACACACACACACACACACATACACACTCACACAGAGTCAGACAGGTTTCCTTACTCTTTGTTAATGAGTCAGTGACAGGTCATGGCCTCCAGTCACTTCCTGACATCCTCAGGACAACCTGCAGCTTGCACACCAAGCTACCTGCACATGTATATTCCACAACAATGCCCCAGCCTAAGGAACTATGGCACTCAGGAATGTACAGCCCTGGACATATGCAGGTCAGCTTGGGACAGTGGGGACAGAGGACTCTGTGCATCTTAGGGCTGTGATGCTATTAGAGGTTACAAAAGGTGAGTCCAAGAAAAGATGCCCTACAAGAGAAAGCAGGAAAACATGACATTTAAGAGCAAAAAAAAAAAAAAATCCTCTCTTGTAAAAGCCACATAGACTATATTTAAGCTTTTCAGTAATTCCTCACTGCAATATAGGCCTTGTCACTGTCTTTGTTCTTAACATTTATCTTGTTCCAATCAGGAATATAAATATAGATAACAAAGAAGGAAGTTAAACATCTGATCTCTCTTTAAGACATTATCACTCAGGATGCATAGCAATTTCTAATGCTGCAAGACCTTTGTGATCTGAGCTTTAAAGCACTATTTAGCTTTTCTAGCCACATGCTCCTCATGAGAACCTGAGCACTCTACAGCACTAAAGCAGATATAGTCCCAATATTATTTTGAAGCAGAGACTTCTAAATATCCTTCTAGAGTAACTGCCACATTGTACATTTCATTGTGGCACCACCCCACTCGAGATTACCTTCAGAGAGTCTGCCTTGCTGAGAGTATGAATAGTACCTGTGCTTTGCAAAATACCTCAGTGCTGCTATTCCCAGGCCTGTGTAAATCTATAGGTCTTGTTTCCAGAGATGCAGATTTTACCCCACATACCAGGGCTGGATGGCTCTAGATCTGTACTGGCTCCTTCCACCTTCCTTTCCAAGAAGGGTTTGAAATGCAGATGAAATGCAACCCTCTACATCTTGACCACTACAGCAGTACTTCAGCATTGCTTTTAGATCTATTTAGTGTAAAGGGCTGATGAAATGGTTTAATATCTCCTGGTTTATGGGGCCATGCAGCACAGAATACACACTTAAGACATCCTGAGCTCCCACTGAAAGAAAGAAGCCCAGACAGTTATTGATTCTACACCAAGGCACCCAGTGGCACACATTGCCCTAAATCTCCTGTCCAAAATCACATAGGCAGATGCACTAGCCACAAGCACATCTCCAGAGCTTCCAAGATGCCACTCCTATTCAGAGATGCTAAAGCATCTCATGGAAGCATTCCCTCCAGGAGTCATCCTTCTCTATTGCGCAGCTTTCATCTCCCTGATGGTTGAGAGTGTCTCTGTAACACAGATAAAAGTGACAAGGTCACCCAGGCCTTGATGTGAATCCTGTAATGAGGCCCAGGGATGCCAGTATGTTTTCTTAAGGCTATTTAAGAAATGGAGACTGCAATCAATTATCATCAGCTCTGGAAATGAGGCTGATACAGAAGATGAAAGAAGAGAAGCTAGAGAAGCACAAAGATCCCCACTGCACTGTTTTTCAAAATTCTTTGAAATAGTTTCATTAGTTAACTCCCATAATAACACTGAAATTCCAAAGACTACTTCTTTAAAGACAAGATGTCAGCTTTGATAGGAGATTTGTTTGGACATTCAGAAGTAAGGATACTTGCAAGCAACCAAAACCAAACCAGCCACTTTCCACAGCAAGACAGGAATAAAAGAAAGGGCTGCAGGCAACTGGGCATTGCTAAGACATAAAAAAAAAAAATAATATTGCCATGTTTTTAAGATATGTCCCCTAGGAAAAATAAAAAAAAAAGCAATGAAAGAATCCCAAGAGAAATCTGCTTTGAATTCTTTTGATATGTATACAAAAAAACCCAAAAAAAATCTTAATCAAGGAAGGAAAAATGCCAGGGGCGATTCCAGCACGACTAAATCTCAGGTACTCATCCTCTTTGTGGTATATCCCTTTTGTGTTGTGATGGGTAAGTAAAAATGGAGTTCAATTGAAAGAAAAAAAAATCTCTCAAGATGTTTTTTTAATTTGCTAAGTTCTCTTTAAACTGGCCTGTGATCTCTCAGTAGGTTTATTTTAATGCAAATTCAAAATACAGAACTTGCGATGATGCAAAAGTATGAACTTCAGACTACTTTCCAGTACTGCTTAGCAGTGAAAACAAATAAGAAACAAGAAAAAAGTATGCTATGGTCTTGCTACAATCCAAGAACTGGATTCTTTCTTAAGATAAGCAGGCATAAACTTAGCAAGGCAGTGGCGCTGAACCCATTTAAAGTGTCTTAAACTCAGTTCCTCACACACACCTTAGCCAGTGCAATTGCAAGTGAATGTTTCAAAGTGGCACTAAAAAGAAAGCACATTTCTGTGGTAAAGCCAGCCTGAACAAGGCAATAGAATTCCTGATTAACACTCCTCTGAAAGAGGTGCTGAGGATTCCCAGACCATATGCAGGATAGAAGTTAACATTTAAAAATTAGGCCAACACTTTTTCTAAAACATAAACATTTCAGGACATCATCTTTTGGAAGGGGAGTTTTAAAGCACCAAAATCTACAGATGCTATCAAACAGAAACATTTTTCCCATGTAATTCCTTTTGCAAACACAGAAAACTGAGCATTTTGATCCACGAAATTTCCATGTACAAGCTGAACTGGGGAAACTGTACCAGGACAATAGGTTGTGGGAAGTGCAAGATAAAATAAATTCTCATTCTCCTTGATGGTAGAGGCTTAATTTTGCTGTGGTCTAAGCAATAAATGTCACAGCCCAATGAGAAGCCTGAAGTTTTGGTTGTTGAGCCAATCAGCTGCAGCTTGGGGCAAGTTTTTCCCAGAGTATTTTGGTAAGCAGACTGACTCTAAGCATCTCTGGTCACTCTGCTGTCAAACAAAGCCTCCTGTGATGCTCCTCTCAGAAATGACAGTCCATTTTGGAGACTAAACCAGTGCTTATTTTTATCTGCAGTGTCAACACATCTGCCTTGGAACGAGTAGTCCAAACTTAGCACTCTGGACAATGAAGTCTCAGAATCAACAAGGAGAAAGTCAGACAGGTGTGCCATGTTTAATGAAAAGGCAAACCGCAAACAAAAAATTTTGGAAAATTCTTGATCACAGATATCCTATTTTCACAACTTTCCAATGGCTCTCAGGCATTTAATTCCCTTAGGTTCCTTGAAAAATTCCAGCAGGCATTGCTTGAACCAGATCAATTGGCATATATCACCATAATGCTGCAGCTCTGCTGAAATCCACATCCTACTCTTTTATTGCTTCAGAATGTGATAGGCTCCATGACTGATTGCAGCTGGGCAAAACACAGACCTGCAGGAAGTGACAGCTCCTCCCTGCTAGCAGCAAAACTGTGTGAACTGAAAGTTCTTCAACAAGCTGCAAAACCTGTTGGGAACTGAGGGTGAGTTTGTGTGTGCTTAGCCCAGACTGATCCTGAGCTCTCATCCCTACTTGGCTCATTAAACAGAACTGGACCCTTCCCAGCTACTTTAGCCTCACCAGGGTAGAGTGAATAAAACCTAGATAGTCACTGTGTTTTAATGCATAAGGTTTTGAGAACAAAACTATAAGCACAGCACAGAGCTCCTTTATTTTGGGGTGCCCTAACAAGCAAACAAAACTTCCTTTTATAAAGCCTTTGCAACGGAAGAAGAAAGTTACAATACATCAGTTAAACTGAGAAAGAAACATTCCTTGTTTACTGTAGGAAGAAACAGGATTAATGTGTTCTAACTCATGATGTCAAAAGGGAAAATTCATAATTCATAAATTCTTATAAAAAATTATCATCCCATGATAGCTGTTAGCATACAGATGACAAGCCTTATTGCTCAAAACCCTCCTGAAATAAGACATTAAGTTGATATTTAGATCCAAATCTGTCCTGTTTTGCATGCACTGTTTTATACATTAAATAACTAGTTTTGCTGCCAGTCTTCTCCCAGGGATGGTCTTTGCTGTTCACAGAATGTCACACCTTTATTTTCATATAAATACCATGTAATTTTTATTTATTTTTGTTTTCACAGACATTCTTTTCTCTATTAGAGCTGCTATGCAATATATACTCAAGCCTTTCTTGTTAGATCAATCAATATTTTATTTACAAGAAATATGCCTTATTTAAAATGTGGGAGAAGCAAGACATTTGCTGAAACATTGGCGCATAAATAAACTGCTGAAGAAGCCACCTGAATAGGAAATTTTTCTCTATAGAATGCTGTTCCATGAGGAGTGCAACTGGTGTTCTAACCAAATTCACTGGATGAGCATGACTTCACATAACTGCATCTGCCTTAGGGGCCTCACAGCCTGTATCATAAGCAGTGAAAATCCATCTGCTCCAACTAAAACCATGCGAGAACCATCATGAAGAGCTACCTTGGCATTTTCCCTACAGCTCTGCAGGAAATAGTCTCCCTACCCTAAGATCCTCTTGAATTTAGCTATCTTCTGTCCTGTATCTCAACAGCTTGGATGGTTTTGAAAGGGTCTTTTTTGTTTTGAGAAAAGTTGTTTTTGTGAGAAGGTGTTAATGATGGGGGGACGGAAGGAAGATCAATATAGAAAAGAAGGAGGAGAAAATAAAAGAGTAAAAGAAAAGGGTCAAGAGGCATTTCCCAGACCAGCAGGTAGCTTAGGTGATGACACATTCCCTTTCATAAGGCAGTAGGAAAACTCCTATGAATTATGTGCTATGACAGCATGTAACTTTCCTTTCCATACCCCATAATTACCTTACTTTTGGCACTCCAGAAGACTCGTTATTTTGGGCTTGAAACTCTCTTTGGAGCTTGAGAAACTTCTCATCAAAAGAATTTTCAAAGCCAGTACCTTCCAGGTGTCAATTCAAAACCATCTCATCAGAAATTTTCCAGTTAGTTTTAATTCTGCTACCTTACAGTGCCGGGAAGACATGATGTAGACATTACTGAAATCAATTATGCAAGATTAAAGAGTCCACTTAGTGCCTAGTTTCTCCTTCCCATAAATATCCTTTGTTGGAAATCAGGTTACCACCAACTCATTTTTGTAAGCTGGAAAGACGGAGTTCTTTAAAACTCTCACCACCAGAACTTTTCTCTAGCATTCAGCTGTTTGTTTTTTTTTTTCTGTGTGGCTGTTTCCTACATCTTCTCCAATTTTTTGCCGATTTTCGTGGTATATATTTGAGTACTTAAATGAAAACTTAAAAGAAATCTGTTATTAAGGAAATTGAACAAGGTTTATCTTTAGGTAATTTTAATGAGTGAAGAACCTTGCGTCATGTGTAGCTTGACTTAAGCCTTCCAAGGTACTGTACTGCAGTGCATTTCTCATCCTACAAGTACATCCCTCCATGTTCTCCAATGTTTACTCACAGTGTTTTATTAGCTAGCACAGAAGCTCTTGACACCTCTTTAGACACAACTTTAGATAATGTGAATAGTTTACATTCGAGGATCTACTTCCTCCAGATTTTTATGTGTTTGGTTTCTAAGTCCCGTTCTATTTTTTTCAAAGTAGCATATCTTCATATTTGTGCTCAGACTAAGTGCTGGGAGTCCTGTTTCAAGTATTTATCAGAAACTGTGACATAGAAAAAACTATGCTCTGTTTCTTAAACCAGTGTCTGCCTATTCCATAGTCCTAGTTTTCACATCAGGACCAGACTTTCTAGAACACACACTTTTCCTAATTGTTAGATTCTATTGTTAGATTGTTTGCAAGTAGCTGGATGAACAGGATTTTAATGAAATATTTAAAGAACCATAAAAGTGCTGATGAATAGTGCTATTTCCCCCACTGAACTACTACAGGCAAACAGTTTTTGATGCCCAGGTTCCCCTGCTGGCTGGGGATGGCAGCAGATCAGGAGAAGGAACAAGGATGCTTTTCCTACACTTAGCATAACAGGAAAGCTCCCTGGATTCTCTGGTTGTTACATGTAATGGCATAAAAATCCAACATTGCTTTACAATATCTCAGCCTCACTTAGCAGGGAGCAATTTAACAAGGAGTGATGTTACTGCCTCCTTCATAAAACATTTTCTGATATCAAGGGGCAAGACCATTGAATAATGAACTGTATTACATAGGATGTGGCACCTGAGTAATTCTGTAGCCTGGTCTCAGGAACTGAGTTCTCTTGTGTTTGAGAAAGTAGTAAACAATGAACAAGCAGGAATGAGTGGAAGTTGAATTTGTTGATGATATTCTGCAGGAAATGGAGTTAGCAGCATCTGAAAGTATCCAACAGTGAATCCCACTGCCTCTGCTCCCCAGATTTCAGCCAGAACAGTAAGAGGAGCTTGTAGAGGTAACCCGATTTCACTTGCTAAAAATATTTGCAAAGATACTGCCCAAAATTTTTAAGGGCTTTAGATTCCTACTTCTGCTTCTCTACTGCAAGCAATATGTTTCCCTTCTTGGTGATTTGATAACAGGCTCTAATCCTGGTGGGAGTTTCAAATTTGCCAATGGAACGGAATATTCACACATGCAGTTCTTGTTGGCTGCCCTGTCTATGCTATTCTGTGAATACTGTGTGAGATCTTGGGAACTGATCTAACAGCAGCTTGTCTTTGGAAGCAATAATATTAAAAAAAATGATCATTAGGATGCCAAATGGGTTTTTTTAGGCAATTTTGGATGCTCCCTGTGCCAACAGGTAAAAGGAGCACTGCTCAGTCGAACATGTATTCAGCTAGGAAGATAAGCCTGAGTAACAACAGTATGTCTAGGACTTGGGAGGGGGACAAGGCTCTGCAGGATGGTGTGCAAAGAGCCATCACAGTGCCAGCAATCTGTGCAAAGGTCGCCTAAAACGTGAGGACAATGGGACCTGGACTTGTTCTATAAAACATCAGGTGCTTAGTTAAAACCACTTAAATGAGAATCAATGTAGATAAAGAGCAAAAAATGGTGTGCTCAATCACCCTCTGAAATGGCCAGAAAGAAACAGGACACAAAAAGCAATTCAGATTTCTCTGTTAATGGAAGGATGAGCAGAGCAATGCAGAAGTGCTCCCACTGCTAGCTAAAGCACTCCCAGTTAAGGATGCAGCAGTGGATGAGATAAGTCTCAGCTCACTGCCCAGTGCTCCAGGGACACCATGGTGAGAGACAATGCACTGCTGCAGCCTGGCTACCTCAAGGCATCGACATCATATTCACCACACAGGCACAGAGGACTTAAGCAGCTGGGTCTCTATAGCTCAAAAGCATCAGCCTCAGAACTCAGGGGAAAAATAAAGGATCAAGATATTCGTGGAAAGACTTATATTCTTAGACTAACCTCAGTATATGATGGAGGTTCAATGTATTTTTCTTTTCTGCAACTCAGGAAGTGAGACTCTGGGAAGGATTCCATTAGACAATCCGTTCTCATTTTCTCCACTGCTGCAGTAAATGGCTGTGAGAAAATTAAACTCAAATGGTAAGTTCCTCTTCAGGGCTTAACTCTGTGGAAGGCCATATCTTCTTATGAAAAGAAAGCCTCTCTGACATCCACAGCCAGAAGTGTTAGCATCTTTTTTCCCTCATTCACAAGATAAAGAACCCTACAACCTCTAAATGCATTGCAAATTGACTTTACTGTTTATGCCTTATCTTTATGCCTGGAGGAGAATGCAGGCCATAGCATCTTGGTGAAATGACCTTTAAAATCATCTTATGCTGCAGTGGAAAGAGACAAGATGCCCCAAAGCAAAGCTGAGAATCCTTTGGCTCAACCTCCAAAAGTTCACCATGGCAGAGGGAATAGAGGGCACAAAAGAGTACAGAAATTTTCAGGGAAGCTGGGAAAAATCAACTGGTCTGTCAGGATGCTTGAGATGGGCTCCCCACTACAATATAAAATACAATGGGGGATATTTTATGTGGGGTTGGATTGAGAATATAACTTTCTTCAGAGAAGGTGAAGAAACTTCAGACAGAACTGTTTGTTCACCAAAGCATTTTTCAAGCAGCCAAACCCAGGAATTTAAATCCCCCTGAAACTGGAAAAGGACTGACTATGTCTCCCAGCAGCCTAGCAAGTGCTGTGCACATGAAACCCTGAGGGAAGCTAGGAAGGATCTAAGAGGACTAAGTGTGAAGCGAGGGCAGTTTTTTGAACTGGGTCAGTCCCGGACATGAGAGTCACAGCTATACTTCCCTGAAGTCCTTAGGGAAAAAGAAAGCCAATACTTAAAGAGGCAACATCTTTGGTGCTTGCATTCAGCCGGCAGCTTTTTGTAATGATGTTTTTGGGCTCTGATCCCTGAATTACTGTGAAGTTTTGCCTTCAGCACCTAGACATATTAAGAGGCTGTTTCTGTGACACAAGGCAGCTCAAGGCTCCATGAAGGACATCAGGACTTCAGAGTGCTTGGTGCAGAGATCTCTTTTCAAAAATAGGACAGAGACTTCTATAAATAGCCCTGGGCAATCAGAAAGCTTTGGCCATTACATACGTTCTCTATACTAAGTCCTCAGCAAAGGTTTCAATCAGCATAAACCAAGGTTCAATAAAGGGTTGAATCAAAGGCCTAGCCCTATAAACAGTCAATTTTGTGCCATGAAAGATGACATTTATTGAACTCCTATTTCTGTCCAAGCAATCCTATGGTGCTTGAATTTTAATCCATTCCTCAATGGATGATTGGAGCAAGCATAAAATAAAATGTCTGAATAAAACAGAAATATCAGTCATCAAATCTGCTGTCAAGGTTTCTTGCAGCCAGTGCAACCACAATAAAGCTGAGGGTTAAGTCAAAGTACACTGGAATTTTGCTGCAGCCAAACCATTTGTAAGCAGTGTTCTCTAATAATGCCTCAGGTTTCTTTTTCACCTTACAGAGACAGTTTCAGAGCATTATTGCAGTGGCATAGACTTTGTTCCCTTTGTCACTGTAAAGCTCCATTTGTAACAGGCAAGCTTAGAGTCTTCTGAGACTGTTTTCTATTGAGAGTTGTCCGGCATCCAATTTCCTATGGGGATTTCTCCAACTGGCTCTGGGAGGGCTGCAAAAAAAACCCATGTAATACATAGCAATCATGGCACAAAAAGATCTAAAATATTTGCAGCTCTGCTGCAGTATTCAACAACCTCTCAACTACAGTGCATCTGCATTATCTGTCGTGCAGGAGCATTGCACACTAGAGATGTCTTTGCAGGGTCTGTGGAAAATCCTGCTCCAACTGCTGTGACTCTGTAGCTGCTAGGAATTGGCACTTGTGAGCTGGGTCTGTTTGCAATGGAGGAGGCCAGAAGCTGTGAAAAGATGGGCCCAAATATTTCAACTTGCTTTCTCACCCTATTCTCACCCTTCTATCATATTTGAGGATAGTCAAAGAAAGACTTTCCTCAGGATGCTCGTTGCAGTCTACTGTAATGGTGCATACAAATCAAACTCAAGTGACCCATCCCTCTCTCCTGAAACCTACTCCAGACACACAGGTTACTGGAAAGCATGAGTGCATCTGATGTGCCTAACAGTGCCAGATAAACCCTGCCCAGGTGCATCCTCAGGGAGAGCTGTCAGAGAAACTCTTTGCTACATCATTCCCACATGCTATTTCAGGGCCCAACAAAGAGTCCTGGAGAGAGCAGTGCCTGCACAAAAGACTCTGGTACAAAAAGAATGCCATAGGCCTCCCTCCCTCTCCCCTAAAAATGAAAGGAAACAGACCCAGCAGCATCCACTGGTCTGGAGAAGCCCAGCAGAAGTAGCTGCCTGAACAACATACAAAATGGCACCGACCAATATTTCTCAGCTATGCAGCAGGGTAAGGAGGTAATGATCCCATTTCAGGAATACCAACAGCAATTATGCATTTGACATCAGTGACATGTCAGACCCTTGAATTTAAAAGGCAACACCAATTGCAGACCCCTTGCATGTATCATTAACAACCTGGAAGTTATTAATCTACTTAATTGCAAGTGTAGCTTGGTGTCTGAGGACAGGACTTTGATCATTAATATTTGAGAAGCACTGATTTTTTCATTATTATGTTTTGGAGTCAAATTGAAGGGTTGAAAATTGATGGGCAACTCTTAAGCATCTCTCGCATTGCCTAAGGGAGTTCTTTTCTACCCTCCAATCTTAATGTCATATCTTCCAGCTCTTATCCTGGAACAGCATCCCTGTATCAATCTAATGCAAGATCAATATTCCAGCATTCATTCTCAGAAATATTCTTGCTTATCACCTGACCCTCCACCCCAGAAAAACCACAAACCAACCAACTAATCAACCCAAAAAAGAAAACCCCAAACCACCCACAACAAACCAACAATGGTCAGCTGAACTCTGGTATCAAAAAATACAGCTAGGATAAACACAGTTCAATTTTCAAGCTCCAGGACATATGAAAATTCAGCATTGATATGAACTGAGATTAAAATTCAGTGCCACATAGATTTGTATTAATGAAGAATCAGTTAACAGGAAAATAGCAAAGCAATCAATTGTTAGTGTGTCTTTATGGGATCAGCCTTATATAAACCTTGTGGAAAAGGTTACAGCAGACCAGCAGTGAGTACCCTGTAGCCTGTGATGTTCATTCAGAAATTCAAGGAACCATAGGCAAGGAAAATCTACAAGTGAACTTCTGAACTCTCCAAGTAGGCAGTGTTATCAGGGGAAGAACAAGTTAGGATTTGATTTTCTGGGAAATAACCAATTTTCATATGGGATTGAAAAAGTTTTTATTTCAAATAAGAGAAACAAAATTGAGTTCTGAAGCTATATTGCAAAAGTCAGAAGTAGAACTAGGACCCAAATATTAAGACAGTATTAAAAGAAGCCTTCCCTTTTCAAAAACCCATCAAAAGTTGGTACAAATATGATTTTTATCTTCTTTCTTTTTAATGTAATGGCCACCTGACTTCCCAGTTGCTTGAAAGAACCATTACTTCCTGCATTTTTTATCCTCTTATTATTTTACTGCACCACATGGCTGCACATATAATTAAGGATTTAAATAATGAATAGATATTAGCATTATGTAAATCATCATCGTTTTCCATTAATGGGGACTGGTGGTAACTGCCTGTGAATCACAAGCATTAGAAGTCACACAGACTTATACATTTTTAAATTTGAAACTATATGCCTATTATAAATTACAATCAAAGCAGCTCTTTTGACTACTCTTAGATTGTTCCCAAGTCAATCTGTTGCACATCTGTTAGCTAAACTTTATGTCCAAGGCCCTTAAGAAAATATGGAATATAATAATATCTTGAATTAAGAGAGCAAAGAGTGCTCAAACTGTGATTATCCTAACCAAAATTAAAATCTCCAAGTTAACATTATGTATGTCTATTCAAATTACACTTAGCTAAGGTCAGTTATGAAAAACAATTGCCATCTCACCACTTACTGCTTTCATCTGTCTTTTTTAATAAACTCATTACCGAGCTATAATTGGAGCGGTTCACTCAGGCCAGGTCTGGACAGCATTTCTTTTCTTAATTCTTCTTGCTCTGCCTATTTCCACTGTGGCTTAGAGCTTAATGCACTGACACTCCAAATAATGAATTCAACAACCAGGCAAGACAACAACGTCTATTCTAAATGGTACACTGCATGGTTTTCTTGTTCTACATAAACACATTTTAATATTAGCCTCAATAAAATATATAAATCAGCAGCAAAGTCTAATAGGAACACCCTTGTGCATCACCCTGGAGCACTCAAGAGTCAGCAATGAGGTTCACTGTGCATCCACATGACTGAGATATTAATGACGAATGTTCTTAAGCTACATTTCTTGTAACATAATTTCACAGTTCATGCAAAGAGACCAGAAAATCCAGTGCTAAAAAGACTGGACTGCTGATAAAAAGAGGATTTGGAGGACACAGTCTAGAACTGGAAGCTAGGCACCTCATCTGCTCTGCCTCTTCAGCTTCTCCCAGCACAACAGTGTTCCTGTTCAGTAGGGTAAGACTGGCTGTGGAGAAGTCTGTTGGGAGAAGTTCCATGTTCCAGCTACACATGTTTACATGTGTACATGTAGGATAAGACCCTACAGTGGACACTCTAATATTAGTTTTCTTAGAGCTCCTTCACGTCTCTCAGAATTTTTTGTCCCTGCTACACTTCCTTTAATCATCCTTCCTATTATTCAGTCTATTTTTCAAACATCAAAACCAAGATCTGAATACTTCCAAAAATACCCATTTCCTGAATATCAGATTATGAAATTGACTTATTGTTAAAAGAAACTGTATCAGCCAACAAGTAGACGAGTAGTAAAAGACTTCCCTAACCTGTGTTTTTATTGAGAAATAAGAGACAAAGTAAATTTTAGCTTGGAGTGCTATGGCAGGGGTAACTTGGCTGTATTGTCCATGGTACATAATGCCTGGCTGAAGACTGATATGAAAAGAGAATTGAGCTAATATTACACGTTCAATGACATATATTATATATGTCAGTTACTCAAATCTTATCTCAGATCTGCTCAGATCTGATGAAGCAGGACAGCATTTTGAAATCAGAGCCATGAGAACCATTAAAACAGTACTGAACTGTATTACTTGCTGAAACAAGCTCCTTGTCCATCAACTCAGCAACCAAGTACTACTACTGGTAGTACTACAGGTTGGCTTTACACCTGTGGCAGATTGACTTGTCTACATGACATCAGAAAAAGAAATAACACCCAGAGAAATGAACAGGTTGAGCTAAGGAAAAGCAGACATTAGATGCTGGCTCCTAATTTAGGCTGCTGCTTCTCCTGACAGAACTCCTATACCTGATGCACAATGAAACACCAAAAACAAGTTATGCAATCATGCTCCAAATGTTACATGGGGTTGACTGCCAATAATATGTTAATTCTAATTGGGAATATCAAAGCAAACATTTGCAAAATGTCGTTCAATGAGCCAGTGTTCCATAAGCCCCTACTGCCAGTTAGGATCTAGACAGTTAAGCCTTTCCAACTTAGTTTAGTTTGTCCTGCTTAGGTGAAATTGCCACATTAGTGACTTTCAGCACAAAACAAAAGCAGACAGATGGTGATTGATAACTTTAGACTTAAAAAATCCCCAAATGGAGAATTTACTGGTTTGTTCAAAACATAGGAAAGCCGCTTGAATTATTAAAACCCAGAAGATATGACTGAGGGTCAATCTGTAGTGTAGTCTGTCACATTTCCAGATTCCACATGAAGAGGCTTATCCCCTTTCTCCTTTTTGTGAACCTTTCAGGCTTTTTTGTCCATAAGGATGGTGTGACTGAGCTCTGTGTGTTTAATGTTTCCTTTACCCAGCAAATATATACTCAATACTGATGGTAGAATGTATCTGCTCTGTATTTACCACCCCCTAAAGAACACTCACAATAACTTCCACCAATCCAGAAAAAGACCCTCTAGGGATAGGACATTCCTGCCTATTTTATTTCAGAAATTGACTGGGTTTTTTTCTGAACAGAAATTCTGCTAAGAGAGCAACTGCAGTTCTCACTTGTCTGCAAACTTGTAGAGTGAGAAAAAAAAAAGAGGTCTTTGGCTTCCACAAGATGCAAGTGTTTTAAATGTCACTGAATCCATGCCAGAACACAGCTCCAAGGTGGTCTTTGGCTGCAAGAGGAGCGAGATCAGTAAGTGGCCAGTCCTTTCAGAATAGTCCTCTTGAGCTCGGCCATTGCCCTTGGCACTGGTGCCAAATGAAAAAGAGAATCAGCCCTCTCCAAAAAAAAATCGAAATCCTGCTTCAGCTCCAGAGCAAATCTCATTATCAGCATGGTCAGACACACACAGGCAGTATGGAAAGTTCCCCTTCTCCTGCAAAGAAGAGCTAATGGATCTGCCCTGAAGGTCTCCTGAGGGAAGAGCTGTTATGAGAACTGGTAATAGTCACAGCCACATCACCTCATTCAGAGGGATCCAGTACTTCTGTTTCTGGACCTGGAATTAACCCAGGACAGCAGAAATGGGAAAAAGAATGTTAATAAACCTGTCATCAATATGAGATGCATTACTGAGACCAGGGAGGCCCACACCAGCAGCAAGGGCCATCCTCCTCTGCATCATACAACTAAATTGACCTTTCCACACATACAAGTTGGGCCCCAAAAACTACAGCACACAGCAGAAAGAGAGCAAAAGAGGTCAAAACTACCCACCAATGTTAAGAACTCTGAAGTAGCAGGGGAGTTGTTACATGAAAATGCTTGAGCAATCTTGGCAAGCAGACTCAGATACCACTATACAGAGGAAAGAAAGCAAGTTTGGACTGGCATTCAGCTGAGACATTCCCAATATTGCATGGGACTAATAATTTTCTGTATGAATTTTTATTATTCCCTCAGAGTCATGGAAAGAATAAATATGAGGTTTCATTTCACTTTAATGATTTTCAGAACGAGGCCCTGAAGAGAAAGTCAGAAAGCAAAAATTAGTGTTTTGTTATCTCTTGTAGTCTGCTCTGTGATACTGCCTCGAATGCCCAGTCCTGGGTGAGGAGTTCTGTGAGCTAAGTCATCAGCTTGGAGATGGAAAGGGCCTGCCCCATGTGTAATCTGTTAGGTAGGCAATGGACAGGCAACGAAACCCGAGGGAACAAACTTGTCAGTGACATTTGGTGGATTGAGCACACCATGGGGGATACTTACATCACCTTAAAGTGTTTCATTAAGAGCCCTGGATAAGTAGAATGGGAAAGACAATAGTATTTAGGTGCCTTCAGAGCAATAAAATCAGGATATGGCTAAACCAGATTTTTCTTTACATTGTCCAGGTACTGCAAAACTACTAAGACCAGCTTAAGTCCAGATTGAAAACTGAATAATATTAAGGTCATGGTTTTAAATACGCCAATCGTGACTATTGATGAGATCACAAAATGCTTAGTGATGTATAAATGCTTATCACTGCATCCCTGGACAGTACACAATCAGGCAAATCATTAGCTTCAGTCCTCCCTGTTGAATTTTTACCAGTGGTGAGTGAAGAATTCTTAGAAACAAACTGAAGTCTCTTAAGAGCTGTGAGAAAAACCTCATCTGGTGACAAACAGCACCACTCAATGCACCACTCAATGTCTTTTACATTTAGGCCAGCTCAAACCCAAGGCCTTTGAGGATGAACAAGTAGATTTAAAAATTTATTTCATCTCGCACAGAATTACTCAGATTATTTTTTCTCCAATGCCACTGAGTCCAATGTCTGAGTCCAGGAATCCCTGGGACAATTTTCAGGCTCTGAAAGATCACAGAGATGGGAGGATATGGCAGTCTAGGAAGGAGATGAAAACAAGAATACTCCTCTCTTCCCATTTCAGTGCCTTCCCTTCCCCTGCCACTCCCTCTGGCAGGGGCATGAAAACAATGAGTGTGGCACATGAAGCACTCAAGGAAACCTCAGTGCACTAATGGCTGCCTTTTCCACAAGCCAGCCACATAGAATTTGATCTGAAGGATGCAACATATCAATGGAGGTTTTGGGTTTTTTTGACTGAGTTGACAGAAACAAATGAGTGGGTCATGTATTCAATCTCTCAGACAACATAGGAACGCTTCATTTGCTATAAAAGTCAAAAACAGTGACCTGGTTAAAGGCTAAGTGTTTTTCTAAAGGTGAAACACTGACAAAAGCAAAACATCATTTATTTTTAATTAACTATCAGAACGGTATTTCATTCTTCTCTAAGCACAGCACAAGCAGACTGTACCTGCTTATCTCTAGCAAAAAGGTATCACTGCCTTCAAGTAGAAATCTAGTGATCTGGAAAGTGTTCTGCAGGCAACAGGCTGAGCAACTCTGCAGAGTCACTGCTGATGGAGGAGCTATTGTCACCTTCCCAACCACCTCAATTCCCAGGGGTGAGCTAGGCACAAGAGTGGCAACAAGAAGTATTCCATGTGCTTAACTAAGAGCTTTTCCACCTTTGCTCCAAGGCCATCTCTGTGGCAGCTGTACGAGAGATGGGACCAAGGGGCTAAGAGGCCAGACCCCATAATGGGGAGAGGGCTGCCAGGTTCTCACATCCCAGCTGGGGGGATGCTCTAGCACTAAACACATAGGCAGGACCAATAAGCCAGCAATTTGCATTTGTCCAAGATGAATCAAATCTGACAAGAGATGCCAAAAATTCATGTTTACAATAACCAGCTGCCCAAATCTGTAGGAACACTTGCAGGATGGGTATATCCCTTTATATATATCTATATATACTTTATATAACAAGCTCAGTCTCTTGTTAGGGCTGCTTCAGAGTTTGGGTCTCCCTAACCCCAAGCCAGTCCATCCTGGTGTCTGACATTCAACATCTGGCTGAATTTTGACAGCCCTAAATTTCAGAAACTCAAAAACTTAGCCAAAGTGAATAAACTAATGAAACAAAGGCAAATTTGTTTTTGGCAAATCAATATTTTCTGGTTCACTAAATATATCCCAGATTGCTCAAACTGTGAGACTGTCTTCAAATGCTGCTTATATCTCCTTGGGAGAAATATCTTTTAGTATTCTTGTCATGAGGCACCAGATTGTGACTTAGACCTTGAAACTCTACAGCAAGGCTGAAAAACACAGGTAATTAATATGGATTCATAGGCATATGCTCAGTTCTTCCTGAAATTCAGACTCAACCAGGTGATGCTCAAAATAACTTTTCATAAGTTAAAGTATTCGAAAATAAAAGAGGTAATTCCCTGCACTATACTGTATATTGGGAACAATGCTGATAAAAATCACAATGCCTTTTAAAAGGGGCCATTTTCCTTCTGTTCTCAGCATTCTTACAAAGAAAATCTTATATGGAGATTTTGATCTACATCCCACCTAAAACCAGCTGTAGCTTGGAATCCCTTCTTATTAAGAAAATACTGTTCTGAAACTTGGCATTCTTAAGACAGAATATAATTTTCTGAGAAGTGCAACATCTTGAAATCTCACAGAACCTTCCCATCCATGGGCATGAAGCAGGGGACATTTGATGTCCCACGACGTGTGGAGGAATAATCTAATCTGAATAGCTACTCTTTCTGTGACAATTTGCTTGCATTCAGACAAGATTATTTCCCTGATCTTGTCAGGCCACATGAATACATGAAATAAGCAGAGACAGACGACAGCTCACATAAATATTGCAGCCACAACCTGTGATTAAATGCATCCCAGACACATCTTTGTCACTGGCTGCATTCAATTTTAAACATTTTTCCCCTAAACAAACCTTGTCTCTTCTTCTCTCTCCTCTTGTTTAATTAAAGCTTCTCTTTAATATAATCTTCAGATGCACCAAGGAGTACTCCTCTCTGGTATTTTATTGTCAAGCAATGAACTACTCTTGGTGGTTTCCCAGATCTCTTGCCAATGTAACCATGGAGACCTTGCCAGCTGCTGCAACATCTTGAGGAATTTTGTCTCTCTTACTCGCTTCCCCCATGGCAAAATCCTTATCCAAAACTTACTGTAGGATTTTATTTATTTTTGAAACACTCACTAGCTTACATGCTCATTATGCCAACAGCTGGATATGTTGCTCATTAGTAAATATCAGTATTTGCTATTTATGTAACAAGAGCATGCAGAAGAAATGTACAGATGTTATCAGGGAAATGCCTATATTCTAAAGTGTCCAAGGGATAAGGCTCCATTTCATAAGACACTACAACACACCCTATTTTCATAAAATAGTACCTAAAATTAAAAATGCTCAATTAACTGAAACAAAATGCTGTCTACATCCACTTTTAGATGATGTCAGAGCACAGCTACTGCATGAGAACAGCAAGGTCTCTTGAGTCAAAGGATACAGAAGCACTGCCAGATCTACACTTAACTAGTGCAGCTACAACCATAGAAACAGGTCCTGTTTATCACCACCTCTTTCCAGTATTCTTCATTTGGTGAAGGTCAGAAGGAAAATACAAGCAGGATGGCAAGAGGAAATAAAGCTGAGGAAAGGAGAAAGAGCACCATTCATTCTCTTAGACCTTAACTCATGCTTTTCCTCTCTTTCTGTTACAGATGTCTCACCGAGAGTCTGACCCCATTACAAGGCAAAGAAAGAGAAGAAATGAAGGGGGAGAGTGCAAGGACTAGACAAGAAGTTTCTTACTGCTTACCTTGTTCCACAGTAAGGGCATGGCCTCCCCAAACCAGGTGAAATCTTTTGCAACACTTCTATAAACCAATAGCTGAAAGTACAGCGAAGAGCAAAACTTTAAACATCCCAGCAGAAGCTAGTCTGATCTTTGTTTGGATGATGGACAAATATTTCTGCCCATTTCTCCGGTGCTGAAGTTACCAGTTACAGCCAACACCAAGTGCAAAAACCAAATTTGTTTCTTTCATTGCTGTTATCTAAGCCCCTTAAGAGGCATTTATTTCTAATTCATTTCAAGAAACTTGATCATACTTCAAGAACAAGAATTCCTGCAATGTTAGCCCATCTTACCCATTTTGTGTTCTTTTTCAATTTTTAATTTGAACAAAGGCTTCAAAAGCATTCTTCTCTTAAACAGCCCCAAGGGAAAAAAAGACGTTAGAAAGCAATATTGACTGATTATGCCTTATTCGACCCTTTACATTTTAAGCACTGCAATGATCTTTTTTTTGGCTTCTTCTATTGCACTTATAAATTAGAGGAAGCAACTATTTGTAACAGGCATTGAAAAAGAACAGAAAAAGCACCTGCCCCCAAAACTCACTAAAAAACCCCCTTACCTACATCTAATAGCATTTCTCCACAGCTTGGCATATTTTCAAATATGATCCAGGGGAACTGAAATCCCTCTGGCCTGTGGTTTGAGATCCAAGAGAATCATCAGATCCGCTTAAAACACATCAGAGAGACAGTGACAGGGAAGGGACAGAACATTCCAAACACTCTTAACCAGACTGTGGTAAATGGCAAACTTTTCTGGCATTGCTGTGCCCATGGATATTGACAGGAAACAAGGGAAGAGGAGAGTTGCATGGAGTGTAAGGAAAAGATCTGTCAAGAAGTGTTTGTAGCCTGAAGAGCCTGTCAGGATATCTTAGTGTTTGGAAAAGCTGAAGGCAATTCCACCTAAATGAGACCAAAACCAACCAGTTTTCTGCCAGCATTTCCAGTCAGGTATGTCACAGAATCTGCTGGAATTGCAAAACACTACTGCTAGTTCAAGACACACCAGCTTTTATATATTGTTTCTTGCTAGATATCACCCATTCCCACATGGTTTTGGGCAGACTATAAAGTGCACAGCTTCTGGGGTCTCATAAGGAAGAGCTTCTCCTATACTGTGCTGTCCAGTGAATGGCACTGTCACTCGATTGCTCAAAAACATAAGGCTGGGTTTCTTTTACAGGTAGTGGAACATTTTCTGGAGCTCTAGTTTTACTTTCAGAGTACATGAAGATATCTAGCTACTGCCAGTTTTATGTGATAAGTTTAGAATCTATTCTAATGCAAGATACAGAGTGTTCACACTGTACTAACATGCTGCAGTGATGTAGGGCTGTCCAACATAAAGCAACCCTTGTTCTACTTCAAAGCTCTCAGAGAAAGCTGAAGTACACCTGTTAAGTGCACAGTAGCTTGTTAAGCATGGGCAATCTTTGCTGAAGTAGCTCTCTGCCTGCATTTTATGAAGACGTCCATGTCAGTCAAGAGGGAAGAAGGGGGATGCTACGTCTATTTTTAAAGCTCACAAAGAGAATGTGCTAAATAACAACAGCTCAGAAAGTTCCACCTCTCTACCAGCTTTGTCTATGATCAATTTATTAGTGAAAAACTTTGACAGTAGTGGTATGAACAGGCCCCTCATGCAGATTGATTAGTGGACTACAGCAGTAGCCTCAAATTTTGAGTTAGCTCCTCCTTCCCTCAAACCCTCCCCATTCCAGCCTAAGAACTGTCATAGGGTCTGGTCAGAAACAGAAGCCATGAATGATCCTCACCTACCATAAACATTACACCAAATGAAGTTGTTTAATTACTTTGATGAGAGTCTATAAGCTTAGGGTAGGGAAGGACTTCACACTCATGGCTTTAAACATGGAAGAGAGCAAGCAAACACCTTTCAACAGTTCAGTCATGTCCTGGATGCATATGCATCAGGGCAACCAGGTCACCCTTCCAGGGAGAGGAAAATGTAGTAAGAGAGAAGGGAGAGAGAAGTCAAAAGTGCATGCTGAGAAAGAATCAATAATCTGGAGCAAAGGATGAGAAATTGAACAAACCCCACTGAGCATATTTTTCCTGCTCTAGCAAAGCATCTTTACTGAAGAGAGAAGACAGCATGCAGTAGGAGCAAGCTTCCTGCCTTGCTTAGCCTGGCATGAGCTCCAAGTTTGCCAAGTGGACATGGAGAGCCAGAGGTTTACCACAAGCACCTTTTAAATGTGATCTTGAAGTGAAGTAGGCGTATTGTGTCTTTTCCTTTCCTTCACTTTTGTCACTATGAACACCATTTACACTGATTTTTTCCCCTTTGTATTTCATTACCTGTAGATTTTAACTTGGCCCGAACTAAACGTCCTATGAAGGCAAACACATTAGTCTGTGTTTGGTGACCATTCACAGCAGATATTCAAAGGAGAAACAACTCATGCTGAGATGCATTAGCTGTGAAAGCTCTCTGACAGGGAGTGGGGTATCAGATAGAAAACCTAAAAACTGAGACTCCTAGGAGAGTACATAACCCCTTAAAATCATTGATGTGTTTTTAGCGTAAAGGGCAAAAGCCATACTTCCATTGTAAAAGCAAACAAACACACACATGAAAAACCAAAAATCAAAACCAACAATACAACAAACCAACAGAAACCCAAAAGGTTGTCTAAACACCCTCAGCCTGGGACAGTTAATTTTTTACTACAACAGCTTATTTTTAGAAGCAGAGTAAAGCAAGCCAAGAGTAAAACAGTTTTCACATTTCAGTGAAGGTAAACGCTTCATTTTAACTCACCCTGCTAATCGTGAGAAGATTAGGAACTGCTCTGGCATTGCTAAGATTTTTAGTGGCGTTCACTAGCTTAAATTAAGAACTTCCTATCTTCTCCACAGCACCACCCATCTACCCCACACACAACGTGTCAGCAACTGCTGGGGCTGCTAATCCCAGCAACTTCACTGAGCACAAAGCCCACTGCTTGTGAAAACCTTGCCTTGTCCAAGTACATGCAAAACTGTTCATTGTAATTAGGATAAACCAGCAACTTTCACATTGCCCATGTCTCCTAGGAGTGGTCCCTTCCAGTTACAAATGTAGTACAACCTGGGAACTTTTTCTCATCAGTTCATATAATCTACAGAGCACAACTTGAACTTAAATAATTAAACCAGAATTAGGTTAACATGTTAAATTTGGTGGGTTTTTTCATTGTGAAAATATCAATTGGGTAATGTCAAAATGTTTAGATATGCATTTGAGCAAAAGATTTTAAAAAAATCAGAAGAATTTTAGAGAAATAACTTACATTTTCAGTGACTTTTTGTTTCAAACCTTTCATTTCATTTTGAAAGATAAAAAAGTAATTTAATTTTAGGTTGTCCTAAGACAAAATGCAGTTTGTCCTGAAAACAACAGCCCCCTTCTATTCAATTCAGTTTCTTTTTAAATGGGTGCAGATATGACAACAAAAGAAACTGTCTGGTTTTTCCCCTCAGCATGAATAGGAAGAAAATATGTCAAGTATGCCAAGGCCATCTGAGCTTTCTTTAGTTAAAGAGTAGCTATGTAAAACATATTTCCAACATATAATATTTTTATTTGCAACAGATGATAAAGTATTAATCAAACTTCAGGAAGAAAATGCAGAGCTGAGCTCCAGATCAAAATCTATCCTGAAAGAATTAGCACACTCTCCTTCAGCAAACTTCTGATTTCTCATCCCTTTGGAGCACGTATTCTCCAGGTGTTTATTGCTGAATTCACAGCAAATGAACCCCTCATGCGTTCTGTCCAACTTCCAATCTTATTTTCTACCTGCAAGCTTTCCCCAAGTGATCACTAGCTCTAAACACTACAGCGCTTGAGTTTAATGGCACTCCAGCTTAACAAAACTCTTCATGGTCATTAAGACAAAATGACTGAATTAATTCAGAAACTCAAGAGCATTCAGCTGAACTGATATTAAACCTCAAAAATACATGAGCCAAAGTCCATTTAGGAAAAAAGAAGGCAAAAATGAGTAATAAGAAATAGGCATAATTCAGTTTTAATCTAACTAAAGCAGTTTAAGAAGAAAACACTCTAATGAAGCACTTAATGACTAGTTACAATTATTTTAACAATTGATGAGTTCAGAGAGAATTTAAAAGATAATTTCCCATCAAAAGCCTTATGTAAAGTCCCACCTCTACCTATTAAGTCCAAGAGTTTGGGTTGAGTTACTCTGCAAAGCCACATCACAGAAAAAAGACGAGCAAGCAGTCTTGGGAAAGACAGTATTCTTAATTTTAAATGTTTATGCACACACAATATGCAAACAGAATTACTTTCACAGAGGCATAAAATCATCAGACCAGATATTAAACCCAGTTCTTCTCAGGTATCTCCACAAGACTTATCAGGTTGAGCATGGCCCAGGGTAGAAATTAGTCCAGACTCCCCTTCCTTCCCATCCAAATCTCATAAGCCAGAAAATTTCTCCCAACGTGGTATATAAAGGTTTTAAGTACATTTAAATTTTCAAGTAGAATGTGACATAGAATTAAAAAGGATCAAGAATTACTAAATTCCTTGTAATATCACAGATTTTGTTAGATGGAAACACTAAAATAATTATAGAAATGAGCCAGGATTCACATTACAGAGAAATCTTGCAACCAATTTCAATTTGAACTTATATCACCCTGCAGCTCTTTGAGCATGCCTAAGATAAGTAAGGTGTCTATTCCCACCTCTTTTCTAGGTGATGCCAATATGCAAATCTTTCCAGGAAGGAGGTGGGGTAGGGGAACCCCTGCACTTTAATGATACTTCATATATGTGGCTGCAGCATGCTCAAAATAATCAATTTCTACAAGTAAACTCACACCCTTTCATTCCGGTCTGAGCCCTGAGCAAAATATTGACTACCTCCTCCTGTAAACATTTTGTTCTCTCCTGTTCTTCCAGCAGCTTAAAAGTTTAAAAAAGTGAAATGAAGAGAGGTCACAGGTCTACCCAGGCCTACCTGGTGCACTGGGTCAGCAAGTGCAATTCCTGTTTCCATAGCAATAGAGAAATCTGACCAGCACTGCAGCTCATCTTTGATGCCCCACCCCCAATGCCTTGCTTCTCTTTCACAGCCAGATGAGCTGCAGGTGGTTTTCAGCAGGAGCAGAAGTCACTCACCTGAGATTCTCAGCCCGGGGCACTGCCCCACCAGAGCCACTGAGAATGCAACTCTCACATGGTGGCTCCAGATTTATTCCCATCAGGCGAGAAGAAGAACTTGTTCCTCAGGCCCAACATTTGCCCTTTCTGCATGTTGCGTGGTAACCTAGTCTCTTTTTGTGTTTCTCCTAAAAGGCAGCAGTTCCTCCAATCCTCATGCACAACCTTCTTCCCTCTAACTCTAGTCATGTTGTAAAGGGTGTAAGTCTTCTTCCTAATAACCACAGGGCCTGGAGTTTTGCTGAATGTGGTTAGCTCAGCTCTGCTTAGGCAAGCATCCAAGAATCTGGACTCTAGGTATCATAAAGTTGGCCCTGAGCTCATGTGTTTGCATTAGAAATATGTTCTATTGCTTCACAGTATGAGAAATGCTGATCAGCAATTCAGCTTTTCATCTAAGCTGGCCGTACTAAAGTGGCAGCTCTGATACCTGATTCTCAGCAAGATAATTCCTTTACAGAAGTTTTCATGGCAAACTGATTTCCCTCGTGTTTCACTCCAGTTACAGTCAGCATTGTTAATTTATTTTTCCTTCTACAAGGCAATAAACTGTTGCACATTTTTCCTGGAAGGGAGAGCTATTACTGATTTATTTTGCATAACAGGAGACTCTGATACCAACCATTGATTCAGATGAGCAAAACCACTGCAGAATCTTGGAGGAGTCAACATGGCAAATTGCAAAATATCACTAGCTTATCACATGACAATAGCATCCTCTGCCTTAACTTACATCTTTGCTATCTTCAGAGCAATTTACTTACACTATGTAAGTACTTAAGCTGTATCTTTAGAGAAACCATGATGTTTAATGTTTCGTGATTGCCAGCTGTCTGGAATTCAGGTTGAAAATATCCAAGTTCTGGTAGCTATTCATAGCATAGCTCCATGTGAAGTTGGATTTGCCATGGTTGCAGCATGCAGGTGCCAAGGACATGTAAAGCACCAGCACAGAAGAAATCCTCTCCCAAGCATCATTACAGAAAGCCAAGGCTTCACAGGGTCTTGAAAGACAACAGGAAAAATGACTTTCCAGAGGACCTTTCACTTCAGAAAAGGCAAACTGTATAGAGGAAAAGCACTCTTCACTGACTGACCAGAAAAGCCTCTATTCAAAGCTCAGACATTTCTGGTATTCCACAGATTAGCAAAACACTGCATCCCCTTCAAAATCCCCATGTTTACTCCAGGTACTGAACAGATGAGGTAACAAGAGGAATTGGGGAGGAGGGACTGATTTAAATTGTGCTTGCTGCTAAGACAGGGTCCATTCTCAACAGTAGTCAGATCCTTTAATTATTTATAATTATGTGTAATTGCTGTTCTAGAACAGCACACAGAACTAAAGATGTGGGACCAGTCCATATGCTCTGTGGGAGGGAGTCACTTAAAATGTTTGTAATGTGATGACATAGGGTTAATTCTTTGGATTCACAGAGTCATCCTAGGCCTGCTAGAAAGCAGCCAAGAAGGAAATACAACAGCTGCAGATAAAATATTTCCTGGCGAGTGCATGGTAAAGGGCTTCTCTCCTGTGTGCCTGCACCCAGAGGACAGGCACACAGCACAGACACAGCCTGCTGTGCCCTGCTTTTCAGATAACAAAAACACAGGGGATAGGGAGGATTTCATAACTAGACCAGTTAAAAATGTCTAAAATACTTCTCTGAAAATTCGTCAGAAATAAGAGAGAGAGAGACAGAGAGGGAGGTTTCTGGTGTTGGAGTATAACACAAGCAAGACTATTTCTTCCAGGCTTTCCTCTTCTGATTATTTGCAATAAGAAAAGAAAATAACAGCAAGAAAAGTGAGAGCAGAGACAACAGATGACTGAATCCAAATCATTAATCTGACAACATTCACATTTTTGTCAAACTATTTCACTTAAAAAATCTAACAAAAAATTCCAATACCTCACTAATTTAATTTCCCAGAAAAATGATTTCTCAAATAGAATGTCTCACCACTAAACCAAAACATTGTATTCTGCAGAAGATGGCAAAGATGAAATTACTGATCTGTTCAAACAGAGACTGTAGAGTTCTATTGTGGAGTTCAGTGCCTGAAACCAGTAAGATGTCTGATTTCTTCAGGAAAACTCATGGCAAAGTCAGATGATCTTTAGACCATTTGAGAAGTCATACAGGCTTCATCTGGGAAATTCACCCAAGAGTTCTGACACTCAATCTACTTCTTTTTCCCATAATGCTAGAGTCACAGTCTCCCATGTGTGTCCCCTGGAGCTTCAACATGATCAAAAAAGTTGTAAAATATGTGTGTCTTGGAAATTAAAGTCATTAACACCAGCATGTCCCATAAAAGAAGCAGGCAAATAACAAAATTGGCTTTTTTTCCTTCTCTAGTTTTATAAAACAAATACTTCAAAAATACTTACCTTTTTGTAAAGGTACCATTACAAAGACACTGCCTTCTGTTTATACACAGTGAGCCAAATAAGTTGATTGATCTCATTATAATGTATTATTTTCTTGCTCCATGCCCTAAGGAATAGAATACAATCTAGTCTGTAAAAGTATACATAGTCTGTCCCTACTACCCTAAATAATTCTCAGCCTGTATTAAACAACACCTGAGAGAGGTTTCAGAGAGACACAGATTGGCCAGAGGGCAGGAAGGCCCTGAAGAGGGATCTGCATAGATTGGATCAAAGGGACAAGGCCAACTGTACAAGGTTCAACAAGGTCAGGTGCTGGATCCTCCACTTGGTTCACAGTTTCATTCAATGCTAAAGGCTGGGACACATGGCTGGAAAGCTGCCAAGAAAAAAAAAGGACCTGGAAGTGCTTTTTGACAGTCACTGAACATGGGCCAGTGTGTGCCCAGGTGGCCAAGAAGGCTGATATAATCCTGGCCTGTATCAGCAATAGCACGTCCAGCAGGACCAGGGCAGTGATTGTCCCCCCCGTACTTGGCACTGGTGAGGCAAAACCTCAAATCCTGTGTTCAGCTCTGGGCCCCTGACTACAAGCAGGACATTGAGGTACTGGAGAGAGTCCAGAGAAGGGTAACAGAGCTGGGGAAGGGTCTGAAGCACAAGGTTTAAGAGAAGTGGCTGAGGGAGCTGGGGTTAGCCTGGAGGAAAGGAGGCTCAGAAGTGACCTTATCACTCTCTACAACTGCCTGAGAGGAGAGTGTAGGGAAGTGGGGGTGGTCACTTCTCCCAAGTAACAAGGGACAGGACAAGAGGAAAGGGCCTCAAGTTGTTCATGGGAAAGTTTAAATTGGATGTTGGGAAAAATTTATTCACTGAAAGGGTCATCAACCACTGGAACAGGCTGCCCAGGGAAGTTGTTGATTCACCATCCCTTGAGGTATTTAAAAAACTGTGTAGACTTACAGACACCACTTAGTGGTGGACTGAGCAGTGTTAGGTTAATGATTGGACTTGATGATCTTAGAGGTCATTTTCAAGCTAATCAGTACTATGGTTCTATGATTATCAGGTTTGCAGGCTTGAATTATTTAGGTAATCTGCATGAACCTCTCAAATATGCAACCTCCAGCTTCCACTTAAGATACCTAGAAGACAGATGACATGCTTTGAAGCTGAATTCTACCCCAAACCAAGGGCGCTATGAACATAAAATTCTGTCCCACAGTGTCCCCAGACAAATTAAGGATTCTGTGCTATCAGCACTTCACAAAACAGTGCTGAAGGAGAAAAGTAACGTCTAGGTCTATAAATTTCCATGGTTAAAGAGGGAAATGAGAGTAGAAAAGAACAAGGTGAAGTTAGCAAGTTCAGAGATTTAACAGTGGAAGAGAGCAGAACTTCTGCCTCAGAGATTTACCATGAAGAGCATGGTGCATATCACAACTATGTACCAGAGCCATCATCTCTGTGAAAACTGTAACAGGAATAGCTTATCCTTAGAGAATCTTGGAGAAGTAACATTTTGTGCAAAAGAAGTAGACCAGGTGTTCCAGATGCCCATGAATTGCATTTAAGGTGACCTTTCACAGCAATTCCCAGGTAATTTCTTTGTACTGTGGGAATTATGACAACTCAGAGTTCACTGAATTTTTATGATGCCACAGCTGAGCCACAAGAGGAAGATTTACAAGCAATGAGAACACATTCAAGCAGTTATTAGCTGTCTGGGTGAAAACTTGATCAATAAGAAGATAAGATATTAAGAGGATTCCCTCTGTCCTGTTTCACTTCTCCTTGTTCACTTGATCCACCACCATTTTACATTGCTACTTCCCCAGCAGTGCTATTGCTACTTGTTCAATATAGTGTTTAAGCAACATGCAGTACTTCAACACATCTGACCATTTCATGTATTTTCTAGGAGTGCCCTGTAGAAGTAAACCAAAACCAAGACTACAAACCTTTGCTATCATGGGCTCTGATGAAATCAGAATCAGCTTTAATAAACTCTGTGAAAGGCAACCAGCAGGCTCAATAACTCATAAGCAAATAAAATTAAAAGGACACTTTCCACCAAGTTTTCGCATTGTTCCCCATCTAATAACATTTTTTCTTGTGAAAAGAAAAAGGGCATGGGCAGGGAGCCTGAGAACAGAGTGTGCCTTCTTTTAATTCATGAATGCTTGTCAAACTGTGTGCTATCCTAGTAAACCGTGCTGTGCTTTGTGTACCCAAGGCTTGCAGGATAATCTGGGATGGAACATTCACTATATGAAATATCAACATCTTCTGCCTTGGGGACTGAGGTGTTACACAGGTATCTGGAGCATTCTAGAAGAACCAAGTTTATTATTTCTACATTAAACTCCTTGTGGCTGCCTCAAAGCCTGCAGCTCTTCCCTCTTCCTCTTAAAAGCTTTTTCTTATGAGTATGACCTGTATGAAAGTTTAAAGCATTACTTCAGGTTTCTCATAAAGCATTCCCACAAAATTCAGTGCAGCTTAGTCAGCTCATAGCCTGGACAAAGTGGCCTGTACTGATGAAGAGAACAAGGTCCATAGCAAGCTCTGAAGCCAAGAGCACCAAAAAGCCTCCTCCTCTTGCTTTGCTAACCATAATACATTTTAAAAACAAACACAAACCAACAGCAGCAGCAAAAACACCCAAAAAGCCACAAAACAACCCCCCACACCACTGAACTCTCGTCTTGCACACATTCAGTTGCACAACACAGTCCCTGAGGAGATGCTAATTCAATAGCTGGCTCGATACTGCCTTAAAAGCATGGCATGGAGCCAAGGAACATAAATTCTGTCTCCAGGTTTACTGCTATGCTGACATGGTTGTACTGCCTCCAGACTTGGTGATAGGTCTGTCAAATCTAACTCCTTATTTCTGCTTCACAACTTGTGCACAGAGAAGGTGTGTCCAGCATCTGCCAACACACACTCAGTTGTACCAGTTTGATTTTACTTCTGATGAAATATTTCATTGTAATATCAAGAGGGTACAAAAAAGAAAGTGTGTGTCTAAGTGCAGTTCACAAATCAGCTCAACTACATGTCTTCCACGCTGGAATTAGCCAATTTTGACCAAAATTCATGGGCAGACACTCTCCTCTGAGACATGACTACATTAAAGAGATACGTAGATCCCAGGACTCCTGCATCTCAGCTCTCTACCCCTTTCCTTTTGCTCCAGTGAGGTTATCATTACCTGATGGCTTATAGCAGAAACAAATCTTCCCACTGTGTAACTAGAAAAGTACAGTCACTGTCCCATTAATCTTCTTTTCCCACCCTATACACTTTTCAGCAGAGCCCTGCATAATCTGCACAGCTCATGCAGAATCACAGAATCAACAAGGTTGGAAGAGACTCTCAAGATCATCTAGTCAAGCCATCAACCTAAAGCCATCATAATCACCCCTAAAACACATCCCTGAGGGCCACATCCAGGTACCTCCTGAACACTTCCAGAGACAGTGACTCCACCACTTCCCTGGGCAATTTATTCTAGTGCCTAAACACTCTTCCAGTGATTTTTTTTTTCCATAAAATCTAATCCAAACCTCTCCTGGTAGAATACAAATATGGAAGTGAGTCTCTCACCCTGTAACCCAGTTCACAGTGCAGCTCTGCTGGCCTGATGCACTTAATACCAAAGTTTATCAACACTTCTGTGAATCCTAAATAATAGAGCAAAGATCAGAAGGCAGCATATCCCCCTGCTACTACTGAACACAAAGAACCTCCTTGATTGCAGGGCAGAATATTTTGCTCTCGTCTCAACTCTACATTCAGCTGCATGCTGAAAGAAAGGGCTGAATGCTGGCTCTGCCCTGGCTGTGCACCCACATCACAACAGCTTCTTCATCCAGCACTGCTTTTGAGTCTCACACAAAGGATAGGAAGGAATGAGGATCTGTAGCTCTGCCACTTACGTGACAGTTCATACCTCCAGCACTTGCCTTGCTGGTAATCTCAACTACACCTGCTCCCTGGGGCTGAGAGCCTCTCTGCCATACACAGACACAATCTAACCTGCAGCAGTCCTCCTCTCCACAAATAACTTAGGGAAACTGCAGTTCAAGGAACAGCTTGGGAAAGGCAATCCACAGAAACACGGGGAGTCTTGTCATCTTTAGTGTTTGCACTAAAGACCAAGCTCCTGGAATTTAGTTCCACAGGAATCTGAGCTTTTCCCAAAAAGGAAACTGCTTGTCTGCCTAATTGCAGGGAAATCTTGAAGACATATTCTGAAGCTTGAAATGTCAGAGAAGTGATAGATAAATAAATAAATAATTTTGGTTTGGAAGAGGATGAGTTTTCAGCAGGTTAATATTTTGTGTCAGTCATCTACTTTGGATTCTGTAAGAGCGGAGAATAATGTGTTTGATCAAACATTGGGAAACTCTGACTAAACAGGTATTTCAGAAACAAGGAGTGCCTCCAGAAATGCAACATAAGGCCACATGCAGCCCTGCCACATCCTGTACGCTCCAGCAAAGCACAGGAGCTGGTCTGGGAGCACTGTCACTTAGGCACCATGTAACAATAAGTACTATGAACTAGGGCTCCCAGAAGGCAAAGACAGTGAGACTGGGTATTAGCAAAAAGAAAAACAGCCTTCTTTGGTAAATGTGCCTCTCCCCACTCAGTAATGAAGGCATGGGTGTGGATTGGGTTTATTTTAATTATTTGGTTTGTTTTTTTTCATTCTGTTTGGGGATTTTTGGCAGGGGTGCTTAGGTATTTGCTTGGATTTTGAGTTTTGGGGTTTTTTGTTTGGGTTGGTCTTTTTTTTTTTTAGAGAGATGATGAACTGCAATTTGAGATCCAATTACACCTTTGCAAAATTCTGCCTACTTTATTGCTACCTTCTCTGCTTCAGTATTCCTTTAACTGTGGAAAAATATCTTGGCAACTCAGTGAGCTGGAGTTCATGATTTATTACCCATGTTTGGCACTTATGGGATCCATCCCCAGTTCAAGTGCTTCAGCTCATTTCTAGAGACAACTGGTGCCAGCAGGTGGAATTTCAGAGCCATTTGAATTATGAGAGTCCACCCATATTTAATCTAGCAGTTAAAAGAAGTTCATTCTTCTGAGTTCATTCGCCAAACTGATAAAAGCCATCCTGAATTTTCAGAAATACCTAGTTTATGAATTTCACTGAAGCATGGATTAAGCTGCTGAAAAAAATCCATTTCCTAGTCTAAA